>JARIHP010000063.1:0-335508 GCA_029282125.1 Mycena amicta
TGACTCATGAGCTCTATAGACATACTTGGGGGATAGATCCGGGGTATTCCCGCTCACCTGTGTACAACCATAGCCAGTCGAGTACTGTTCACCACGTATATGGAAGACCGATGTTGCCTCGCTCAGATTGATAACAAAATTGTACGTACTATTGGTTTCTTTAGACAAAGCACCATCTTGAAGGTCAAGACGGGGGTCCATGTCCATGTCCTACCTCCGAATCAGTGCATGTTATGAGTACTTGCTACTTGTCCATCAAACAGTTGACAGGGCAGTTTTCAAGTGCTCATTCTGACCCCTGTAATGTTTCTAAACTGCAATTTAGCCTATTTCAGTCGACATACCCGGTTTGTTCTGTTCTTTGGCTTACATACCGGGTAGTTCCATCACACAACTTGTCTATTGCAGTTGAAGTTGCGGACAGGGAGGCTTGAAAGAAAGCTTCAGCATTGTGGGTAGACCTGCGGTGAGGCGACCTGTGCTTCTTTATACATTGTACCTTGATGATATAGCCAGGCACGGGCACCGCGCTTCAAGTTGACTAGCAGATGATATGGCAATTCCCCTTGTTAGCGAGCAGTCCCACGATGACAAATGCCGATTCCTATGAAGATGTCAATATTGCAGACACATAGGTGGGGACAGAGTCATTATCTTTGAGGATAGGATGCAGTACTATGCCAGATATTTTTGCTTGATATGCAAGATGGGTTGTAATTCACGTGAACCCCGTTGTAGGTGTGGGAGATGGTTTTACTAACTTTTAGTATCTCCACGACGGGAAGCGGATGTCGCAATAAATTGTGCAAATGACCAGAAGAGAAGAAGCCGAGTTGCGGTCACACACCAGTCACAGCACCCTCGCACTCACCATCATATTGCACCCTCCTTCGCATCCTAACCCAAGGATTGAGGACTGCGTGTCGCAGCCAGCCTGCGTATTGATTGCCCCAGCAACAGAATTGACCGCCATCTGGAGAGGACTCAAAGCGATACAAAAGAGAATGAAAGATTTGGAGTCTGAAGGTTGACTACAAGGTGCGTTGTGGAAGTTCCACTTATTTCCCTCGTCATTCGCGCCATCAAGAAGCGAGCGTGCGTGGTCCTGTCCGGGCATTAACAGCCGCTGAGTTCCTATTCCTCTCATATATCTCATCATCTCCTCTATTTCCCCCCACATCATAATTCCCTCTCGCCTTTCCTTACCATCCAGGACATGTTATCGACACGCATTCACACTATACACATGTTATATCCATGCATACTCCTCTGACTCTCTCTGAACATCCTTCAGTCTCCGGACTTCCCGGAGACCTTGGAAGCCTCAGAGACTCCGGACGTCCTTCCGTTCTCGACCGGACGTCTTCCGACACAGACCTATGCCCTCAGGTAATGCACATGGCGAAACGATTTTGAGAAAATAGTGCCACGGCGAAACATTTTGCCGATATCGCTAGGTTTGTTGCCAGGTGGCGAAATGGCACGTGATCGCTTAGATAAATCGATTTTTTCATCCCAAGAACTACAAAAAAAACTGTAATAAATCTGAAATATCCTGCTCTTTGCCTCAGATTCACTTCTTGGACCTTCTCGCAAGGCATAGAGCCGTTGCACTAGCTCAAAGTCGCAAACATAACTGCCATCATGATCAGTGGCTGGCCCGTCGGCACGGGCAAGGTCGGTTGTCATCTATATTTGTTCCAGCTCCCGAAAGCACCATCAATGTGTGTGTTTTACGGGAGAAAAATTCTGCTTTGAGCATCACGATACCTCGTTATCGCCACCCCCAAAAATCCCGCTCGGCGATAGCGCCACATATCGCCAGGGTGGCGATGGCGATATGGCGAATCATTTCGCCAAAGCCAGCAGCACTACCCTCAGGCTATTTGGGTTTTTATGCAATGAAGGTTTACTGAGTGTTTCCCTTATTTGGACTCCATTCTTATTGTTCTTATTGTCTCTCGCTTATTGTTCTTATTGTCTCTCGCTTATTTCCTTATCTATCAATAATGCTTATTGTCTAGCTACTTACTTCTTCGTCTCCTTCTGGATCCTCTACTTACTATAAATACCAGTAGCTATTGTCTTGTACTTCAGTTTGATTATTAATGTTCTTGACTACTCATCTTGCCCTTGCCTCTCTCTTCCGGTCATCTTCCGACTCGCTCCGCTTGTTGACTGGAAGCCTCGGTCTTGTCTCCGACCAGGTAGTACGCACACCCTTACCTTCCTGTGGTGCTTGCGCTCACTCCGGCTTCTTCCGGTGATAAGCCGCTTTCTGAAGCAGGCGTGGAAAGGCAACCTTTTTGTGCTTATTTGGTGCGCACATCATAGAACTAGTATGAGCCCGAATAGCTAGGTGGGAGATATCTGCACCAGTGAATAAGGTCTGCAATGGGGTTGACGACCTGTAGCGCATTCCAAGTTCTCTGTCTACACATACCAGCAGAGCCCACAAGCCTGGACCTATCCAATCCGGTGCAAAACACTTAAAGGGATAAACACCGAATAAGACCTGGCAGTCTCGGAATAACCGTTTGCTATTCGGACTTGTGATAAGATGGTGGAGAAGGTCGGGCCAGACCTTATCGGACCAACGAAACCCGAATCAGAGCCAAGAGGGACAAGCCGTCGAATGCCGAAGATTACAAAACCCAAGTGACTACAAAATGATCCTGGTGACCTTATCTGGAGGAAAAGTGAAGGCAATAACTTCGGAACTACTGCACGTTGTGACGCTGCAGGCGTTCGTAGAGATAGATTTCCAAAATACGGCTTTTGTACTATCAAGTCTCAGTTGAGTCGTCCTCTGGGGATTGTGTTCGCAACGGTGGAAACTGTGTTAAATTGTGTGTGTGTGTGTGTGTGTGTGTGTGTGTGTGTGTAAATCCAACGGGGCTAGAAAAGCTCGCGCTTGTGTAGTTCCTGTGGAAGAGGTTAGTAGGGATAATCGAGCGGAAAGGCTGTTGGCCTCCGCGAGATTCATCTGTTGTCGTGGATGGTGTGTTTATAATCGAGCGGGGAAGAATTCGTTCTTTGCTGGATTATCCGGTGGTCGTGGATGTTGTTTGGCGACTCGAAAGTCTGCCGCGAAGTTGTTGGAAGGAAGGTGGTGGTAGTGTTGCCAACGGCTGGCTCCCAAGTGGCTCTGGGTTCGAGCCGGTCGAAAGCCGATTATTTTCTGAGTGCAGTTTTGGCCGTACCTAGTTGAAATTTTCGGCTCTGGGGAGAGAATTGACCGATCTTGCATTTATTACCCTCAAATTGGCCCCAAACAGCTCTGTTCGACCACGGCTTTGCGGCTCAAGCCGAGCTGAGCTGAGCTGAGCCAGCCGTCGGCAACACTAGTGGTGGTGCTCGATTCTCTTCGAGGCTTATGGTGCTTCTCAGCGAGGAAGTCCTGGATGATGGATGTCCGATAGTGCCGCTTGTATAGGATGGTCTGTACACGTTGTGCTTCGCGGATTCGAGGTATTTGGACGGCGACCGAGCTACAGGAAGTCCTCCGAACACCCTGGTATATGTCTGGGTGTCGCGGTTATTGCGCGGTTCCGAATGGTGGTCGCCCTCGTAGAGCTAACTGGCTACGCTCTCGTCCGTCAAGGTTTACTATAGCGAGCCAACCGACACCGAGCCTTATAGCGTCCAAAAAGTGGTGGAGTGGTGGATAGTGGTTCCCTTTTAATTGGGCGGTCCTGATACCAGTGTCCTCAGTGTCTGTGTCTTGAAATTTGCACTGTATATTGGGGTGCAGTGAACTGTTTACTTGTGTTTACAGTTGTGGTAGATATAGTTTGTAGGTGTGAATGCTTAGTTCCACAACTCCCACGCATTTGGCCTGGGACGTCAAGTCATGAGTACGCTCTAGACCCTTGCCAAGCGGATTGCTAATGGTTTGTAAGAAACCTGGTTTGTAAGTGTTTTATGTTTTGCTTCGTAAGTCTTGGTCGCACGGCTGTCGAACGGTTTCGTGGGGTGCTGGGTCGATGTGTCGACCCAGTCGCTTTGATCCCCGGATGCCGCTGTATTTCCTGGACCTTTGCTCGACTCGTCTGCTTTCCGCTGGGTTTTCCTGGCCGCCGCTATATTTCCTCGAGCTTCGCATTAGGTCTCTCGTTCTCCGCGCTATTATTTCCAGGCACCGCGACATTCCCTGTCACCGCGACTCTCCCCTGGACTTTGCATCGAGCCGGTTGTCCATCGCTGGATTCCTTTGAGCACCGCTGTATTGTTTCCACTCCCACGAGATTATCCCACGTCTGTGCGTCAATTTCTCTGAGTCGTTCCTCTTCCAGCGGAGCAAGGGTTATAGGTGGCGTGTCACTGCGTTCTGACCCCCCCAGCGGCAGAGGCCTCTGCCGCCGCCCATTGTGTCGGCAGAGTGTGCTGACACTGGGTCGGCACAGTGTCGACATACGCCGACCTGTGCTGGCGCAATGCCGACCTGTGCTGCTTGGGTCGGCCTAGGTCAGCGTAGCTCGGCCGATGTCAGCATCGACGCCGACATATGCTGACCTTGGTGGTTCTATCTCCGCATGAGTTTCCACACCTGTAGGGTTATCGGAAGTCGTTCGACTGGCCTTACCAGGTGTATTATTGTCTATTACTGTGCAGAAGCTCTGTGACCTGTCCATCCTGGCTATGTCACTGATTTGACATGGTTTTGGTGTCTTGCTGGACAGATTGAATCACTCACTAGTGTCACCACATCTGATACTCCGTTCATCAGGAATTCCGCAGGAGCTCCGAGGCTACATTAATAGATTCACTCTCACCCGTGCCAGTCTGGTTCTCAGATATATCAGCGGCTGCTCACGCCCAACCCCTACTTGCTCTCCCTCATCCCTGTGGTGCACCATGTCCCGGCCGCCCCCTGGGCCGCCAAAACCGGGCTCTTCAAACTCAGATATTCTTTCTTGCTTCACACAACAGTCCAATAAACCATCCCGTGCGATGTACCCCTCTCGGCGACCTGATGCGGTGCCATCATCGCGCCGGCCTACCGGGCCATCCGGACCGTTTGTTGCTTCACATGATGGTCATGCCTGTTTGAACGTTTATTTAGGTCAACCTCTGTGCATGCATCGCCTGATGCACCCGTTAGCAGCAGCAGCTCTTCTTCAAGTTCAGGTTCTGTTCCCGCTGGGTGCATGTCCATTTTCCCAGCAGTTGGCTGCTCTGACCAAATGATGATAGGGAAAATTCTGCTGGACAGCCTGAGACAAACACACAGGCAGGATAAACTTCACCCCCACTGGTGTGTGCGTGCAGTGCTGTACCTTGTTGTCTTCTTGCACACTCGGATGCACGTTACCTTCTGTGCATGCAACCTGATCCTCAAGTGTATCACAACCATCTTCACTGCACTCCTCATCATCAACGAGGATACTCCCATGCCACAGACCCTCAGCACAGTCTTTGCGCGCCTGGGTATTGTGGACCAGTTCAATGTCTATGCGGTCTGCTGTGAGTGTCATTACCTCACCCCAGATCTGTCCTGCAAATTCTGTCCAAACTGCGACATTGATATGGCTCAGCCACCTCCACTGCTTGACGATGACTCAGAAGACGAGGGCGGGGACAACGAAGTGCCTTTGCCTGCTGGTACTGCAGCGCAATCGGGATCACAATGGCCCAGTGTTCCCTATATGGTTGCACCGGTTCAGCTGTTGTCCTCGAGTCTACGACAACTCTTCCAGCGTCCAGATATGGAGGCTGCACTGAATGAATGGAGAAGTGTTCCTGCTACTCCTGGAGAGCTTCGGAGTATGTGGGAGGCTGATGTCTGGAAGAAGATATGTGGCGCTGATGGCCAGTCATTCTTCCATGGGGCGAGTGCAGCCAATGAGGTGGGATTGGGGTTACATTCAGCTTGGACTGGTGAGTTTTCACAATTTGATGAAGCTCAAGGCTGATTATTGACGCAAGGTTTGGCTGTGGAACAAGTCATTATGGTCCAAATCACTCATCAGGGGTTAAAGCTTCGCACAAGTTGCTATACACGCGGGTGGACAGACGGGTACCCGCGCCGATCCACCCGCGGGTTTCAACCCGTGAGTACAGGTACCCGTGTTCCCACGGGTGCCGCGAGTACAGGTGTCAGTCTGGGTCAGTCGCAGGTACCCGTAGGCTAGACCACGACCTCCGTCAACATTGAGCGCGCCTTCTCCCATGCAGGCGGCATGGTCACAAAGCGCCGTCATGCGCTCTCATCTGAAACAATCCGCGCCAACTCGCTTGTTGCAGCATGGTCCAAGGCGGATCTCATTCCACAGGTCGAGGTGGTGAAGACGTTAGGCTCTCGGACGTCACAGAAACAGCAGGAGACCAAGAACTTGGTGTCAGACGAGTCGTCGTCATCGTCGGATGATGATGATGAGCAGACAATACATTCATGTTATGCACCAAATTCATGGCTTTTCTACTTGGGAACCTGTGCGCACCTGCGAGTATCTGTCAAACATGTTGAGACCTGTGAACCCGCAGGTATGTACCGGCGGATACCTACCCGTATGGGTGACGGGTGACGGAGGTGGAGGTGTTGCTTTTGACTGCCCAAAAACCCGCGAGTATGCCACGGGTTGAAACCCGTGGTACTCGTGAGAAGCTTTATCAGGGGTGGCATCATTCTGCATTCAGAACCTTATGCCTACACATCGGTTAGTCTCAGGATTTAATTGACTGAAGTACTCTAATCATGACTAGGTTTCGTGCTGAGAACTTACTCCCTGCCTTTATGACTCCGGGTCCTCGAGAGCCTACAGGCATACAACTTCAAAACTATCTCCGGCTTTCAGTCGATGACCTGATTGATCTACATGAGAATGGCATCATAATTAAAACAAGAGAACACCCAAACGGTGTGTTTCACATTGTGGCGATTGGCTAAGAATGAATTCACACATACTCCAGGAATCAAAGTCCATGTTGCTCTTGTTGGGATTATAGCAGATCATTCAGCTATGTGCAAATTGTGTGGCTTTGCAGATCATAGTCACAAGTAGGTGTTGGTCTGTGAAGTTAATTAAGCTGATATCTTCCCCAGAATGGCGCCCTGTACAAAGTGTACAGTTCCCCATAAGAAACTATTTTCAAAGAAGTCTCTGCGTAATTGTCAGACCTTAGCCTATCACTTAGTGCACACTCTCAAATTCTGTAGAATATCCTAAGCAAGATGGGGCAACTCATCGAAGACTCTGTGAGGAATATAAGCTTTTAGAAACAGATACAGACAGAGAGGACTTCTTTGAAGAGCATGGTGTTCGATGGTCGGAGTTTGCACGTCTAAAATACTTTGACATGGCCAAGTTGCTCGGTATGTTCACTCTAGTAGTCTGATGGAATCTCAACTGCCCTCCAGGTGTCGCAAAAACACAGTGGTATTCTCAATGGATCAAAACCAAGGCTCTACGTGGAAATACATCACGGTTTGTACGGGAGCTTGGTCGCATCCATGTATTTCTTGAATCAGTGAGATGAAGCACTGTGAAGACATTCTAGAACTCACTCTTTCTGATAGTTTATATCTCCGCTTCGGGCTGGTCGACTTCCACTTCGAGTTGGAGAGCCTGCTGGTGGCTCTCTGACAGCAGATGAATATAAATTTGCCATGACTGGACCCTGGGCGATTATTGTGTGTTTCCAACAATGTGGGCTGAGCACGGATTCTTACTTACTACATATAGATTCCAGTCATCTGGGATAGCTTCCTGCCTCAAGCTACAGCGGACTGAAAAAACACTGAAAAAAACTGGGACAAGACCTGGAGAGCATATGAGAAGAAACGAAAGGCAGCAGAGAAGGATGGATGTGAACCTCCACCAGAGCCACAGGCTCCCAAGCCACGGATGCAGCCTGGCGAGGCCGAGAACTTCCTCCGATTTGCTTGTGCTCTTAAGATTCTGATCGGAACTGGCATTCTCCCTCTATAACGCACCTCTATCGTATCAAGAAGCATGTCAAACTCGCTTTCGAGCCTTTTCAAGTAAGCCGAGCTCAGGCCGAGCCCACGTTTGTGGCCGGCATGCATGCCGAGAGCTTCGCTTCACACGTCAATGTCTTCTCTTCACACGTCGACATTTTCATTTCTCTTTGCTCATGCGCATTCTATCCCTACCACAAGTCTTGCTCTCACATCCAAAGTCCACTTTTGAAGCATCCCTCAACAAGCTCTACTCGCTTTGTCCTGCGCAAAATGACCTGCCTCGAGGCGTTCACAGGAAAAGCTTACTTGATAGATCGCTCTCATGAGCACGCACGTTACTCTATATCTATCTATATCTATATCCATCGGTTGCCGTCGGCCTATTTGTTTCGAGTAGGCTTCCGCCGCCCTCACTCCGCCTTTGTGTCTTTCGCCTTGCCACTCTCCGCCCACGTCGCCCACACGGTTCTCTTCCCTCCTCTCGCTTCAACCTCACGCAAGCAATGCACTGGCAAGCCCTACCTGCAAGCTCAAGCCAGATCACATCAAGCACACTTTTGAGTCAAGAGCTTCCAGCTCAAGCCTTTTCGCAAGCTTGCTGCCTCCTTCAAAACATCGAACAAGCTTTTCCGACGCCCGTGGGGTAGCGCGCGTGGACAGGGCCGGGCAAGACGGGAACGGCGGGTGGACACAAGCTGTGGAGCGGACACAGACATAAGTGAGTCGGTTGCTCCTGTGGGCTGCCGCAACTCATGGAAATGGTTTGCAGGAATTTATGTATTCATTAGGCCTAAATCAAGTTTGATCTTCCTTCCTTCCTACTCCTTTGACTTCTTGGATGCACAAATGTCCAGCCAACCAGTGTAATGAGTATGTAACAAGCCGCTGATGGAAGCAATGAGCAGCGCGGACCAGCAGCACAGGGAAAATATTGCTATGACTCTAGATCTCCAGGTGTGTGTTTCCATTGCATGTGATGATCACAAGCTCATCATTGCCTGCGGCATTGAATACCAACCTTCGTCTCATCCCATCCACTTCGCTCCGGGTTGTGAGGGAGAATTCTCTCAAGCACACCCTTGCTGTGGTGCGTGTCCTTGCTTTGGTGTTTGCCGTCGCTGCTTCAGCTTTGCGAGTCCTTTTCCGCGTGCACCACCCAGACTGAATGTCACGAACAGGGCGGAGATCAGAAGAATGTGGGCTGTCACACTATACGCCAGAGGTCACAGACGATGGGGTATCAGATGGCAGAACACAAGGAGGGAGAGGGAGAGAGGAGGAAGAGATGGTAAGAGTGTAAACGAGATGGAATAAAAGGACTGGGGATACAGGGCAGCTAGCTACGGTATATATACTACCCTCGGTGGCTGTGCTCCGCAGTCCGCAGTTGATGGCACAGTTGATGCACAGTTCCACAGTTGATGGCACAGTCCATGCACAGCTCCACAGTCGATGGCACAGTCCGCAGTCGATGGCACAGTCCGTCCGGAGTATGTGACATGTGACATGTGATGTAGTCACGAAAACAAACAGCAATCGTGACACTGAAGTCACAATGTGCGAATGCGAACCTGCGGAAGGGTCGAGCGTTGGATGGTGTTGAGCATCAGAGCTAGACATAGAGCCGAGTTTTTCTAGCTACCGACTCGGAACCGAGAGGGTCTTGGCGGAGAACGTTTGCCCACCGAGTAATATGTCCACGTAGTGAATGAATCAATGCCACACAGACCAGAGCATCACTGAACAAATGAAGCCAAGAAGGGGCTTCTACAGCTTCTACCACAGAACTTGCCATACCGTGTGCCGGAGCGTCTATACATACATGTATTGACATGCAGGGTAGATAATTTTGGGACATACAAAGGAAGTGTTGAGGTCATGTTGAGGTTAGTCTAAACTAGAGATTCACTTCATTATGCCAAACGGGGAGCTGACACTTCGCTCACAAACTCTCATCCATGTGGCCCGTAGCCTCCAGCAAAAAAAAACCGCTGAATTACGAGCGGGAAAGGCTAGCCAGGATCAACACTGGGCTGCCATCAAATTGTGTTAACCACTAGAGATTCACTTCATTATGCTGAACAGGGAGCTGACACTTCGCTCACAAACTCTCATCCATGTGGCCCATAGCCTCCCGCAAAACAAGCTGTTGAATTACGAGTGGGAAGGGCTGGCCAGGATCGACACTGGGCTGCCATCAAATCGTGTTAACCACTAGAAATTCGCTTTATTATGCCAAACGGGAAGCTGACGCTTTACTCACAACCTCTCATCCATGTTCCCCATAGCCTCCAGCAAAAAAAAACTGCTGAATTACGAGCGGCACAGCCTGGTCAGGATCAACGCTGGGCTGCCATCAAATGTTAACACAAGAGATTCGCTTCATTATGCCGAACGGGGAGCTGACGCTTTGCTCACAACCTCTCATCCATGTTCCCTGTAGCCTCCAGCAAAAAAAACCACTGAATTACGAGCGGCACAGCCTGGCCAGGATCAACGCTGGGCTGCCATCAAATGTTAACACAAGAGATTTGCTTCATTATGCCGAACGGGGAGCTGACACTTTGCTCACAACCTCTCATCCATGTTCCCCATAGCCTCCAGCAAAAAAAACTGCTGAATTACGAGCAGGACAGCCTGGCCAGGATCAACGCTGGGCTGCCATCAAATGTTAACACAAGAGATTTGCTTCATTATGCCGAACGGGGAGCTGACACTTTGCTCACAACCTCTCATCCATGTTCCCCATAGCCTCCAGCAAAAAAAACTGCTGAATTACGAGCAGCACAGCCTGGCCAGGATCAACGCTGGGCTGCCATCAAATGTTAACACAAGAGATTTGCTTCATTATGCCGAACGGGGAGCTGACACTTTGCTCACAACCTCTCATCCATGTTCCCCATAGCCTCCAGCAAAAAAAACTGCTGAATTACGAGCAGGACAGCCTGGCCAGGATCAACGCTGGGCTGCCATCAAATGTTAACACAAGAGATTTGCTTCATTATGCCGAACGGGGAGCTGACACGTTGCTCACAACCTCTCATCCATGTTCCCCATAGCCTCCAGCAAAAAAAACTGCTGAATTACGAGCGGCACAGCCTGGCCAGGATCAACGCTGGGCTGCCATCAAATGTTAACACAAGAGATTCACTTCATTATGCCGAACGGGGAGCAGGCGCTTTGCTCACAAACTCTCATCCATGTTCCCTGTAGCCTCCAGCAAAAAAAACCACTGAATTACAAGCAGCACAGCCTGGCCAGGATCAACACTGGGCTGCCATCAAATTGTGTTAACCACTAGAGATTCACTTCATTATGCCGAACGGGGAGCTGGCGCTTTGCTCACAAACTCTCATCCATGTGGCCCGTAGCCTCCCGCAAAAAAAGCCGCTGAATTACGAGCGGGAAAGGCTGGCCAGGATCAACGCTGGGCGGTCGCTTCCCTCTCCAGGCCGATAATTGATCCGATCAAACCGTGCACAGCATTAGAGATATGTTGACAATATACGGAGTATGTTCCAAAATCCAACCTCCGAGTCCAAACATCATTGTCGTCAGCTGAAGCGGATGTGTCTGAACTTCTCAGTCTTCTATGCCAAGTATACATGCCCATGTGATCTGATCTGTAAGATTAGAAAAATGAGTTGGGAAAGACATCAGGTTCTGGATCCTAGGGCGGAGCGGAGCGCCGCCCTGCCTTGTTCGTAATGATCCAACATCTCTCAGCAGAATAAAAGAATTGTTGCGGGATTATATCCTGAAGTATCTGGAGGTACAGTCCTTCTCTTGCATACATATGTAATCTCACAACCACTCAGCTCTATGGAGAGGAATCGATGAAGCCCAACCATCACTGGATGGTCCATACTGTTGAACAAATCATTGACTTTGGACCTCTAAATAATTTCTGGGCCTTTCTCACCGAGCGGCTGAACTAAAGCTTACCATGAGTTGCCATACCCACGGATGTCTGCACAGGTACCCGTGTAAAAACCCGCAGGTTTCAAACCCACGGATACAGGTACCTGTTTCCCATGGATGCCACGAGTACAGGTATGGATTGAGCAAAATCTCGGAGGTCATTTGCAAGCTCATCTCCCTATGTAAACCCATTAAGGAGCCATTAGATTGAACAACTCAGCTGTAGGGAAGGTTCATCTCACCCATCTACCATAGTATGCCAGCTGTGGACCCTTACAACCTGTATTCGGGCCAAAAACCCGCGGGTTATCCGTGCAGGTACCTGTATCCGCGGATACAGGTATCCGTTTTCCCACGGATGGTAAGAGTGGAGGTATGGCTTTTGAGGACCCAAAAACCCGCAGGTATTGAAAGGGTTACAACCTGTGCAACTCGTGGTAAGCCGCTGAACAAAGTCATGAAGAACCTGAATAGCAATAACTGGACCCGTGGATGCCTAGAAGTTTCAATGCTCCGTGAATTTCAGCGGAACACTGCAGTAATGACTCTGGTAAACACATCACCTTTGTATATTTAACTTTTGACATATTGTCAGTTAACCCAGGCTCTTCAAAATCCGGCAACAAATAACTTTGAACATCGCCTTGTCGAGTTTCTGCTGACGTCCATTGATACGACAGTCATTGGAACAGTTCAAGATTCTGCACGCCTTTCCGGTTGGTGCTGAGTTGGAAAGGTTACATTGCTGATTATTTGTAGGCACACACTCTCCCAGAATACAGCTTGGCACAATTGCAAAACAGCGTGTCATGTTGAGTGACCAAATACGCCATGATCTCTTTGAGCATTACAACAGTCAACAAGCTCGAGTTCATTATCCATCAGAGCAGGGCTCTTCAAAGACCTTTCCCCTCGGTCTTCATGCAGACTTCTACAAATTCATCCATCTGGATGGACGCAGGATTGTTGCTTCCTCCCAAGCTATGCATAATAACGAAGGATCCTCCCTCATCCAGACGGAATATCGCAACGAGTCATTTGTTGGTCGTGTGCACGAAATCTTTATCCACAAGCAAAGTGGTCTTCAAAATGCTGCAACTACACCACTTGCTGTTGTTGATTGGATGGTTGTTTCGAAGAATACTCCCCTTGATAACGATGAATTCCCTTGGAATGACTTGTAAGTTCACCATTGTGTTTCGTCCACAGTCCTGTTGACGTCATTCGCCAGCCCAGAGCTTTCTGTTGAGTCATGGGAGATACGGTATGCCCAGTGAGGAGCAGCAGAGTATCCTCCGACAATTATGCCGGTTGGAGCTATTCAATGCCAAGTTGCTCGTGGAACATTGACACACACATGCCCACATTTATGGATGACTGTACGGTTGGATCGTGTAAGTGTTATGTGATTCAAGTTCATTCAAATGTTGATCTATGCGTAGTTTCCGTCATCACTCGATGCACACTCAGACCCATAGCCAATAGAATACAAACATGTAAAAACAAGAATGAAAATCACTTGGAAAATAAGCCCAGACAGATTCAGTGGGTATCACACAGCATTGACTTCTACCCATCTTCACCACCGCTAGCTTGCTGTCCATCAGTTTCTGCACCCTCCTCACCGAAGCCATCCGGGTTGCCAAATGTACCCCAGCTATCCAGCAGCCCATTCATTTCCGCCTTGTCCCGGTTCGCATCAAGCCAGCGGAGGTTTATCATGAAGTCAAAGGGAGTCTTGTGCGGAACGCGCACACTCTGCCGACCAGTGTGCCGCACACATCTATACCGGACAAAACCTTGTGATTCAGTGGAGCGTGCGGATTCCGCCTCTGCGTGGACGCCCTCAACAATGCGTGTTTGCTGACGGCCAGCGTTAGCCTGTGCTACGGTGAGGTGAGCGGGAGATACAGCACCTGATTAGATCGCCATTCGAGCTCTTCAACCTCGACAAACTTCCAGCCCTCGAGTTCCTCTGCCGTGAGATTCACCAAACCAGCCAAAGCGGCCATCCAAATTTTCCATTCATCCTTCGCCTCATCCTGATCTTCTGGGCCCGACCATTCGTCTGACAGGAACTCTGCATCCAGGGTAGCAGCCACGACACCAGCGTTGAGGTTAGCCTTTTCTGCGTATGACGCAGCTGTGCGTTGAAGTCAATCGGCTTTCTGTATAACAGTCAATGGTCTCAACAACGATAGAACGTAAACTCACCCATGCACAGCGCTTATCACGACGATATAAGTCCTCTTGTTGCTTCATACATCGGGCCGTCTCCTCGTCGTTGAATTTGACCCAGTCTTTCTTGATGGAGCGGTATGAATCCTTCGTCCACGCGTTGACATCCGCAAGCGTCCACGTCGCAGCATCCGCCACGTTCAATGGTCGTGTGTCCTGCGCAGCGTGAGACGGATCCGTAAATCTGACGCACGTCACGCACCTTCAGCTCTTGCTGTATCAGCTTCGTGATCTTATCCACCTCAGGCTACCTCTATCCAAACCCTCTAAGGGTTAACTCCATGGGTGGGAGTATGGACCTAAGAGGGTCTGAAACCATGGTATGAATCCAAGGTGTTTGGTATCAGTGTGGGCATTGACCGGTCAAAAAACCGGTCAAAATCGAGTTTTGACCGAGTGGTCAACGGGATTGATGGCAAATACGGCAACGCAGAGCATAGGTATAGAAACTTTAGACTCGAAGAAAGAAATTGCAAGTGGTTTCATGTGAATCCGATGCCTGGTTGGCTCACGGCAGCCTCGACAAGTTTGCCTTGACCGAATTTTGACCGGTCAAAGCCCACACTGTTTGGTATCATCCAAAACCATGGATGCAACCATGGATGTCACATCACACAGCTGTGGTTTCATCCACAGTTGCTTGGATCTATCCATGCCATTGTGGATGTAACCATGGCTCTTCCTTCAAAAGGAGTGGCACACCATATTTAATCTGGTGCCTTCAATTTTAATGCAAAAATTGTGTTTCTGCGGCACGACTGATAGATCGCCTTCCAGCCTTGCCCTCCTATGCTCCTGGAGATGGCAAGAGTGCTTGTTCGGTCCCACCGTTAGCTTTTGTTTTGGTCCCACGTGGCTTTCGTTTGTTTTCCGCTGACCCTACCGCATCAGTTCTACTCGTCATCGGGCGAAGGCACAGTGTGGTTGTATCCATCCACTTCCTTGGATGTAACCACCGTGTAAGCTTTGGTTCCATCCACACTCCCTCCATGGATATATCCACAATATCTCTTACGGTACGTGGATTCATCCATGTGGGCATGGATGCATCCACACCCTTCCTGCCTATAAGCATGGATGTATCCATCTCCTAGTCTGGATGCATCCACGCTCACCGGTCAGGGCCCTATCGCATCCACACCCCACCTTCCTACAAGCATGGATGCATCCACGCATCGTAGATCGATCCATATGACTCTGTCAGCAGGCGTGTGGATGCATCCATACCCCTGGATGTATCGGTTATCATCTTCCTAACCCAGGCAAATGAATGCGTAGTCAGTAATATAAGCATGTTTTATTTGCTCTGTTTAGACAAAAAGATGTGCCACTATCACACTAACTTCTTACATAAGTGCTACTACAAGCCAATAGACACATCACTATCATCTTTATGTTTGTACGCACAGTTGCTCAGTACTAGTAAACAGACACTAATGAAAACTGGATTCAAAAGTCTCTCTCTATCATAAATATGTCGTCATGATCCCCGTCCTGATGGCCATTATCCGCAAGCTCAATTGAACTGAGCACCGAGATAATGGCAGGGTCTTCCTCGTCTTCCGACTCACCATCGTCGGTACAGACATCCGACGCCGCATCATCGTCTACAATCCTCCCGGCCGGAATGGCCCGAGCGACTCGCGCCTGCGAGAGCTGTGCCTGCGTTGGCTGGATGGCCGTTGCATTCGGAGGCAATGGCACGGCGTCAAGAGACTCCTGCCAGGTTACATGCAGCTCAAGAAGCGCGCGACGCTCGCGACGCAGATGGTACAGCAGGGTGGCATCCATGCATCCAGCAATTGTCGTCTCAAGTGCGTTCCATTCAGTAGCAAGATGAGCGCGAAGATGGCCATGCTCACGACGCAAACGATGGAGCTCCTCCTCAGCGCGCCTTTTCTGCAGTAGAGCGTGAATCAGAGTCCGTAGTTCCGCATCCAGCAGAGCCTGAGGAATATCCCCCTCATCGTCAGCCAGCCCAACGTCTAGCCAGATAACATCGTCGATATCCAACTCGAAGATACCATCTTGCTCCAGGCGCTCGGGAGCTCTCGCGTTCTCCGGGGCCTTCTTTTGCGCAATGAGCTTGACGATCTTGGCCTGTTCCTTGTTGAAGCTCTTCACAAGCTTCATAATCGTCGGTTCGCGTTTCTTGATAGCGGCGGACGCGTGCTTGTTCTTCTTTTGCTCTATTCGATTGTCAGCAAAGTGGCACAGAAAGAGGAAGCCAATGCACGTACCGCTAGAGGATCGCCGGACCGGGTCAAGCTCCATCTTCCTTTGGGTCAGCCAATGACGAACGCGCTCCTTCAGCGTGACACAGGCGAGCCTTGCGGAGTAGTAGTCGCGATATTTCAGCTGCTGGAGCGAGTTTCGATCACTGGGTCCCAGCTGGCACAGCAGATTAGCTTGAGTCGTCCGCTCTTTCGCCAGGTGGGTTTGCAGCTCTTCGATGCTCTCCTGCATTGATAACTTGTCCTGCAGCGTGATATTCCGCCCGCAGAGCTGACGGGTAACAGACCCGACCTGGCTCTCTAAGAGAGCTATCGTGCGGTCGGCGGCGAGTACCGAGTTGATAGCTTTGAAGGCCTGTGTTTTGGAGCGTTCTGTAATATCACGTTCAGCGATAGTAGTTACATAGAAAGATGAACGCGTACTCGCTAATGGGCGGGTTTGGTATTCCTTCTGTTGCTCCCATTCATCTTGTATTTCCGCCTCAGGGCGTCCGCTGTCGGACAGAATCTTCTTGGCCTCGCGGTGTTTAGCTTCGGTGAAGAACCATCGACGACACATCCACGCTGCGATTCCGCGAACGACTTCTTGTGTGTTGCGCTCAGTCTGCATGTCGATCGTGTAATTACGTTGGTGATACTGAAGAAGCCGCCGTTAGTTACTTGATAATTCTGGATTATGTGAACGCACCCCGGAGACACGAAGGACTGAAATCAGGTGGCTCAGCTTGGCCCAGACATGTTCGGTGTTCTCGCCGTTTGAGCCTCCAAAGCCGAGGCACTTTTGCGGATGATAAATGAGCTGGCACCCCCAGATGTGGGCGAACGCATGGAAGACGGACACCGCCCAGACGAGACGGTCCTTGTACCAGTCCAGGAACCCCCACAGGACGCAAGAGCGATGTGTTTGGCACGCGATGTCGTACAATGCGCCGACCTTGATATTCTTCGGCAAATGCTGGAATAATTCTTCGAGGAGAAGGAACACGTAGTACTGCTTCTCCCCCGCGCTTTCCATATTCACAAAGAATAACACGACGTCATGACGACAGACCAGACCCATAAGCCCAGTCTGGGCAAAGAACTTCATGCTGGCTTTCTCTCGCGACTCGTTGGCTGCTTTGAACGACGCCTCCGCATGCGTCCAGGCTCGATTTCGGTACTTTCATGTTCCCCTCGAAGCCGTCCGTGTCTGGCTCTACATGCGACTTCTTGGCGGGCGGGTTGGCGCAGCGTACCCCGTCAACGTAGGCTTCCATGTCTCAAGCCTTAGAGCGATCAACAAAGACGCTGAAAGGGTGTTTCCGTGGAGGATCATCGCCACCTGAACGTCTGCGGCGTTTCTGGGTGAAACAGGCACCCATGGCGACCGCAAAGTCGAAGACTTGTGAGGGATCGTGCTGGAGACCTGCAAAGCAGGGGGACATCGGTCAATGAGGTAGTCGCTCGGGCGGGAGGAACGGGGAGGGGGTTCAGGGAATGGATTAGCTGGCGGTTCATCTTCTTCCTCAACCACAGGACGACAGCGTTTTCTGGCCGGTAGTGTTTGGAGGTTCGGTGTTGCCAGCAGGATTGTCCGCTGTCATGATCGGCGGTTAATTTCCGGATCGGCGTTAATTTCTGGATCGGCCCTATCATGAGCCTCGGTCCGGGCGGGAGCAAGCACGTCTTGAAGGGATTTACGCGACAGTTGACAACGTGAGTGAACCACTGAAGCGCGTTACCAAATCGTATACGCAACCGCTCCTAAAAAGAAGCAAGTCAATAAGATGGAGAGGGCGAAAACGCGTGAAAAACTTACACCAGAGCCGAGTTGATAATCACGACGAGCCAGATAACTCTCCAACGTCTTACAAAACGCTGTATTGTTGGGGGAAACGTTGAGAGATAGCTCCATAACAAAATCCAGCAGCTGTACATCGACGGCCAGGGTTGGGTTGCAGGGGGCTGCAAGGGAATAACCCGCCTCGTAGTAGGAGAACAGGTGCAGTCGATCCGACGCAGTTGCAAGTCCGGAGGACTATATCTTCAATCTCTGTAGGCAATGAGATAGAACTTGAGGCTCCAAGCGACAGAACGTACCCGTCCATCGGACGACAGTGATCTTCAAGACGCGCTTGTTGCACCTGCAATGATTGCCTTCGCCGACGGCTAATCCTGTGGTTTCTCGAAGGGATGCGCTCTCTGCCAGAAGCTCGAGGTACGCCCGAACGAGCTCGGGCATCGTCTTGAGCCAGTTATTATATTGAGCAGCGCGTTTGCGAGAACCCGACCCAGGAACATCCTCGTTGAGCGAAAAAAAAGTCTGGAAGCGTGGAGGGTGTTGTTGCCGAGGTGCTCGCGTTTTCAAAGGTGATTTGCGAGTGGCACGCGGAGGGAAATATGAAGAAGCGAGGCCATTCTGGGCGAGAAAAACCGTTCCAGTGGTCCGAATCGGTTTCGAGTTAGCATGGGTGCGGCGACGCAGATGTTCTATCCCGCCATCGCCCAGGGTCCCCGCCTGGAGTTTTTCCAGCTTCTTGCTGCTCAGTCTACCCATTGCGAGTATGAATTGTGATAACGAGGAGGAAGATTGGGGGGATTGGATGAGTGGCACGCTGGCACGAGGGAATTTCCCAATGTGTCGAGACAGTTGCCCGAGTGCCTAAGTGGGACAATGAGGCACCGGCGCACGGAGTTCTTCTGCGCTTTGACACGCGACGACTATAAATTCCTTCAGCGCGAGTTCGAACTTTTGAAGTCCGTCCCACCTTTGCTCGCCATGCCCCGCCCCGCTCCTGCTATTCCAAACTCGCGCCCCACTGCCATTGCCCTGAAAGCCCACCAAAGGCTTCTCGGTCCCCAAGCAGCCAAGTACTGTGCGTGCCACCCTTGCCTTCCATACGAAATCTCACTGTCTGTGTTCCCAGTCAGCGCTGAACACGAATATCTGGAGTTCAAACTCACAGACACCCGGCGACATCGGCGAAGGTCAGCTTGTGCCCGCCTTCCCCTCTCCGCGCCTGCCTGATTCTTGATTGACAGTTCTCCCGAAGAAAGGCTACCTGACCACGTACCTGGCCCACCACTGCACTGCAACGTCGACCTTGTCCAGGAAGCGTCCGCCGAGGCGCGTTGCCGTCTCGATGCCGTTGCCCAGCATGCCCAGGGTTCCACACAACACTTTGACGCCCTCGAAGCTTTCTTCCTTGCTAGCCCCGCGCCTGCACTCAACGAGTTGGATGACATTTGCCGTGCCGCTGACCTTGCTCGTTGGGCTCGTGAGGCAGCACTTTAATTTTTTTTTTTCCTCTTCAGTCATCGTTAAGCCTTATCTCCTCACCTAGTATCCCTCCGCGTCGTTATATTATTTCGCTTTCGTCCCTACATTTTTTTTAGTTAACACGCGTCGTTATTTAAATGATCTACTCACCTGTAATCTACTCGTGTCGGGTCCCCCGAGGCGTCAATTCCACGCGTAGTCACGGTGGTTTCTTCTTTATATCTATGTTTTTCAGTTATCACACATCGTTAAAACGATCTGCTCACCTATAATCTGCTCGCATCCCCCGACGGTCAATTTGATGTGTTCTTAAAGTTAGTCCTGTTCCTTCCGTGTTTATCTTCGACGCGTCCCTACCCCGACGCGTTAATTGACGTGTCGGGGATCCATTGACGCGTCGTTACAATTGTTTGTCTATCTACATTGAAAGCCAATATACAAATTCATTCAAAGTCAGAGTGATACAGGAAAAGTGTTGAGTGGATATGATACAGTAATATGGCAAGCAGTCGATAAAACACACCGAGCTAGGGCGGAATGGCATTAAAGTCCATGTCAGGGCCAGCTGGATCATCTATTCGCTCGTTCGTCGAGCGACACAGAGCCTGCAACCAGTATAGCGATTCCTCTCTATGGAAAGACCCGCTGTCTGTCCGCTCCCATTTAAAGCGCACCCTTACCACCAGCATCGGATGGTCCATCGTGCGAGGTACCACCTCGGCGTAATGTCCAATGCGATATGTCTTGCCGTAGACATCGGGCCCGATGACAATGACGCGCTCAGCGAATTCCGCGATGGAGACACCGTCTATCGTGCGGACTGGCTGAAGGACTGGCAGTGGCAGATTGACTCTTTGAGCCCGACTGGTCGGAGAGATGAAGGGAAAGAGCTTGTTGATGCGATCCGTCTCCAAAGGACGCTGCTCCAGTGGTACCAAAAATCCAACCTGGTCAGCATATGCAATGTGCTTGTTGGAGATCTTGCGAGCCAGATTACCATAGCTCCTCATCACCTTGGTGAAGTCCTCCTTGCTGCCAACTTTCAGGTCAACTCGTTTTCCGATGAACTTGAGGTTAATGAGCCATCTCAGTTCGTCGAGTTCGTCGAGCTGAGGTGGGTCGCCATACTTGCTGCGAGCGAGCTGCAGCTCAAGGTCCTCCTCACCAATTTGTCGCACCGGAACATTCACCCGCTCGAAGAAACAACCATCCTTCATACTCGTAAGCACATGAGCACGCTCCAGTGGTGAGACCGGTGCTATGAAGAGATCAGCCTCGACTCTCGATGGTTTATGCCAGTCAACCTACGATTTGTGGCGAACGTTGGTGTACATGACATTCGTTGTCGCGTTTGACATCGTCAGCCCGACCACCAGCTGGAGATAGCACGTCATGCGGAGTTCTCTGTTCAGCACTGCATTGACGACCCTTCGGGGGAGCAGTCCACTGATAGTCAATGACTTGGCCGGCAAGACCCTTCATGTGGTGCTGCTTGCCCACGATGAGTATCTCCTTGTGTCTGACCCAGTCGAGCTTGTCCTTCATGTCGAGCATCAACTGTCGGTGCTTTCTCTTGAGCGCCATCCATGGTCGCTCACCGACGTTCGAGTCTTGCGTCCGTAATTGAAGATCCGACTGGTGGTCAAAATTCTCGAAGACCAAGTGGCTGTCGGTATACATACTGTTTTACGTTGGTAAATTGGCATGACTTTAATGATAAACTCACCGTTGGTGTTTCCTGAGCCTCGTCATCATGCTGAACAACCAAGCTGACCTCGTTGCAAGCGGGCGACGTTCACTGGTACAAATTCAAACTTTTCCATCATGAATCTCGGCCTATGATTATGGAAGTTAGTGGAAAACGAAGATCGAGAGACGCGAATCCACCCACCGGGTACAGGGTACAGTAGCCGCCAATCTCAGGGATGCCATGAACCCGATCTTGCCCGTATGAGTGCCACGGATAATGCGGACGACAATCACCGCATTGGAAGACGACTCTGACATGGTGCATGAGGAACCCGGAGCTCGCGGGGGGGGATTCACCAGTTGTACCCAGAGCGAGTCTGAATGAGACCGCGACACTCGTCCACAACCGCCGCGGTGTTCTCCCAAAACCAGTCGAACTCTGTCGCCCACCCGGATTTGACGCCGAAAAGCCAGCAGGTGTAGTTTGAGGCAAACTCATCGGCTCATACATTGCGTACTGGAGCAGATTAGCGAGCACGTCCGGTGTTTGCAGCGACTGCCCGTCGTAGTCAGGAACCAAAACCGCCATGCGAAGTCAAACGCCGTTGGTGACTTCAGACTTTATCCGAAGAATCACAGCCCGAACAGCGCCCATCCCAGGGCACTCTGCAGGTGAACGGGGAAAATAAACGCGATCACCCTCTTGCAGGGCGGATGTCAAACCTGTGAAGGGCAAATTGAGTTCTTGACCTCCGGAAGCTCTGAAGTAGTCGAGCTCGGTTCTCCATAGGAACCACCGCCAGGTCGTATGGTTGACGCTCAAGTGCTGGACGCGGATTCAAGATCTGCTCCAAAACCTGGGAAACGAAAGTCGCGCCAAAGACGTGTTTTGTCTCTTTTCCACAGCCCAGGTCTGATTGCGGCGTTCGAGGGAGAACAGTGGGGTTCGCGTTGAGGAATCTGTTCGGGTCAAAGAGACGCGGGGGAGGTTTCTTTGAGGTCGTCGTCCGTCGTATAGGGCATTCGCGGGACTACCAGCAGTGTTTCGGGCGAATTGCTGGTAAAGTGAGCCTCAATTAATGTGATATCGCCCTTGTATCTGCCGGTTTGGAGTCAAGCCCAGCTATTTGTTGCGCCGAACGGGTCATAGTAGTTGGGATGTCCTTGTCATGAAACCTACCTCCAGACACAGTTCCCTTCATCAAGGGTCACATGTGTCACATAGAACCCGCCATCACAGCGGGTTTCCCACGCCTAGAACCCGAGTTCCCATGGCTAGAACCCAAGAGGAGTTCAATACAACTCCACTCCTGATACTAGGAGCAGTAGCTCCTTGATTCAACTGTCAAGACCCCTTACTCCTAGCTGCCTAGGTGTTGACACTCCCTGTCCCCTCTCTGTTGACAGGGACAGGCTCCTTTCCCCTTTATGTTGGAAACCAGGGACTAATTATGATCGTGTTACGATCACACCCTTTTGTAGTTGGTATAAATACCCAGTAGAATCTCCTGTACAGTAGATTCCTACATTAGTCAAACACGATACCCCATCCTGGCTAGGCCTTGGTGGTTGTTGACTGAAGCCTTCTTGTCCTTGGCTTGTGCTATCTCGTTGACTCAGGCCAACTCTTCCTTGGTGTTCTCTATCTTGGCCCTCGTCTCCTATTCTCTTTGGCTTGCCGACGTCGACTAGTCCAGATACTCTCTGAGACCTCGCGGGTTCCCCGCAGTCTGCAGCAGAGAGTCGACATCCGGTTACCTTGTTAGAGGGATTGTCTGGCCTGCCTCTGTGTCGGGTTCTTACTCCGCTTACGTGGCGTCGACCCCGACTGGTTCCTCTTGGTGTCTAGGCAGGCTACAGGTGGTGAAGGGCTGGCTGGGACGCCATTCTTGACAGTCCTGGCGGTCGCAGCAGACGATGACGGTCGGTGGGAGAAATTAGGACGGAGTTACGATAATCCCAGCCCATGTTGAAGTTGTGGGCCCAGATTTGGAGAGCGACTATGACGGCCTTGATACCTGTGTCTTCGCCAACGTCCATAAGACCGCCTTCTGCAATATCTTCGTTGATGAAAACCCGCCGCAAGCTCAACAAAAACCAGCTGGGAGCCCACGCCCATAGTACCAGCACTGAGGACGAGTCCGCTATCCGAGAGACAACTAACGAGCACAAATTCGTGATCGCGGGCGGTGCCTCGAGACCAGGGTCAAGGTCAAGGTCGGCGTAATTGGCACGCAGGTTTTTGAGGGAAGGTGGTCATGGGCTTTGGAATCGCTCGATGACGACGCGCGCAATTCCTCTCTATGATGCGCTGGGCAACCTTCTTGAGCTCGTCTCCCTTGGGACCAAAATTGAGCAGGTCGTCGGGGAGAAGGGGCGTATAGTGCGGTTTAGGGCCGAAATCGTGGCGGGGCTCATCGACGTCAATGAAATCATCATTGTCCTCGTCTGGGTCATCTTCCCCGTCATCGCCATTGACCTCCACTGCAGCAACGTCGAGAAATCGACGGACAGCGCGCGATGACTGTGCGTGACAAATTTTCTTGCGGGGCGGCTCAGGGCTAGTCGAAGACTCTGCGCGGCGGGTTCTCTTGCGCGTTGACTCAGGTTTCAACGCCGACGACGGTTGACGTTTCAGAGGAGACGGAGTCCGTATCAGACGGCGATGGAAAAAACAATGGAGTCCTCTGACGGACCCCTGCTTTTGCTTCAAGCGAGCGAATCACGTCGAGGGTACGACGCTGGCTGGTCTTCTGCCGATTCTAACGCTGATATGAATACGCGTCGCGCGCTGAATAAAAATGAATCAACGTACCTGCCGCGTCTTGTGCGATTTCCGCAGCCATCGAGCAAATATCGCCACAGAGCTATTGTCACGATTTCTTGAGAAGAAAATAGTAAGCGAAAGGGAAGAGACATGGAAGAGGAGTACGTACGAGGATTTCTGACGCTGGCAGAGTCTTTCGTTGAAGGTTCTGTGGTCGGTATGAGGGAAAGCGGCGAGGCTCTGTGAGCGATTGGTAGAGTTCTGTGAAGTAATAAGGTAAGCGAATGATAATAGCAGGTGGGGAACTGCACTTACTGGAGGTTTCAGACCCTCAGCGTTTATGGGGATAGATTTCAGCTGTGGGCATGCAACGGCGTCGAAGCGTTTTGTGAGGTTGATGAAACGCGGGTTTATTTAGCCAGATTAGAGACCAAAGGGACTGTAGGGACGTACCTTATTGCTGGGAAAGTGCGCTGGCGCCAGCAAGCGGCGGGGTCGCGGCGTTTTCCAAGCGGGTAACGGTCTTGAGCAAGCAAAATAGAGGGTTTCCCATGCCCCGGATCCAGACCTGGATCACCGAGAACCGGAGATAAAACCGAAAGCGAAAGGTGACTGGTGATGGATACCGTTCTGGGTATCCTTCCATCTTGGGATGGGTCGGTCTGGAGCTTTCCGCTTTCCGTTTTATCTCCGGTTTTGGGTGATTGGGGTCTGAATCGGGGGCGTGGGAAAAGTCCATTTCGCTTGCTTAAGACCGTCACCCGCTTGAGCAACGTCGCGCGCGCGCCCGTCGCTGACACCAGAAACGCTTTCCGACGTTCGAGACGGTACGTAGGAGCCTTCGAGTTCGCTACCAACTATTAATTTGCCCGCCAGACGTACCTGCAGACCGCATTGAGCCCAGGTATCTTCTCCCGGGCGGAATTTTCTTCGATTCACTCATCCGGGTTATTCTCCTCCACAGATTTTGCGGATAGCATACCATCTGACCGGTTGGGACGCCAGGAACTGCCTTACAGAGTGCGCAGATTGCTTGAGGCGTGAACTGAGCTGACTTTATCAAAGCACTTTCGCACTCGTCAAAAAACGACAAGTCCAATAAAGGCTCGCGTCAATGCGAGGACAATGGGATTGACACTGCCGGGACGCGTTGATGTGTGTGCTTGGCGAACTAACTACAAAACTAAACCTGTGACCGAATAACACTAAACCCAAAACCTCTATACTCTGAATAAGACTTGGAATAGTCGAACTCGTTGTAAGTCGGTGAAAAGAGAGTGAAACCGAATAACACAAATCCAATCAAATAGCTAATAGGCACTAGCGAGTTCAGAACCCTGGGTACAGGGCCTTTGGTGGGGGTGCAGGGTAGGTAATTTGAGAGTTTGTAATGCGCACGTAAGACGTACTATCAACGAGCCTTGATGAGGTGGCCAAATACGATGTCCTAGTTCTTAACCGGTAATCTTCCTAGTCTTCAGTCTTCTGTCTTCCTTATTCTGTTCAATCCTTGTTTGCTAATCACTAATCACTAATCACTAATTCTTGTCAAACACTCTGATATCTTGATGTCCGAATAACTCTTGGCTCAATTCACACAGTTCAAATCCGATTTAAAGTTGTAGCCTTTGCAGTCTTGTAGCTTAGCTAAACCCCAGATCGCGGCCTCAATAGGTGGGCAATTCCGTGGCTACAGTGTCCCAAAACCCTACTTATATACCCTTGGCTGTGTCATACTTGTGTAGTAAAATATCATGAT
Source organism: Mycena amicta (assembly GCA_029282125.1). Lineage (NCBI taxonomy): Eukaryota > Fungi > Basidiomycota > Agaricomycetes > Agaricales > Mycenaceae > Mycena > Mycena amicta. The sequence continues at coordinate 25,792 of JARIHP010000063.1, forward strand.
GGATCGCCGATACCAAGCCCTCGAGTCATAATCGTATGTAGATCCCTGATCCGAATAGTGATTGGTCGTTATTCGGTATGATGCCCCCCAATCGTCCATGTAGCGGTTTTGCCCTAGGTTCCGGCGGATAGTCCTTGTTCGTAGCTCTCCGTGCATATGTGGTTTTTCCCGAACGACCCAGTAGTTCCGATGTTATGGCCCATGCGAGTTTTCCGGATAAGGTCATCAGGCTTACTCTGTCGGCTCTCGGGTCTTGTAATCTTCGGCATCCAACGGCTTGTCGCTCTTTGGCTCTGATTCGGGTTTCGTTGGTCCGATAGGTCCTGGCCCGTGCTTCTCCGCCATCTTATCACAAGTCTGATTATCAAACTGTTATTCCAAGACTGCCAGGTCTTATTCGGTGTTTATCCCTTTGAGTGTTTTGCACCGGATTGGATAGGTCCAGGCTTGTGGGCTCTGCTGATATGTTTTTACAGAGACCTTGGAATGCGCCGCGGGTCGTCAACCCCATTGCAGACCTTGTTCACTGTTGCAGATATCTCCCAACTAGCTATTTGGGCTCATACTAGTTCTCTGATGTGCGCACCGAATAAGTGCGAAAAGAGTGACTTTCCACGCCTGTTCCAGAGAGCGGCTTATCAACGCCACCTATAACCCTTGCTCCGCTGGAAGAGGAACGACTCAGACGGGCAAACGATAGAGGAACGAGACATACAACACGATAGGTGCAGACATTTGGTGGAAACAGACATTGAGCACACGCCTGCAGACGAGTTCGGCCAGGAGGGCACGGAAACGGTCCGACAAGGAACCAAACGGCGGTGTGAGCCATCAGAAGAACGAGACGGGTCAGCAATACAAAGCAAAGGTCAAGAAAACAACGCACAGACACGGGATAATCTCGCGGGACTGGAAACAATACAGCGGCGCTCGAAGGAATCCAGCAAACGGACGGCCGGCTCGATGCAAAGTCCAGGGGAGGGTCGCGGTGCCAGGGAAATGTCGTGGCACCCGGAAATAATAGCGCGGACAACGAGAAACCTAATGCGAAGCTCGAGGAAATATAGCGGCGGGCAGAAAAACCCAGCGGAAGGCAGACGAGTCAAGCGAGGGTCCAGGAAATACAGCGGCATCCGGGGATCAAAGCGACTTGGTCGATACTTCGACCCAGCACCCCGAAACCGTTCGACAGCCGTGCGACCAAGACTTACGAAGCAAAACATGAAACACTTACCAACCATGGTTCTTACAAACCATTAGCAATCCGCTTGGCAAGGGTCTAGAGCGTACTCACGACTTGACATCCCAGGCCAAATGCACGGGAATTGTGGAACTAAGTGTTCACACCCACAAACTATATCTGCCACAACTGTAAACACAAGTAAACAGTTCACTGTGCCCCAATATACAGTGCAAATTTCAAGACACAGACACTAAGGACACCGGTATCGGGACCGCCCAATTAAAAGGGAACCACTATCCACCACTCCACCACTTTTCGGACGCTATAAGGCTCGGCGTCGGTCGGCTCGCTATAGTAAACCTCGACGGACAAGAGCGCAGCCAGTTAGCTCTACGAGGGCGACCACCATTCGGAATCGCGCAATGACCGCGACACCCAGACGTATACCAGGGCGTTCGGAGGACTTCCTGTAGCTCAGTTGCCGTCCAATATCTCGAATCCGCGAGCACAACGTGTACAGACCATCCTATACAAGCAGAACTATCGAACATCCATCGGCTAGGACTTCCTTGCTGAGAAGCGATCAAGCCTCGAAGAGAATCGAGCACCACCTTCCTTCCAACAACTTCGCGGCAGGCTCTCGAGTCGCCAAACAACATCCACGACCACCAAATAATCCAGCGGAGAACAAATTCTTCCCCGCTCAATTATAAACACACCACCCACGACAACAGATTAATCTCGCGGAGGCCAACAGCCTCTCCGCTCGATTATCACTACTAACCTCATCCACAGGAACTACCCAAGCGCGAGCTTTCCTAGCCCCGTCGGATTATATACACACGCACACACATACACAATTTAAAGACACAGTTTCCACCGTTGCGAACACAATCCCCAGAGGACGACTCAACTGAGACTTGATAGTACAAAAGCCGTATTTTGGAAATCTATCTCTACGAACGCCCGCAGCATCATAACGTGGGGAGTCCGAGATCCTTCGTGCGATAAGAGACGCGATGAGATGATTGATGGTGTGACCACCAGTCACCGTATCACATGAGCATTGACCGTCTGCTTTCGACCACCGTCTCCCACTTCCCTCTCCAGAGCCTTCCAGCCGCAGCTTTCACCGACATCTCCCCGGCATCATCCCTGAATCCTGAGCTCAACACTCCTCAGGGATTGCATAGCCGACCCTGAGCGCACCGGCACCGACGCCCCGCTCACCGCACTTTCACGGACCCATTCCATCCCCATTCCGCCTCATCCACCTCTTCCTCTGGACCCTCACACTCCCCTGGAGCCACCGTTGAAGGATTTTGGAGAAGGACATTAGCATGAGGGCTCGGTGCGTCGTAAATGTGCATGACTCCGCGTCTTTCTCATTGTCGTATTTAAGGGCGAGCTCGTGTTGACCTCTGAATATCCCCGTACGTCCTCGTTGTCCCTGTGTCTGCCCTGTTTCACGGTCTCAGTTACCGCTTGGCAAATCTCGCTAACCTGGCGGCGCTGATCATGCACGCACAGCCGTCAGACTCTGCCCACCTTAAAACAACCCAAAGCCACTCCAAGTGCCTCCCCATCTCTCTCCCATGGACCCCACCGAAATTTTATTCTCGCAGCTCGACAGCATGGATCCCAATACTGCCGTCCCCGTTACCACCAGCCTGGACGGCTTTCCCTCAACGGACGACCAGCCCTACAACAGCTTCCTCGACACCCAGCAGCTCTACAGCGGATCCTGTGTCCCGCTCTTCGCGTTTTGCCAACTGGCTAAACATCAGTTCGGCCTCAAAGGCCAGGCGGCAGTGTCGATGGAAAACCTCTGCCAGGTGTGTCGTCCCTTTGCTTCCCCAACCCACCGCTGAGCTTCTCCTGCAGCCTATTTCGACTGACGAGCGGCTCAGCCTTGTCTTTGCCTCTATACTACAGCTCATATCGAAGACGGAGGACGACAACACACACGAGGCTGACACATATGTCGTTCCCGACAATCTACAAGTGCGTAATTAGCTCTTCTTCTGACCCTTGCTGACCTCCTTTCACATGTAGACCCTCTGCAAAGCATACACCCCCCGCATACCTCATGTGCCCGCAAGCCTCCGCCTGCCGCAGCGTCGATGCCGCTGTGCACATTGCGGTACATGTGCAATCAAGCTCCCCATTGCACTCACCTGATCTCTGTCGGATAGAACTCGATGCGTGAAACCTACCAGAGCATTGTTCCCGCTGCCGACGATGTTGCTCGCATGCCCACCGTGCTCAAGTATGTCAATAAGAAGCTCACCTCTTATCGCAACGTCATCAAGAGCAAGGTGTGTCGCTATATAACGTCTCCATTCATCCACTAATAAGCTACTCGTAGATCGAAGAATCGTGTGACGAGGGCTGGAGCATTGCGAAGCTTGCCCACGCACTCGTTGGCAAGGGTCCCTCTGCATCGAGGGCCCCACTTCAGGTGTACCTCCGCGTTGCATTCTGGGTATGTCCCGTCTTTCCTTTATGTTCCTTCTTGTCTAACCATCTGGCAGAAATGGGTATATGTCAACTACCCCGAGCTCGAGGTGAACAAGTTCTGGATCAAGGTCGACAGCGTTCTCTCGTCGTTCCGGAAGAAGACCGCCGTTGATTGCACTAAGTACGTGTTTCCACTCAACCAACAGATATTACATTGACCTCAGTTGATTACAGCGCAATGAACCGACTCTACGACATGGACAAACAGAAGTACAGTGATCCCACCAATGACAACGCCTTCCCAGTCGCCGACCCATCAACCATTCCGGCCTGGCAGCTCACGCTGTTCCGTCATGCCGCTCGTCGCGGCTCCCGTGGAGCTGAGTAATACGGTGACAAATCGGAAGAAGCGTCGGCGGATGAGTGAAGTGGTGCAGGATGAAGAGACAGGGTCTCAGGCGGGCATGTCGCTGGAGGAGGGTTGACGGCCATGTCGATATTCAGCTCAATAAATACATCGCGCTTTGTCGCCATTGTCGCACTCATTATTACCATGAATATTATAGCCTTTTAATTGCTTTTATTCAAGCCTGCAGCCTCTCATGAAGTGAGCCCATTGACGCTCTCATGATGTCTGTCAAGCACCGGATGAACGTCTCCTGGAGCTCACAGTCGGAGATTGCACTGCCGTCTGGATGACTGCCGTCCGGTGGACGTCAGGTCATGGATGTTCCTTGGACATCAGCGGTCAGAAAATCATCAATTGATTTTAAAGCTGAGCCGAATTTGAGCTCATTCCGGAGCCTTGCTGAGATCCCTCGGAGTCTCTCTAGAGAGCATCAAGCTGACATTTTTTTGACCTCAAGATACAACGGCGGTTGTAGTAGTGTGTGGTGAAGAGAATTTGAAGAAAAGGCGAGGCGAATCAGGTGATACCTTGAGTAATCGCTTGGGCAATGACTTGGTAACCGCCAATCTTCAGCAGTTATCGTGTGGCCATGAACTTTGCGCTAAGGACGTCGGCGTAGTCGGTCTAGATCCGTTTGTGACGACGGGTAACGAGGGACTCCCCACAGTTTTCTCTGCCTCGGGCCCACCGGGGCATTAGTCAGCTGCTACCTTCCTCTGCACGCTCATGTAGCTAGACCTCGCCGGCCTCAATATGCATATCCCTCACGGACGGTTGTATCAAGGTTGTATCTGATGTTAACGCGCACTAATGTTAGATCCGGCTGATCTCTCGCTTCATTTATCGCGCATGTCGCCCCACGCATTTCAAATCCTTGCCCCATGGACTTTTTCAAACCTTGCCCTGCGGAGCCAGACTATGAGTGCGATGATTTTGTTTACAGCTGGTTGCAAAACGCAGCGGAATTGCCCAAAAGTTTGCGTGGCTGTGCCCAAGCGTGCTTTGGGCGCGGGTTCGATTCTCGCGGTAGCACCCTTTTTTCCGTTTTCTTTCTCCGTCAGTTCTTCTCGTCCAGACATGTTTTCGGTCTATAAATACAGCATTTTTGAAGGAGAATACATCCATTCAAAAAGAATGAAAGAACGGTACTCAAACAACGAGAATTGGTTGGCGCTTGCATTGATGTGACCAAGGTCATCTTGTCCAGAACCATTGCAGCCTGAGCTATGCCGCTGCACAGAGCTGACTACGCCGACTCGCGCTTGCTTTCCACTCCCCAGAGCTCCCATCTGCCTTCACAGTCCACGAAAACTCTCGCACCACCACCAATAGCGCGGATTCCGGTCCTTTACCACGAGCAGGACCGCAGATTTGTGAAGTTCTCGGCATCAAGAAGTCCACCCTTTCCAACTATGCACAGTACAACATCTCCTACGACACAGAGGCTGGAAAAGGTGGTCGGCATCGCCTGCTGACGTCTGGCAATGTCAATTGGACGAGCGCCGACTCTCGCACCGCAGCATCACTGGCACCTTCCTTGACACCACCCCAGCACCAACCCATTCCTTCCGACATCCGCACCCGCCCCCAAAACTACACGGTGTCCGCGACACGGACATTGATCTAACGGCGGACCCGACACAGGAAGCAGTCAACGCTCCGACTATAGCCCGATACTATTCATGATGCTCTCGGCGTTGGCAGGTATTCTTCACCAGGGTGGAGATTCTAAGCTTGCTGAACTTGGCATTCCAGCAGGGGACATCATACAGCTCGAGAACGGGGTGCTGGGCCGGATGGTGACGATGTACTTACGGAAATTGGCAACACAACATCAGTGCTCTGTCCAATTGTACCGTAAATATTGTCAAGTATATATGCATATTCAAGGTCCTCTATGAGAATTTTCTTCTCTGTCAAAATGACGTCCAAAACACGAAGAACTGACGGAGAAAAAAAAAAGACAGAAAAAGGGTGCTACTGCGAGAATCGAACCCGCGCCCAAAGCACGCTTGGGCACAGCCACGCAAACTTTTGGGCGATTCTGCTGTGTTTTGCAACCAGCTGTAAATTCTTGCGCGACCTGCTCTGAGTCTAGGTCCACCACTCCTCTCCTTCGCACTATGCTGCGTCAGAAGTCTATCACTGAGTTTTTCTCCTTGCGCACCCTCCCTGCCAACACCACCGTGTCTGACACCTCTCTGTCTCCTCCACCATCGTCTCCTCCACCATCGTCCCCCACCTCGTCTCCATCGTCGCGCCCGGGGGGTGAATCCACACCGGTGAGTTTGCTTTCATTCTCATTCCATCCGCTCCTTATTAACACATGTCCAGCCCGAGGACATATTCAACAACGATGAACCTGTGGACCTGCCATTCTGTGTCAGGACTACATCCGCTACGAGCAACACGGCACCAACGGGATGATGGAATGGACCTTCCGTCTGGCGAGGCAGCGCAACCACGGCTTTGCTCCAAAGGAATGCGCCTGGTGCTTCATTACCATCGCCGACGCCGAAGTGCTTTACAAGTGCTCCTTGGACGAAGCCTGCCTCAAGGGCCTGTTCGCGTGCCAATCGTGCATTCTTATCGCCCACAAACAGCATCCGGAGCATGGATTCGTCGACATGAGTAGTCTGTCTTCTCTCAAGAGCGTTGTCCTTGCTCATGTCTCACATAGCGTTACGAGCAGTCGATGGGCTGGATCATGCTTCGGCGCATTTCGGAATTGGGCTACGTTTTCCAGGAGGGCCACCGGACAATGTTTGGAGAGTGCTCAAACCCGGCACCGACAACGAAGAGGTCCATTAAACAGTCGAGGTGGAGGAATTTTTGACTAACTTCTCGTGCTTGTCTTTGTCCCGCGCCCGCTCGTCTAATGGTTTCGTATGATACTGTCTGTCAGTCTGGATCCGCGTAGAAATATCATGTTTTGCCGAACTTGCTCCAAATTTGGCTGATTCCCACGGGAAAATCAGATTTGGTCCCTGATGTGTGCCAGATTCGTGCTTGGCCGTGATGACGCGACTTGAAATCAACGCGCAACTGGTCCTTGCCAAAAAAGGTTTTTGAAGCGCTGGAATAACTCCGTACGGGTGAGTTGCTGCCCTCGTTTTGACAACTCTCTCTTATGATACGCCGTACCGGTCGACGCAGCCAATTGGACAAGCTCGACGACATTTGATACGACACCCCGCTCAATCCAAGCAATGTCGTCGGCGACCAGCAAGTTCATGCCTCAGCCGACAGGCGTCGTGTATACTCCGACGTGGTCAATGTCATCGACACCAAGCGGCACCGGCTGGATCTGCAGGACTTGGTCGAGGACGACTCACATTTGACGGATTGGACGCCCATGAGCCTGGGCAACTTGGACGATGTCCGTAACCTTGCCGCTGTCGTGTCATCTTACGAGACGGAGCCCGACATGGATGACGTAGGGGGGAAAGCAGGCGCAGAGAAACGGAAGATGTCACAACTTCCATGCTTTTTGCTATTTCCAAATATTTTCCGTTTTATTTTACTTTCTCAAGATCTGCGCTATCCTGCGCTTCTCTTGATGTGACAGACATCCCATGTCACATCACACTACTCCGGACCCATCCTGGACCCTCCTAGGCCAGCTCTAGACTCTCTGAGTCAAAGCACAAGTCAATTGGAGTCATGGATAAGTCACTGTCACTTGACTTGACTTGACTCAACCTTATTGTTCTTCCGATCACAGCACAGCCACAAGGCTCCGAAGCGGACCTGAGACGACTCCCTAGCATAGCCACGACCAGTATATAAGAAGTAGCTAGAGCACTGTAGCCGGCAGTCCTTTTATTCCATCGCGCTCCCCCTTTACTTGGCTCCCTACTTGGCTATTGTGTTGCTGTTGCCCGGGTACCCCATCGTCACATCTTACCGTGACCTCTGGCGTACTGTGTGACCGTGATACGTGACTAGTCACCGCCTTGTTCGTGACGGAAGAGGTACACAAGCTTGGTGAGTGCCAAGTTAGAGGGTGCAGGAAGAACGAGCTAACAAGACGTCCTCGCCACAGGACGACCCAATGTCGGTGTGGGTTCCGCATGCCCCAATGTTCCTGAAGGAGCTCCTTTGCCGCGAAGGATTGGGCGACTTCATGCACCATCCTCAGTGTGCCCGCTGCGTGCAAGCATTACAGCCGCAAGTGGATCGCATCTTCCGTTGCACACACTGCGGGGACTACCTGCAGTGCGAGGCGTGCCTCCGGTCAGAGCACAAGGCACACCCGCTCCATGTCATCAAGGTATGTGCGGCGCCAGCCTTGTTTCACAAACTGAGGATGCGCAGGAATGGAACTGTGATTTCTGGTGTCGAACCAATGTGTTTTCGTCATCCCCGAATGTGGACGGACAACCCAGCTTAGGATGTGTTTTTCAAATCGGACATCATGGTGGACCTTGTGTGAACCCAAGCCCCAGCAAACGAATGGTTGTTCTCGACGTCCGAGGCGTTTTTACACTGCAACTACGGACCTGCCGCTGTACACTCGGCCAGTCCCGCAACACTTTGCGACAGCTACTGGCTCATGGCTGGTACCCTGCGACGACGACGGACCCGGAAACTTGCGCCACCTTGGAAGCTTTAGAACTATTCTGACTGCTCCAGGTGTCGGAAACGTCAATGTACATGATTTCGTGGGGACTTTGGAACGTTTAACAGATCCTACACGGGTGGATGCAACGCCGGTTTGTGAGCTTCCCTGAGGAGTCAGGCATTTACTAATCCATTAGCAGGACCGTTACAAGGCCTTCTTCCGCATGCATCGACAACATGCATACTTGATGCGAGGGAAGCGCTCCGGTCGAGCTCATGAACGCGGTGGTTTGGAGGGAACCGGTATGGGTGGACTTGCTGTCTCCTGTTGGGCATGTTCACAACCTGGGCGGAATCTTCCGGATGGATGGAAACTGGTCACGCGGTCGCATCAGTACATACCATAAAGAAACTGAGGAAAGCACTAACGAGATACAGATACCTCTATAAGCTTATGATCTCCGTCGACGCAAACTTCCGCCTCAAGAACTGATTCGGGCCAACGAACGCCACAATATTTTGTCGAGACGAAGGCATACAAAGAACATCTGAAAACTTACATTCCGGAGAAGGAGGTAAGGCGCTCGGACTGCAGGCACTGATGGAGCTGAATAGTGTCTTTTCAGTTTCACAGCTGTGTGGCGTTTGCAGCGCTGCTTCAACAAGACACAAAGGTTACTACAGGCCTTCGGGTATCTGGCGCACCTGTGTAGCCCACATAAACACTGTGAATTATCGGTGCCTACCCACCAAGTAGACACTGATAACCCGCAGCATCATCAGAGTTTCGTGGTAAGTGAGTATCTATTGAATAGAGCAGTGAGTAATTTTGGGTTTTAGGGTACCCAAGTAGTAAAAGGCACCAAGGCCAGTGCGCTGTGGCCTGTCAGTGGTGTATGGGCAGTGAATAAAGGTCGGTGCCTTATTGGTAGCTTAACAGTGTGCCCTAGTCAGTGAGTAACATTTTGTACGGCCAAGGCCAGTGCACTGTGGCTTGACAGTGGTATATGGATAGTGAATAATGGTCAGAACCTTATTGGTAGCTTATCAGTCCCTAGTCAGTGAGTAACTATAGCGTACATTTTGTATGGCCAAGGGTTGTTCACCGTAGCTTATCAGTGGTACATGGGTAGTGAATAAAGGTTCGTCTGTGCCTTCTCATTAGCTTAACAGTGCACCGTGGTTAGTGAGTAATTACTGGGTTGCCAGTGGGTTGTCAATACTGCATGGCTAGCGAGTAATTCTTCCAATGTAGCCTAGCCAGTTCACCGACTAGTACACCTATGAAGGACTGTAACAGTTTTGGAGGGTTGCAAGCAGTTTGAATGACTTTGAGCCTGTACTTGACCACCTGGCGTGTCTATGGACAGTGTGACACATGTACCCCCAAAAAAAAAAAAAAAAAAGGAAATTTTCTCAGATGGTCAGCACAAATCATGACAAATGTCACAAAATGTCACAAAACCCGAGTTGTAGGTTTTGATAAGGGCTACAACTTTCATCAATTGACCTATACTCCGAACTCAATGGTTATAAGGCGGGTAGGGCTGTCGAGCGGCAGAGCCCGCTACCTTCCACCAACAGACCACACCTGTTCTTTCGTTGAATGAAGAATGCAGAGAGAGGCAGGTAGATATGGATCGAGGACCTAAAGTTACAACAACGAGTAACTGTCTATTTAATATGCGCCTTCTTGGTTGGTGACGTGGTGACTTCTGGAACGCAGAATCCAAAGACTCGTCGTCAGAGTCGTCGTCTGCTTTGCGCTTGACTCTGGCGGTGTGGCCAACTGGAACGATGACTCTAGACTGGTGCAATGACTTGTATCGATTGGATGAGCCTAGACCAATGACTGTCCATATAATACATGTAGAACATGCCTTGTCGACAATGCCTGGCTTGATGAAGATCCAACACTTCGGGGAGACCGCTGCACGGCGGCGCACGGACCAGCATTCCCGGTCTGAACTTGTTCGCTGTCTCCCATGGCAGGATTTTGGTGCCATCTACGTCGAGGATCTTGAACTGGCGGACAAGCAGGCCTTGTGACGCGAGACCGTCCGCGCCAGGTATGTGGAGGATGAGGAATATGGGGAGTCAATTCAGAACAACCAGGTGCAGAGGAATGAGACTGAAGCTCATCGACCGGAGCCTGAGTGGGATCACTTGCTAGAGCACCATGAATGGGCAGAAGGCCTGTAATTTGCGAGAACAACTTGAAGCGACGGAAAGGTAGCACAAGGCGAGAGCGGTGCCAATCAGTGTTACAGCCGGTTGCAAAATGCAGCGCAAGCGCCAAAAAATTGCATGGCTGTGCCCAAGGTCACCTGCTGGTGCGGGTTCGATTCTCGGGGTAGCATCTTTTTCTGTCTCTTTTTTTCTCCGTCAATTCTTTGCGTACAGACATGTTTTTGGCCTCAAAATGCAGTGTTTTGAAGGAGAGAACTTATCACTGCAAAAGAAATGTACCAACACTACTAAATGACGAGAAATTGGTTGGCGCTATCGATGTGACTCTCCCGGGCCAACAAGCCACCACCATCATTGCAGCCCCGGCTTCCTGCCGCTGCACAGAGCCTACTACACCGTCTTGCTCTCCAGTCCCATCTGCCATTCACCGGCCACAAAAACTCTCACATGACCTGGCAGCGCAGATTCCCTTTACCCAACCTTTACCACAAGCAAATCTTAGCAAGAGCGGCGATGTCCTCAAAGAAGTCCGGTCTACACCAGTGTGGGGACACTATACAGCTCAAACACTAGCGGCCGGACGACATACCACGACGACAATAGGAAGCTTACTGAAACTGGCCTCTATTCAAATTGTACTGTAAATAGCTTATATTGGCCCTTATATGTTTGGATGAAAATGTCCTCTATGAAAATCCTCTTCTTTGCCTCCAAAAACATGTCTGTACGCAAATAATTGACGGAGAAAAAAGGGACAGAAAAAGGTACCACCCCGAGAATCGAACCTGCGCCAGCAGGTGACCTTGGGCACAGCCACACATTTCTTTTGGCGATTCCGCTGCATTTTGCAACCGGCTCTAAGGACAGTGTCGGCCGGCAGCATCTACTATGCGAAGAGCTAGACGGTATTCATAGCGTATGCCACAAGCCACAGCCTCCAGTAGTCTCTTTTACAGACCCGGAGTCGAAAACTCCTTGCTGCGATGCATCGCCGGAAGTGTAATGGAAGTTACAGCTGGGATGATACTTGGTGGGCAAGACATTCTTGAGCAGGCCGTGTGATTCGAGAGGACAGTGATTGTGAACTTGAAGCGTAGATTCAGCATGGTGGAGGAAAGCAAGAGCGGCGACGTCACCGTGACTGATGCATTGATGGGAAAAGCAAGCGCGAGGAGGACGGGCGAGCAACAAAGCGCAACAAAGCCAGCACAGCTTCTGCACAAATCGTCTCGTTTTCTTTGTTTTCTGGCACACTTCGTCCCTAAACCCACTACCTAAAGATAGCGGGAATCTTGTAATCTGCTAATTACTTGTGCTGATCTCTCTATTTGCAGATCAGTAGTCCATATCTCAATGAATACTGGTCGGATCGGATGGTTCAAGTACTGGAGGGAGACTCTTTTCACTCTGTATCCAATGGTGCATTACATTGAGTTATCACGCATACTTTTTTCTTCCATCATTTCCATCACAGCTAGATATTGAAGCCATCCCTTGATGGATAAAGAGATCAATGCTCCACGGTAGTCTGTGACCACTCAAGGCACCCTCCACATACTTACTTGTCATCAAACTGCATGATCTGATCTGAAAAAAACTCGAGATGCTGCCAATTTGCCTACTATAAGGATGATCCTGGACATGATGAGCAGATATCTCAGTCATTCCTCAGCCGATACCCTTCATTGAGCAGATTATTTGTAGATGTGAATAATTTGCACCAGATGACGCCTCACCCATATTTTTAAACCAAGTACTCAGGAGTCAATACAGGATATACTATGATTTTCCAAAAAATGCTATATGTTGGTGAAAGATGCACAGATCTAGTCGGTGGTTGGGTTGGAGACATCTCCTCTCCATCCCCAAGAAGGTGTGTACCTTCCCCTAGACACATCTGAAAATTTCCAACTCAATACGCCGATTCTTCTGTTCAGTTGTATGTCTCAATATTCACCAGAATATGAGAGTAGATTATGGATCAGGGTATATAAGAGTGTAGAAGGACCCTTCCCCCTCCCTACCACCAAAGATTTTGGGTCATTAGACCAATTCATCAGGTAGATAATTACATATTGGCCCCACCTCACTCAATTGTGCTTTTGCCAAATCGCACAGTGAAGCCTAGAGGCACAGGATACATGGTCTCTGTGGTCAGAGGAGTGTATTTGGACATCTACTAGTATCTCATATCAGATTTAGCAAAAGAGTATGTGAGGTGCCACAACATATAGCTGAAGACAGCCTTAGGGTCCTAAGCAGAACTGGAAGCCTCTTGACTGCAACCTATGGTGCGAACATAATTTCAAGGAAGCTCTAACACTTTGAGGGACATTTGTAGGTATGTCTAAATAAACTCTTCTAGCATTGAAATCAACCTCATATCTATCACGGATCTCCTAGAATACCTCTATCAGTGTTATCTATGCCAAACAAGATGCATGTGTCCATACATGAGTTCTGAAGATGTTCTCAAGATTGAGAGTGATTCTGAAAGGTGTCTATTAGGCCTCCCAGAAAATTTGATATTTTTTCCCACAGCCCATTTGTAGCCAACAATAGAAAGGGAGCAATATTGCGGAGAACCCTGTGTATAACGTTCTGAGATTGAAGTCAATAAATTTGAATTTGGGTCAGATTGTACTACTGTGGGCCCTATACGACCTCCCACTTGGATCAGGACTATTGGTGCAGGGATCATATAGATATCGGCCAAACACTGATACATACAGCTAAAACATGCAGTAGGTTGAGTTTTTCTGGATGAGATCAGGCATTTTTTTCATGACAGGTAAGTATGTGGAAGGTGCCTTCAGTGGTTAGAGACTGCCCTGGAGCATCAATCTCTTTATCCATTGAGGGATGGCTTCAATATCTAGCTGTGATGGAAATGATGGAAGAACAAAGTGTGCCTGATAACTCAATCTAATGCACCATTGGGAACAGAGTGAAAAGAGCTTCCCTCCAGTACTTGAACTATCCCGATCCGACCAGTATTCACAGAGATATGAACCACTGATCTGCAAATGGAGAGATTAGAGCAGGTAATTAGCAGATTACAAGATAACCATTGAGTTGGGAGTATAGGTCAATTGATGAAAGTTGTAGCCCTTATTAAAATCTACAACTCGGGTTTTGTGACATTATGTGACATTTGTCATGATTTGTGCTGACTATCTGAGAAATTTTCCTTTTTTGGTAGTATGTCACATGTGTCACACACTGTCCAAGGACACACCAGGCGTCGAGTACAGGCTCAAAGTCATTCAAACTGCTTACAGCCCTCCAAAACTGTTACAGTCCTTCATTGGAATCTAATGGTGTACTAGTCGGTGAAATGGCTAGGCTACATTGGAAGAATTACTCACTAACCATGCAGTATTGACAACCCACTGGCAACCCAGTAATTACTCACTAACCATGGTGCACTGTTAAGCTAATGAGAAGGCACGGACGGACCTTTATTCACTACCCATGTACCACTGATAAGCTATGGTGAATAACCCTTGGCCATACGAAATGTACGCTATAGTTACTCACTGACTAGGGCATACTGATAAGCTACCAATAAGGTTCTGACCATTATTCACTATCCATATACCACTGTCAAGCCACAGTGCACTGGCCTTGGCCGTACAAAATGTTACTCACTGACTAGGGCACACTGTTAAGCTACCAATAAGGCATCGACCTTTATTCACTGCCCATACACTACTGACAAGCCACAGTGCACCAGGCTTGGCTGTACAAAATGTACCCAAACACTACCTATAGTTACTCACTGACTAGGGCACACTGTTAGGCTACCAATAAGGCACCGACCTTTATTCACTGCCCATACACTACTGACAAGCTGCAGTGCACCAGGCTTGGCTGTACAAAATGTACCCAAACGCTACCTATAGTTACTCACTGACTAGGGCACACTGTTAGGCTAACAATAAGGTATGGACCTTTATTCACTACCCATACACCACTGACAGGCCACAGCGCACTGGCCTTGGTGCCTTTTACCACTTGGGTACCCTAAAACTCAAAATTACTCACTGGTTTATTCAATAGATACTCACTTACCATGAAACTCTGATGATGCTGCGGGTTATCAGTGTCTACCCGGCGGGTAGGCACTGATAATTCACAGTGTTATGTGGGCTACACAGGTGATCCGGCGTTGGTGGGGTTGTATGTGCTAGGCACGGACTCGTTCGACGACAGGGTATGGGCGATTTACAGAAGGGAGAACGGTGGGTTCGTCCCGCAAGATTCACAGTGTCGCTGATCGACCGACCAGATTTGCTAATATGGACTACATCGTGCTTGCGACGTTGCAAGACGAGGAGGTCAAATGCATCACAACCACGTACAACATAGCCTGGCATTGGCAAGTGCTGTTGCCCATTTGCGCTGACCGGATCCGTGAGCATGGGGAATTGAAGACCGACCTATCCAGGTACAAGATGCAGTTCGCGTTACCCGTGTAGCATGTGGCGGCCCACGAAATCAACTGCCGCTCGAAGACTACCCTGAGCTATGCCGTCGGGTTGGAAAGACAGACGGGGAGGGCATCGAGCAAACGTGGTTGCTATTGAACCCCATCGGCTGGTCAACGAAGGAGATGGGCGAAGGCGCTCGACACGACGCTATCGAGGATAAGATCGACTACCTCAACTTCGAGAAGAATGTCGGCCAAGGTTCGTCTTGCATGGGCAGCGGATGATAATTTACTGATAAATCACAGGGAAAACATTACTTCGAAAGCTTATTGTGGCCACCGCGGAGTGCAAAACGCAGGAAGAAGAGTTCGAGCATCTTACCTCAACGGTGTCGAAGGAGACAGTTTGGGGTTGGGAAGCGATGGTTCGCGGGTGGGAGAAGGACAAGACGAAGCCCAACCCATATCTGGTGGTTGGCGGGAAAGAAGGTACGATGGTTTCTGCGATGTAAAACAAAGTTTCTGACTTGGCCAGCTGGACCGTCAGAGCGACAGGTGATGGAGGAGCTGAAAGCCGCCGAGTTCGAGGATGTCCGCGCTGGGAGAGCACCGTTGCTGGAGGGAGGGAAAATGACTGCCGCATCATTCATCAAGGCAGGGCTGCAGCTGGAGGAAGCGCAGTAAGTTGTCAAATCATTGAAAGACCCGCAAAGCTGATGAAACGACAGACGACGGATCTTGGCAGAGCTCAAGGCCAAAGCAGTGATCACCGTGGACCGCTCGAGCACCATTCAAGAACAACGCTTCTCTCTTCTCAAGAAGCTGAAGACATTTCAACAGTTGCAGTTGACGTATATGCCCGGTATCGAGGACATATGGAGAAAGGATGCCGAGCAGCGTGATCTGGACGTAGCCCCACCCAAGGCGGAACACATCAAGATCTACCTGCCCTCAGAAGTGAGCGCAGACGAGCGCCAGCAGGTTTGCGCACGAGGAGTTGTTAATGTAGAGGGCAAGCTACGGCTGGGTCAATGCTTCGTATTGCACTCTACGTCAAGACGCACCTTGTGTATTGGCGGAACGCAAACGCCGTGGGGCAAAAAGGATCAACGAGATCTGCGTCGTTGCTGGAGCAAGTCGCGGAGAGGATAGAGAGGGTGGTGCGGAAATATCGTCAAGGATATGCGGCCATAAGAGCGCTGAAGGGCGAGCATTTTGAAACCGAGTTTCGGGAGCTGGCGGATGCTGACAGTCAACAGGCGGATGGGCGTTGAGAACGATGCTGCAGCTCTCAAGAAACTGCGCGCTGCCAAGTCAGCGCGAGCGTCCCGTAATGAACCCTCTGAAACGACAACAAAAGCTCGCGTATCCTGGATTTGGAGCGTAGGAGGCGGATCCAACGAGTCGCAATTACACAATTGTGAGTGGAATGACAAGTATATTCGTGTGGACTAAACTAACTACTTGAGCAGCGGTACATGTAGATTGGACCAAGGCGAGAGCACGAAAGGATAGATGGACGGAGGAGGTAGCGCTACTTCGAGAAGAGATGAAGTGCGTGCTGCATTGCCTGGCAACCGTACAGCGGGAATGGGAAAGACGGGGGACTGCGAGAGAAGGAGTCGATGTGGCCCTTGCAGGTGGCCTGCGAGCGTACGCCATACGACAAAGTGTGTTACATAAAAGGATTGGAGAGTCCTTCTACGACGGTTGGAGCAAGTCAGTCGCGGGGTTGGTGGAAGCTGTCATGGGCAATGATGGTTCGTTGCTAAGGGATTTGCTGGCGGGTACGACGGAGGAGGTGATCGCAGGAGACGACAACGACAACGAGGAAGGGGAGGAGGAGGAGGATGTTGCTGAAGAGGATGAGCGACAGGAGGGAGCACCCATAGCTGTAGCCCTTTGTCAAATGCCTAGCTATAGCTAGCCAAGCAGTTGTTAAATCTGCTAGCCACAGCTGCGCGTAGCTATAGCTTGCAGATTTGACAACTGTTCCACCTATCTTCCGTACTTTTGCCTGCCGTCTCTGGTACCTGTGTCACACAGGGTCACTTTGCAGCATTAATGTTTTGATAGACGACAGTAAACATTTGATAGACGACGATAAACGACAGTAATCAAGGCGTTAATATGTCCCGACCCACGGCAGCCCGTTATGCGCTGTGACGATGTATGGGATCATGCGTCCGCATCTGTCCCCGCTGCCCCTCCGCCCAGCCTCTCAGCTTCCAACTCCCGCACGACCTCTGCCACGGAGGTGCTCCATTCCTGGAAGAACCCGTCCCGAATCCGCCTGTGCAGCGCCGCCTGTCGATTGGCATAAGAACTAAGCGCGTGAGCCAGCGCATGGTCAGCATCTGTCCGGCCCGTTGCTCGCTCCTTCCATTCCTCCTCGGTTGCCTTCAAATCCCGCAATACCCTTTTCATCTCTTCCCGGATCAGCTCCACCTCCTCCTCCCAACGCTGACGGCGCGCCAGCGCCTTGCACCATTGTACGCGTACGGCTGTTAGATGGTTAGCACCTGCTCCTGCTGTACATAGGCACTGTACCGTCATGTAGCGGCTGTGAATCGCCCTCCCGCCCGCTCGCTGACCAGATCCAAGAGACCGGCGTCAATTGTGCTCTTGGCTCGTTACGCAGCCGCCTCGCCGATGTACCCCCGCGGCCCAATGCCGCTCGCGCTGCTGCGTCGGTGTCGTCGTCTCCATGGACACGTACATCTTCGTCGCGTAGCTCTTGCAGATGTGGAGCGTGATCCTGCCCCTTGAGCACTCGCAATGCCCGCAGCGACCCTCGGTATCGGTTTGCCTGCCGCCAAATGCTATCCGACATCCTCCCCACCAACGTCCCATATCACGTTGCTGCATGTTGACCCACGATGTTCGCATTTCGATGGCTGATGACGTGGCTCTTAGCGAAGAGCAGGCTGCGCAGCTTGACGAGCGCCGTTCCGCATTGAGCCTCCCGCAGCTTCGCCTCCGTATGCAGCGTGCTCTGCCGACACGCCCACTTCTGCTCCTCCGGGGACAGATCCGACGGTAACCACAGTTTGATGTCCTCGGCCTTCGGCGGCTGCTCGTCGGCATCTCGCGCCTCTTCTTCCTCGGCCGAGAGCTCCAATGCGCTGGGCATGTATACCGCTTGTAAGTTTCGGAACGCCTTTAGCTTCTTCAGTAGTGCGACCCGGAGCTCGTCTATCTGACTCGCGCGCTCCGCTGTGAGTGTCGACGTTCCTTTGACTTCTGTTCTGATCCGTTCTCTTGAAGCTTGTTAGTACATGACACTCTTAGCGAATTTCAACGCACTGTAGATCCCCCAGCTGCAGCCCCGCCTGCACGAAACCCGTCATTGTCACCTTCCCCTCCGTCAGCCTCGTTCGCCCGGCCCGCAGCTCCTCCAGTTCGGCCTTCTTCAGGTCTGCTGCAACTTGTGCTTCCGTCGGTCCTACTACTCGCGGTTAGGGTACAACCGGCGTTTCTGCGACACTCACGTTGGCCCTCGTCAAGCAAATATGGGTTAGGTCGAGACTGGTCCACGTTCCATAGGTCGACCTGCCGCTGCCAGTCCCTTCGCAGGACCGGGTCAATAGTCTTGTCGAGAATGGCGAACTCGTCCTTCTGCTTGTCCCTTTCCGCGATGGCAATCAACAGCTTGCGTTTGAGCGTTCCCGCTGCTCAGTTGTTCGTCAATACCTCCGGCTATCATAAGAAGGCTTCTTACCTTGCCCGACGTTCTTGCTGAAATTCAGGTAGTCGAGTTTGTCTTCTATGGTATCCTGGCGATTCCCTTCGCCCATTTCCTTCGTAGAATAACTTGATGGATTGAGCAGCGCCCACAGTCGCTCAATGCTCTCCCCATCCGTCCTCCCAACTCCGACTGCATGCATCAGACTATTAGCCGCCCGACACTTCTCCTCATGCGCCTCAGCATGCCAGACTGGCAGGCCAAATTGGACCCTGTAATTCGCGAGACTTGTGATGATGGTCGGCGACTCTCCGATTGCCTGACCTCGGGCGAGGAGGTGCTGTTTCCACTGACAGGCGATATCGTAGGAGACGACCAGCCGGAGGACCGCACAGCCGTTGACTGCACAGAGGAAGATCCAATCCATATTAGAGTACCTTGCGCTCGTTAGCATTCAAATGACTGGTCAGAAAACTGCCACCAACCTCTCGCCTTTCTGGAGATCGCCCATACCCAGTGGCCGTAACAACCCATGTCGAGCACACACACACCCTCCAACACCCGAAACCCGCAGCCCAGTCGTCATCCGTGTATTCTTGGCTATGAGCGCTTGGAATGCGATGCATGTACTGACCTGCATACCTTCTCCATTAGCAACTCGTCGTGTCTCGAGCACAATCCACTCACGTCGTCTTCGGTCACATAGTTCTTGATATGCTCCTTATAGGGACCTGGCGCCACGAAGAACCCTAGTCCCGGTCCCAGCGGAGGGTCGTTTCGCTCTTTCGGCCGAATGCGATTCTTCATTCGGAAATTTGCATCGAGGGCAAGCATTAAAGCGTGTTTCCCGCTGAGAGCTATCAGTTTCGCATTCAGACCACTAGGCATGCGATCTACGCACGCTTCTTCCTCCGACGCAGTTTCCCAACCTGGCGCCATGTTTCGCCCCGGCTGGGGACAGGCCCAACAACGAACGGCGAGCCCGCCAGGGTCGGTCTTCCGTATCCCATCATCCTCGTGAGCCCGGCCCGCGCGCTTCAGCTTCGTGGTGAATGTATACTCGCGCGCCATACGGGCAAAGGCGGTGTAGCGATCCTGCGCCAGTCGACATCAACCAACTTACATTCTGCACCAAACAAACCACATACCGGAATGTCTTCAGTGAATGTCGCATCGGTCAATCGTTCGAGCGTTCGCACGAAGTCGTGGGCGTTGACGTTGCCGACAACTTGAAGAGTCCGAAACAGATCCAGAACCTCGTACGTCGCACAAGTCTGCGGATTTATCGCCGTCGCCGGATACCACGCATTGTCCATCAGTTGCGAGAGGTGCATATGCCGATGCCGAAGGCTTTCGCTGCAGCCACAGAAACTGCCAACAATCAGCTGTGCGCGCCAGGATACATGGACACTCACACCACATCGATTTTGAAGATACCATTGACATGCAGTACGACCATCGTTCGCCGCAGCGTCTCCGGCAAGACACAATCGAATCCATGATGGCCCAGCTGGTAAACCATCCCCAAGGCAGTCCCCGAACTACTTGCGTGGGTGCTAAACACGGCGCAATTGACCCAGAACTCGCCGGACCACTCCTGTTGACATGTTAGACCAATCCATCCTGCAGGCCAAAACGAGACAGACCTTCACCCGATGCAGCGGCGACTGCCAGTGACGGTCCCGGACGCAGTCCTCGCACATTAAAAACTCTCCGCATTGTTCGCAACGAAAAATCCGTTCAGATGAAAATCCGCAGACGGCACATTTTGGCGCGTTGAATCGGTGGCCAAGTCCTTCCCTGCGCATGAGCTCGTCGAGAAACTTCGGCATGAGGGCTCGCCACTGCTTTAGGGGATCGTCCTGCCGCAGCTTGTCAGTTATCAGCCTTTCAAAATGCTTGACTCATACCGAGGCAAAGGTCTTGCGTTTGGTCGCGGCGTCTTGGCTCGCGACCACCTCCTCAACAACCTGACTGTCTACGTCTCCATCCTGAATGGGTACCCAGTCTTCGAGATCCCCGTCCAGCGTATCCCCGTCGGGGCTCTCTCGTCGTCGTCGCTTCAAAGGGGCTTGATTCGTAAGCCGTGTGGTACGGCGGCGGCCATCGGATGAGAAGTGTATGTCGGCGTCCGCAGCGCCATCGACAGCGCTCGCATTGAAGCCCGAGACATAGTTTTTACGCTTTTTTTTGTTTCTTCGATTGACGCTGCTAGAGGGAGGAGCCATGGAGAGTGGGAGATAGTGATTCAGGCTGGCCCTGCTCCGCGAGATCTAGCTACAAGATCTGGGGGTCGGCTGCGCGATTAGTGATTAATTCCATTGAGCAAAGTCAAAGCAGGTGCGTGCCCTGATTAGATCCGCACATGATTCCGGCCAAATACTGAGCAAACCGCTCAATTTATGTGCATGGACGAGAACGTGAAGAACTGACCGGAGTCTGTCCAGCTGGAAGGCAAGGACACATACTAGTGGCACACACGATATGTGGGATTGGGAGCAGTTGGTCCGATGCTCGGGATCGAGAGGATGGGTCGCTTACGACCGGATATCGCCGACTCGACGCGTCGCCCACTCAGCTTGGCGGTGACAAGTATCAGATGACCACGAAAAATTGTGGTCGAAAATCACCGGTTCGCTTCATGACTCTCACGCAACAACTAGCCATCAGTTCGCCACACATGCGAGTCGAAGCGGGATGATACGACCGTGATACGACCACTCGAAGCGGCATGATAAGACGCGATGATAATATTAACCCCCGTTATACGCTCCGATCCGGTAAGGGGCTTCCAATGGGTTATTCCTACAGCAATGGTTCCAAGAAAGAAAGAAAAACATACCTCAGAGACGGCTCCGCAAAGCAGAATGGTCCTCCTTGACTAGTGCCCTCGCGTCTTCCGGATTTTCTCTGTTTATGATCCCTCTTGGCAAATCTCGAATAGCAGCTCTCACGTTACGGCCCCATTGACAACAGATGGAGTACGAGACGACGATACGGCGTGCGGCACTGGAGTACGGGACCAAGGGAGGCTGTGGGGCAATTCGACGCAGGTGTATGAAGGCCTCTGAAACCCCGGTTAGTCATGCCCAAAATGCACGCAGCGGCGAACGTACCGTCGAGACCGACTCTCAGACGGCGCCTAGACACGGCCTGTGCGTCTTCGTTTGACATGTGGCGGCAGAGCAGAAAAAAATGGCGGGCAGAGCAAAAATTGGGTGGCGAAGACGAAGGCCAGCTTCGATCCTTGAAGATTTATTCGTACCCAGATCTTGATGCAGATACTCGGTCGCCTCTGGTTGCTCCTGAAATCGGGAACATGAGGTTCGGATGTGAGCCGGTCACATCAGATGTTACCTGATCTATTCGGGCTTGCCTGTGCTTATCTATCATCGCCATTGCGCCAATGCTCACCCACTCAATTCCTCCCCCGCCCCATACCCGTCCGCATCCGTCCGTATCCCATGTCCGACGATGTCTTCGCGGAGGACTACGGTATGCGCAAGGTCTTAATAATTAATTTGGTGACTGACCACCCCACCCCCCAGATTGCTCCCTCTCAGCCAACACCGCAAGCGACGACAGCAGCGAAGACCATGCCCGTGACGGCGACAGCAACGCTGCCGACTCCGATGTTGAGATAGATTGTAGGTGCATTAGCTTTACCGTACATCGGTTGACCCTCCCCAGCAAAACCGGAACCTAAGGGTCCTCTCGGCTCGGCCGGCAATCCCTGGACTCTCCCCCCAACCCCAGAGGCTACTGCTGACTGTACGAGCCTTCGCATTGCTTTTTCCAAACTAATTTGAAGACTAGTTTTGGCCGCTTTTGGGGCGTCAGACAAGCCTATCACTGAGGCACATCTCCCGCCGACACCGCCCCGCCAACGCCGCGAGGTCATTGAGATTCCAGACAGCCCCACCCGTACGTGCGCTTTCGCTCTGTGATCCGTTTACTTACTCATATGTGTGTGTCGTTACAGCGGCTCGTCATCGACCGGCCACGGACGTTATAGTCCCTCGTCGCCGTCCTCACATCAAGGCTCGACGCTCCCCAGATCTGGAAGGTATTTCATGTTCTGCTTCTGCTTGCTTCTAGCTGACCAGCGAAGGACGCATTCTTGACGCAATCATTCGCGTGGAGCTCCCCCCCACGATACACGCAGCTGTCGCAAAGGCTGCGGCGGACGCCATCTTCGGCCTCAACGACGACTACCTCCGAGCTCTGGGCTCCCAGCAGGAGGAGGATGCTTCCGTCAGACGCTGCGGCACGGACGCTGGCGTTGCCAAGTTGCGCGAGTTGGCCCCGGATGTCCCATTTGCGGCACGCATTGATCGCCCCGAGCTTTATGTTGGCGAGGTTCGCATGCCGCCACAGCTGGCGCACGTCAAGCTCGATCATAGTTGTGGACTATGTGGGCTGGTTTTGTCTCACCCGGTGCGGTAAGTTTCCCCCTTTCCAACGGACGTGGCAACCTGGCTAACGACACATAGGCTCATGTGCAGCCACATCTATTGTTTTGTGTGTTTCCGCAAGCACCTGAACGATTCGTGGGACTGTCCGCGACCTGACTGCCGAGCTACGCAGTTTCGTCCTCCTTTCCCCGCACCTCATCTTGAAGCGGTCATTGAGAGCACCTACGTGGGCTTTATGGACTTTACAGTGGTGACAATGACGTGGCAGGATGTCCGCTTTCCTTCCGCCCGGTAGAATAGTGTTGTTTACATGGGTCGTTTATAAATCGTTTACTTGCTGAAATGGGCGAATTTGCTGTATGACGAACTTACTCCGCTTTGGACGCGAACTTACTCTGGCCTGACTGCTCCACAAAAGTCGAGCTCGAGCATTCCCTTTGGCTGCGATCCCCTGAAAACTCTGCAGATGTGTTCCGGAGGGTACTGCCCATCGCCTGGTATAGGTCGAAACGGTAGCAAGTGTTCCCAAGAAACGAAAATGTGTACGGAAAGCGAAACAGCTAAATCACTCCCAAATCACATATAGCGCCTAACTGTTACATGGACTATTCTGTGAACGTCTCCCAAGACTGCCAACTTTTTTGACATATTATTGTAGCGCAGGTTTCTCTCTGTCCATGGGTACTGAAACTAGTGCTGAAAGTTGTCTGACGGTGGAGATAATGGAAAGTCTTTGCGATTCTGAAGCGGTGACAGCTCGCGTGACAGACCAGCAAATTCACCTCCATGGCCACAGAACGTTCCCAGCCCTCCGCGAAGACCTCGCCGGCTCGTCGCCGAGCAGCTGCAGCCTACAGGGAGCGGTTAGGGCGCTGTTATGCTGAGTATTGTCACTCACGCACCTACCCAGCCATGCCGACGACTTGCGTGAAAAAGCCCGAGTACGCATGGCACGGAGATGCTCAGCCCTGGCCAACGACCGGAACGCGATGGATCAGGCACAAGAGAAGGCTAGGCAGGCCAGCCGCACCTTTCGCCAACGCCATCCGGAGCGAGTTGCCGCGAAAGCCCAAGAGAGGAGGAGGCGGTGAGTATTGGTGCACTGTCGGTCGTGTCCTCTCACTCAAGCACATTAGGGCCTACGCACAGAAACATGGCATCGAGGCCCTGATCACCCGAGACATTCATGAGCAGGAAGCTCGTCAGCTGGAGCGCATCGAGGGGCTCATTAGCCGCGACT
Organism: Mycena amicta; assembly: GCA_029282125.1. NCBI lineage: Eukaryota > Fungi > Basidiomycota > Agaricomycetes > Agaricales > Mycenaceae > Mycena > Mycena amicta. The sequence continues at coordinate 50,369 of JARIHP010000063.1, forward strand.
CGGATTAGATCGTGTCTAGACGGAAAAAAATCAAGCTTTCTGCTTCGCATCGACTGAATCAAGAGTTTACAGGACGCGCTACACTGCTGCGCTGGTTTTCACATATCCTCCAGCCAACGCTTGAGCATACGCCTCCACGGCGGCTGCGTACGTGTCGCGATGATCTCGCAGCCCGCCCTTGACCCCAAGCACATTTACTGCAGCTTCAGCACTATCAACGCTGAGTCACTTGTCAACAACGGAGGACAATGCGACAACACACCTGGTCGGGAAGACCCCAGGATTGATGCCGACGTACACGATGTGCCAAGCGTCGGAAGGATCCCTTGGGCCGTGGCTTGCCAGATCATCTGGATTGGTACATGGGCGGGGTATATCCTCCTCACGCGGTGACCATGTTTCCGACGACGAGGTCAGTCGCCGAGTCCGTAGCCAATCCAATGCGGCCTGTGCCGCCTCGCGCGAAGGATAGCCTTCGAACAGGTTGTGCGAGAACCCATTGGTGAGCTGTTTAACCTCGTCCCTGCGCCATTACCTGACTGCCAAACAAAGAATAGGCGGACGCACCAGCTCTCCGAAACACAGACGCGGCGACCGCACGCGACCATGTACGCCACAGGTTTCTTCTTTTTTTGCTTATTCTTTCTGATAGCCGTGGCAACCCCTGCCGCTGCCTTCACCTCGGCAGCGGCCTGAGCCCAGTTGCTCGAGCGAGTGACACCAGTGGAGGTGGGAAACAAATACATCGCGGTGGATGATTGAGAGGATGGTACGGCTGGGGCTGGGGCTGGGGCTGGGGCTGGGGGGACAGCTGATGGTGGGTTGTGAGGACGAGAGTGGACTGGGATAGGCGGTGGACCACGGGAGGCAGCGCTGGATGGGGCCTCAATGGCGAGGGCCTCGAAATCGGCATACAGCTTCGTGTCGTCGTCATCGTCGGAATCCGGGACGTAGATGGGCTCGGTGTCGACGGGGGGCTGCGCAAGCGCAAAGCGCACTGACTTGGTGGTACGGCTCATGAGCGCGACGGCAGGGCTTCTTAGTTTCCCATCTCTTAGTTTCCCATCGGACCATACTGACTGGCCGGTGATGTGACGGACAATCCATTGTTTAGATACGCGATATTGATTGAGGCGAGAATGAGATAACAACATACAGTATAGCTCTAGGACTGAGGGCCCCGCAATTTAAAGATGCGCTCGCCGTTGGGTGCGCGAACACCCTCGGCCGCTTCATCTTGGATGAAGTAGCGCCAACCATCTTCATCCACGGTCCACATCGCCGGGAGGAACCTAGTGGTAGTCAGCACTGGAAGGGCGGAAACCTGAATGCCACGTACTCGACGAGATAGCGGCGGATGTCTGGAAGGTCCGCCAAGGTCACATCGACTAGCGGGAGCGCCATTACCTGCGCCCGTGGAACTGGCTGGTCGTCAGGGAGGCTTGGAGCGAGCGCAGCCTGCTTCACAACCAAAACGTTGCCCAGCGGCGAATCCATCCGCTGCGAGGAAATCGAGGGGATAACAGCCGCGACAGCGCGGTTGCTCTCGGAATCGGGAGTGTCATCGGGCCAATGAGGGCATGTGAAAATGAAGGTCAAGCAGCCCGTGGTCGTGCGCTTGAAAGGGCGGCGACAGTCGCCGCATTGAAGGGGGTGATTGTAGAAATCGAGGAGCTGGTCAGCGGCCGCGGCATCGGCAAGGGTGGTGAAGGGGAAAGCGAAGAGTCGCGTGGTGCCCGACTGCTCAAAGATCAAGGCCACGGTATGGCCAGGGCGTATCTGCCACAGCTCAGTGAGATCTAGATAAGCCAGGAGCACTCACTGGACCCATGTAAGGGAGAACGGGAGTGGGAGCGGCGACGGCAGGGGCTTGCGACATGGGGGGGGGGTGATTGCTGATTTGGGCAAGGCACTTAGCGAGCACATGGTTTCAGATGGTTTCTTGGGACGCGTTTGATGGCGTAACAGGGTTTTTCCGGTTTACCTGCCTCTTCAGCGCAATCGACCACCGCCTTTAGTATCGAAGTAACGGTGAGCGACCTACGAGTGTGGCAAGCGAGACTGACGAAAATGTAGCAAATGTCTACTCCTGTTGACCTACCGAGCCCCAATCGCGCCGAGACGACCAACCCCGGTGGGGTCATCATGCCTGAGGGCGGCGAAGTACCAGCCACCGCGACTGGTGTAGCCGCTGCGCCAATCCCCGACGGTTCCGACAGTGTTGAAGGAAATGGCGACGTCGCCGACGTTGACGAGGGTAAGCAGATCTGTCCTGTATTTACCTGGGGCCTGACGTGAAGGGCCAACTACAGGGGACTTGAAGAGCGACGAGGATGGTGGCGTAAACGCTCGCAGCAAACCGAAGAAGAAGGGGAAAGATCGAAGCATTCCCAAGGAATTGCGTCAAAACAAGAAGAACTGGGCGGACGGCGTTCGCTCGTCAATCTTGACTCCTCACCTAGAGGGCTACGGCAAAGCAAAACGGCTGGGAAGGGCCCACGCCGACGAATACCTGCAGCGCGTCTTCAACGAGTATCATTTTCATATTCCGGCCAACAGCCCGGATTTTGAGGAGCCACCATTGCCTCTCCGGGAATACGACCCCAAGGCGCCCCTCCCAGACGACAGCCACCTCACCGAGGCAGAGAGGCTCGCGAAGGCCAGCTACATTGAGAAGACGAATAAGGCAAGTCACAGCGTTACCTGCTGCTTAAAAACACTCATGGCGCAAACGTAGCGGATTCGTACCTGGCTGGACTACCGCGTCAGTTCTACTCGTCATCGGGCGAAGGCGAAGTCCGATGGGTTGAAGCAGGCATATGGAGGGACTATGGCGAAGCTTACGGGTGTACAGCACTCCGGTCGACCACGCCTGGGCTACCAACAGCTGATGCGGGAGGACTTCAAGACGCGTATCTCGCCCCTGCTGGCCCGTGAATGGGCGAAGATGCCATCCGTCGACGCCAACGGCAAGCCAAAGGCGTCCAAGCCTCCGTTTAGCTTTGGAGCTGTCGTCGCTCGGAGACTCTGGGAAAACGAACTGCCCGAGACTCTGACGGAGAAGGAGAAGGAGGGTTATGAAGGGCGAGCTCGGGAGGAGTTTGCAGCGGCAAAGACTGAGCGGGAAGCGATGCTGAACGCGGAGGCTGATAAAACACCTCGCGGGCGACAGAAGTGAGTTTCCTTTCCTTTCGGTACATTTCATTTGGTTGACGAAGTCGACTCTGCAGCGCTATTGACAATGTGGACACGTTCGCCGAAGAGTTTGCCGAGGGCATTGCGGACGCAACCGGCTTACACGTTGTACTACTACTCGGCGGGCCAATACCGGCGTATGGGGGAGAGATTCGGACTATTTGGTGAGTGTTTTCCTATTGTAGCCCGGAGCAAAACTGAGACTACATTAGTATCTCGGTGGGGGAGAACACGGCGGCAGCGCCGGTGTCATTTCCTCAGTGGCAGGGCCACAACTTCGACAAAAACGTAGTGAAACCCTTCAAGCAGTATCTGGCGACAGCGTTTAGTGAGTTATTACATTAACCATTGACTCCGAAACTAATGATCCTGCAACAGGCGAGCGAGAGTGTGCAGCTGCCTCGCTTCCTCCAGAAGAGTGTGTGGGTTATGACGGGGACGACGTGATGGACATTTCCGACCCGGAACCCGTGGCTTCATCCTCCAAGGCTGAAAGCGTCCGGGTCAGCATCGATGAAAGCACGCAAATCGGCGATGACGGCACCCAAACCAACTGCGAATGGAAAGGGGAAGGGGAAAGACGGTGCGAGATCCTCTGCAAAAGGGAAGGGGAAGGGGAACGAAGTCGCGGACTCGGAGGACGAGCAGCTCACAAGTGCCCGGGCCGATATCCTTAACGACCCCACACTCGAGCGAATGAGTGTGGACTCGGGACCGGTCGCAAGTGGCGGGTCTCCGCCGCCTCCGACCGCCTCCGACTCCAGGTCGGGGTCTGACTCGGAGGACTACAGCGACGATGAAGGTGATGATGAAGGTGACGATGCAGAAGGGACCGAAGGCAAGCGGAAGGCGACGGGCGAGAATGGACGCGAGAAGAAGCGACGGAAGCGGACGGAGGAGACGGAGGAGGGGAAGGAGGCCAGACACGACCATTCGGATTGGCTGAGGAGGCGCAACTACATGAAGTCGGTCGAAGAAGCGAAGGCGAGGAACCTCAAGCTGCTGGAGGAGATTGGGCTGAGGGAAGCGGCTGCTGGCTTTGGGAAACCAAAGCCACAGCAGCCCCGAGCACCGCGGAAACCACGAGTCGCTGCCGAAGGCCCCCCGCGACGTTCAGGGAGGAATGCACCGTCGGAGATTCAAGTTCCCCAAGCACCAGAGGAAGACGTCGACGCGAGCGGCCAAGCTGAGGATGGTCCGGCAGAAGTCGTTGAGGAAATCGAAGGAGGGGAGAAGGAGAGGACGGATGGCGAAAGGAACGACGAAGAATCAGCGAGCGGCACGGTGGATTGCCCTTCGGACGTGGCAGGGTGGCTAGCGACAAGATGGACGCAAATCAGTGGCCCCGAGGACAATTCGACAGTCTGGTCGTCACTCCTGCGCGACTTCGTTGCGCTGGAGCGGGCCTATGACTGGAAAGACGATGGCGCACTCCTCTCGACACAGAGTCGCCCAGATCCCGTCTCTGCGTGGGTGCGCAATGGTCGTCGTCCCACTACGAAGATCCAGATCCCGAACCTCGTCAAATACGAGCAGCGATGGTGGGCATGGTGGCGCAATAACCAACCCGCATGGAGGAAAGATGGGAATGATGACGCATCGCTCGCCAGACCAGACGTAGATGGGGGCAATTGGAGCCCGCTGAATGCTCCGGGGCAGAACGGGATGCTCTTGGTCGTCGCAAGTCTGTTTTGGTGGGGTAGGCAGGGAGGCCGGTCAGCAGGATGGTTAGAGGCCGTAGAGGAGGTTCGATGGGCTATCGGCCGACTGACTTTGGCGGCGAAGAATTCATGAGCACGGAGTGTGCGTGGAGCTTGCGGGACACATTAGATATATACTAGTAGACTTGGACAATGAGCTAGGTAGTAAGTGGACAACATTCGGTAGTTTTGTTCATGGCGTGGACTTGGGAATAATTTGCTGGCATCTCAGATCACGTGAACGAGGGACTTGGAGCAAGAAAAAAAATTAGTGTTACACAGATTGAACAGCAGCAAAGCAAGGCAGGCGCATGAACGGTAAATGGCTGTATTGAGAGAGGGACATGGTAGGTATTCACGACGGTACAGGCAGGTATAGTGGTAGTGGCTACGCGTGGAGAGCGCACGGCCCAGTAAATAGGGAATGTCCAAGAGGGTATATAGTGCTCGCAGGGTATATAGGGCTTGCAGTGAATGGAGGGAAAGGAATGTAGCAGTGGTGAGGAAGGGAGGGACGGACGGGAACCGGGGCGGGAACAGCGGGAACAGGGCGGGAACGGCGGGAACGGCGCCGTGTGTGAGAAAAGGTGGGCCTGGTATCGAGCAGCCGGGCGGGCGGAAGCTGGAACGGGCGGGCGGAAGCGGGAACGGCGGGACCGGGCAGCGGAAACGGACCGGGCAGTGGAAACGGCGCAGCTGCGGGTGGGTAGCGGCCGGACAGTCCTGCGGGCAAGGCAGCCACCCAGCGCAGGCAAGACTGGTGGGCGGGAGGGGCGGGAGGGGCGGCCAGGGCGGGCGGGCAGCGCTGGCAGGTAGCAGCAGCCCCCTGAAATAAATAGAACCAAACAGGAGCCAAATGGGTAGGTATTGATGGTATTGATGGGAACCGGTAAATAATATACGGGATACCCCAAATGGGAATAGACCTGGCCCAGAGCTCTCCTAATGCGGTAGGAAACACCCTAGGGAGCAGTTGTCAAATGCACTAGCTACCTACTGTATGCAGCTCAGCTGTGGCAGTTGACAACAGACCACTTAGCTACAGCTAGGTAGATTTGACAATATACTACAGCTACGGCTCGAGGGAGAGGGTGGACCGAGTAGCCGCACTCGGTCGTCGCGGTCATCGCGAGGAACAGCCGAAGCGTAGCAGCACATTAGCATCAGCACTCGAGCCGGCAGCGGTGGTTTTGCGGAAGGAGCTGGACAACAACTGTCTGGGCAGGTGGGACCTGGGCAGGGAATAGGCGGGGAGCAGGCGGACGTGGGCAGGGAATAGGCGGGGAGTGGCTACAGGTTGATGTCGTTGTTTACCTCCGGCATGAATATATGCATGTTGACCCGAGCACCCGCCTGGCAGCCTGCTGCTGTGATGCTAGTGATGGCAAGAAGCCGTTAGGTTGGATGAGGGATGCTTGAGCTGTGGGCTCCCCAGGCCTCTGGATAGCCCAGAATGGGAGGCATCCATTTTTATGGACAGCCCAGGCATCAATCATTCATCATACAGCTAAGGGTGCGGTTCTGGGCAGTCAAATTCAGTACACCACGTATACGCTGGTTGGACTCCGTCTGAGGGAATCCCAAGAATGAACCAAGCATACCACACGGAGCAAAAGCTCCCAGAGCAATCGCTCGCCGAAGGGTCATGCGTAGGGAGGCCCAAAACCCCAATGGGAGCTTGGCAGAGTCAATTGTCCAACACCCGGTGTGATGCTGCGGGCGTTCGTAGAGATAGATTTCCAAAATACGGCTTTTGTACTATCAAGTCTCAGTCGAGTCGTCCTCTGGGGATTGTGTTCGCAACGGTGGAAACTGTGTTTTTAAATTGTGTGTGTGTGTGTGTGTGTGTGTGTGTGTGTGTGTGTATGTATATAATCCGACGGGGCTAGAAAAGCTCGCGCTTGTGTAGTTCCTGTGGATGAGGTTAGTAGGTATAATCGAGCCCGAGAGGCTGTTGGCCTCCGCGAGATTAATCTGTTGTCGTGGGTGGTGTGTTTCCAATTGAGCGGGGAAGAATTCGCCCTCTGCTGGATTATTTGGTGGTCGTGGACGTTGTTCGGCGACTCGAAAGTCTGCCGCGAAGTTGTTGGAAGGAAGGTGGTGCTCAATTCTCTTCGAGGCTTATGTGCTTCTCAGCAAGGAAGTCTTGGCCAATGGATGTTCGATAGTTCCACTTGTATAGGATGGTCTGTACACGTCGCGCTCGTGGATTCGAGGTAGTGGACGGCGACCGAGCTACAGGAAGTCCTCCGAACGCCCTGGTATACGTCTGGGTGTCACGGTTATTGCGCGGTTCCGAATGGTGGTCGCCCTCATAGAGCTAACTGGCTACGCTCTCGTCCGTCGAGGTTTACTATAGCGAGCCGACCGACGGCAAGCCTTATAGCATCCGAAAAGTGGCAGAGTGGTGGATAGTGGTTCCCTTTTAATTGGGCGGTCCCGATACCAGTGTCCTCAGTGTCTGTGTATTGAAATTTGCACTGTATATTGGGGCGCAGTGAACTGTTTACTTGTGTTTACAGTTGTGGTAGATATAGTTTGTGGGTGTGAACGCTTAGTTCCACAATTCCCGTGCATTTGGCCTGGGATGTCAAGTCGTGAGTACACTCTAGACCCTTGCCAAGCAGATTGCTAATGGTTTGTAAGAAACCTGGTTGGTAAGTGTTTCATGTTTTGCTTCGTAAGTCTTGGTCGCACGGCTGTCGAACGGTTTCGTGGGGTGCTGGGTCGAAGTGTCAACCGAGTCGCTTGATCCCTGGATGCCACTGTATTTCCTGGACCTTCGCTCGACTCGTCTGCCTTCCGCTGGGTTTTCCTGGCCGCCGCTACATTTCCTCGAGCTTCACATTAGGTTTCTCGTCCTCCGCGCTATTATTTCCAGGCGCCGCGACATTTCCCTGGCACCGCAACTCTCCCCTGGTCCTTGCGTCGAGCTGGTTATCCGTCGGTGGATTCCTTTGAGCGCCGCTGTATTGTTTCCTGTCCTGCAAGATTATCCCATGTCTGTGCGTCAATTTCTTGACCTTTGCTTTGCATTGCTGACCCAGATAGGCCCCCGTCTCATTCCCTTGATGGCTCACACTGCCGTTTGGTTACCCGTCGGGCTGTTTCCATGCCCACCTGGCCGGACTCGTCTGCAGGCGTGTGCTCGGTGTCTGTTTCCACGAAATGTCTGCACCTATCGCGTCGTATGTCTCGCTTCTTTATTGTTTGTCCGTCTGAGTTGTTCCTCTTCCAGCGGAGCAAGGGTTATAGGTGGCGCGTCATTCCCAAGAGACGGCGAGGTTTCCCTGCGCATGCAGTAATCCAGCGGCCAGCCCGTTCATGCCGGCGACGTTCGCAGTAATCGTGCGAGGTTACAGTGGGGTCGAGGGGCTGCGCAGATGCGGTGGGCTTGTAGGTGAAACGGGAACGTATCCTGTGCGGTCATAGGTGAAACGGGAACATATCCGGGCAAACATTGCAATAGCAGGAGTGAGTCTCGATGGGGTTGTAGGTGTAACGGGGCTGTATCCAGGCAAACATTGCGATAGCAGGAGCAAGTGTTGTAGATTTGCTGTATTAATCCGGCGGTGGTGCTTATTGGGTTCCTTTGTTCGTCCAAGAGCGTGTATTAATCCAGCGGTGGTGCTCATTCGGATCGCTTCATTTTCCTGAGGTGCGTAATAATCCAGCGGTGTTGGTTAACGGGTTGTGTTGTCGGTTGGCCATCTTGGTCCGGCATCCTAAGGCTTGTGTGGCGTGGCCCGGCTATCTATAGCCCTCACACCGGTGACATCTCTAGAGAAACGACACGACTAGTTGGCACCAATGCGACCTGCGAGATATTATATCAGCCAATGAAATACCAAGGGGCAGTCGCCATGAATGTGTGAATGCTCGAGTCCATTTCTGCTATAGCCAGCACCCAAGTATTGACTAGGGGACTGATAATGGGGGGGCAATCGCCGCACACGCCCAAACCAGTGCCCGAGCGCTGGCATAGCAAGGCAATCGCCAAATAAATGTAGTCTTGCCAGCGCCCGAGCGCTGGACGGAGACAATGCCCGAGCATCCGAACTAGCGCCCGAGCGCTGGCAAAGTGAAGCCAATTGGCATATGAATATGCCGAGCGCTGGACAGAGACGATGCCCGAGCATTCTGGACAGTACACATACACGGAGGAAGAGGAACGGATGAACCGTAACAAATCATCTTGCCGCCGAGACTTGCTATGATGAGTAAAGCTCCAAAGCCGCCTTTGCGTGAATGCAGCCGTCAACCTGGTGGGCGTAGTAGTCCCCATCGAACAGAACACCCTTGAGGATCTTGTGGCACGCCTCCCGCTCGAAGGTGTACCAGATGCAAAAGTTCTCCTCAAACTTCGCGTAATTGATGAAGAAAAGGCGATGCTTCTTGAACTCGCCGGCGAACATAGCGGCAGCAAGCGGGTCACCGCTGATGGCCCCACAGAGCAATACCAGGGCGTGCTCGAGGTTCCGAGCGCACTCCTGCCATTTCAGCGGTGTGAGGCAGGTGTGGTCCTCGTCTGAACCCCAGATCAGCATCATCTTGGCCATGTCGAAGGTAAGGACCTTGTCGGGGTTGGGGAACTCCGTTGAGGGTTCAGGTCGAACGAGTTTGGTGGGAAGTTCGTGCAAGCAGTGCTGAATCTTTTTGAGCCGTTCGTTCAAGAGCCAGTTGAGCGGCACATAAAGCTTGTTTTGAATCGAGTAGAGCATCGTGTCAGGAATCGTCACGGATGCCTGCTGTCCGGGTATGTGCGCAGTTGGGTTGACGAGGACCATTGACCCAAGAAGCGGGCGCGTTTTCGGTTTGTCCGCCTTGTCGTTATCGAGTTCTTGACGCACAACCTGCGACGGCGAACATGGTCGACCTGCAGACACATGAAGACCGGAAGAGGACCGACTGCAGTACAGTAAGCCTCCCCCAGCACCATGTCCTCGATCTCGTCTGCTGTGTATGCGTAGAGGGCCTGCAAGGGAGCACCCACGTCCACGGCCCTGTCCCCGTCGCGGCATCACAGAGTTATGTCGATTCTGACCTCGTTCAGAGCCTCGGTGCGGAGGTTGTGAGTGTTCCGGAGCTTGAGAGTTCTTGCCGTAGGGTCCAGGGATGTCGGGAGCGTAATCCGTGCCTCAAAGTCGAAGGTGTCGGGGATTGGGGCGGGGATCCCCGCGTTGGGTAAGATAGACATTTATTAAAGCCCGTGTAACGTTTTGAGTGCTCAAAAGAAAGGAATACCCCGAGTTCAAACGAGGGGAGATGACCGCGACGAGCAGAAGGTGTCGTCGCGCACGGACCATACGTCAATTGTCATCACTTGGCACGCGTGCCACCACGACAAGTTCGACAGACTAGGTGAGAATCTTGTTGTGTCTCTTTCCTTATCTTATGCTTATTCTAGTCGTTCGCAAGCTCACGTAGGTTCAGCTAGCAGAATGTCAAGCTTAAAGTCGGCGGTTCAATCCTGGCCAGTGGCAATCATTTTGTGTGATGTTTGTGATGGGATTACCACATCTCGGAAACAGTGGGTCACGATGAGATTTGATGTGCCACAGCTGGGTCCTCCAAATTGAGCCAAAGTCGATCAAGGATAATCCCTTGGGCCCCGCCTATACATAGCTGCTGATCGAGGCGATCAGTCCTTAAGGAGGGGGTAATGTCATGGAACAACATTATCAGCTATATATAGGATCAGCCGGGTGTCAAGTCCAAGCTTGACATTGGTGCCTTTTGGCTCAGACGTAACTAGGTTGGCCGAACCTAGTGCAAATCCTCACACTGCTTATAACCCTTCAAAACTGTAATAGTCCTTCATTCCAATGTAATGATATACTAGTCAGTAAGAAAAGCTGTTCACTTTTATTCACTCTCTATGGTGCCACCGACAAGACATGGTGAGAACTCTCATAATTATTTGCTCCCTATGTGGTCACTGATAACACACAGTAAAAACCTTCATAATTATTTGCTCCCTATGTACTATTGATAAGCCTACGGTAGTATTGACTTAGTGGTGCAGAACACCTCTATATACTCAACATTATTCACTCCCCAATTCAAGCTTTATTCACTCCTAGAGAACTACCGGGAAAACCGTGGCTTAACGGTGTTAACCCGCGGGGTTGATACCAGTAGTGCACGGTAAATAGTGGGCTACACAGGTGTGAGAGACTCGAATGTGAGTTTGTCGTGGTAGGAAGTGAGGACAAATCAACTGGGTTTGACGTGTATGAGAGAAAGAAGTGAGTAACATGAGAGAAAGAAGCGCGTGACTGTCAATTAGAGGCCTGATATTAAGAGTAGAAGAATGTTGGGGGACACTTGATCCGTAACCACCACCATGTCACAGACTGGATTGGGTCGGGCGGACGAGAAGCTCCCTCGTCGACGAGCTCGACATAAGGAAGCTGGACGCATCCTCCTCGTCTCCACCGCGGTGGAGGACGGGGCCCTCGACACACGGGGAAGGGCTCAATGCCGGACCACAACACTGAACGCGGGTCAGCCTACTTGGCACTGTTGTTGTACACACACTGAATATATCCCTTCGTACCACCAGTATGGCCACGTGGAACACGAACTGAGGAGAGCTCGACACAGCGGGCCGCCCTCCAGGCGCGGCTCGGCTAACACTGATGAAAATTTTCTCTTGAAAACAACTGCACCAGCCCCGCCAAAAGTATGATCCCGTACACCGCGCCACCACACGCTGACCCACAGGAGAGCTGGAGTCGAGACCTAGAGGCCAACACGGTCACCGTAGTGACCGTACCCAACGATCCTCCCGCTCCCGCTCGACCTCCCGATCCAGCACCCACTCATACCGCCCCTACTCCCCACCCCGTCCTTCCTCGTCCTCCACCTCAAGACGAACCTCCTTTGTGGGTGAAGCCCAAGGTCTTGTCATGTCCACAGGCAGCGAGCTATCTCACGACAACGAGATCGAGGAAGGTCAAGTCCTTGAAACACAGACGAGACTCCGCACTTGTAGACGAGACTCCGCGCGGACCCCGACGCTACCAGGTCCAGGTCCAACGCCCCATCAGCCCCTCGCCCGCACCGCGCGGTCACACCACCCCGCAAAGTACCCACCAATCCACTCCGGACCGCGACGTCGTCATGACCGACGCCCCGGCTCTACTTGAAAAGGGCACCTTCCTGGCCCAGCCCCCTGTCGACCTCGACAACTGTCTGCACAAAGTAGCAGATGCTCTGGTTCTGGCGGACGACGCCCCCGCTCCCGCATTCCAAATCGGCGGGAGATGGGAATACCCCGTCATCCAGCTAAATCGACTCCTCTCGGGCTTCAACGCCGACCTCCTCCGCGCTGTCGACTGGAAATTTTATTTTCCAACGTACAGATCCGGAAGCGACTTTGTTCGGGAAACTGCACGCGAGGTTCGTGGAACTTGGTGAAAGGAAGTTTGCCTAAAAAGGACTTGAGTTGGGAGTGGTGTGGGGTGAAGGTGTGTAGGTAAAACCGTACGTAGTTCTAACTAAACAGGAGCGTATACCGTAGGTGTCTACTGCCTCGAACAGTAGATGCGTAACTTGTCTTGCTTAGGTTTGGCGAATAACAAAGCCCCTCTTGGACTTGGTACCCGTGGACGTATATACGAAGGTCACACACAGTAGTCTGACAACAACGTATGGGATCAGTAAGCTCACTAAGACAAAGGTGAACTTAATGACAGGATCAACGTGGGTTGATAGGATCAAGTAGGATTGATAGGATCAGATGGCAACTTAATGTGGGTCTATCGGAGATCACACTAGGTCTGAGGACGTTAAATGGTAGTATTCAGTCTAGGATACAACCTAGAGTACGCTAAACGAATACTAAGTACTTTGGAAAGTGGGGGATTCTATGTCGTTTTCGCCTCCGGGACGCCCCTTATATACTATTTCGAGTGCTGCGGACTGCGGACTGCGGACTGCGGTCACGTCACGGTCACCTTGTGACTTTTGTGACTCCCGTCACCCTTTTCTGCATCTGCTCCGAAATTTGGTCCGCTAATAAATGTCACACCTGGTAACACATTTGATGGCTGACTAATCTTGGTCTACAAGTTAGTGTTTATTAGGAATTGAAGAAGATGAGCGGGCAGGTACTATTCCTTGTTACATGCCAAACATTTTTCATACACGACATCCGCGGCGAACAGATCTTCCAACTGCCCTCAGTTGGGTAACATGGAATATAGCTGCAAGCCACTTCTTCAATTCTCCAACGTCGTGATTCCAACAAGAGAGAGAAAGGAATTGCATAGTAGAGGAAAACAACGAGCAAAAGGAAGAGAAAAAAAACAACAACAACAACACACATACGCGAGCTACTACAACACCACAACTCCGTAAATCCACACAAGGGCACGCATCACCTCCTGGAGAACCATGGTAGCAAGGACGTGAGGGTATGACACCCGCCCATTGACACGGTGGTAGCTGGCTCGCACTGTAGCCCGGCGGTGCGCCTGCGCGTCATACAGCTCCATGTACGCCCACCACCAATCATAGGACCAAATGTGGGTAACGGTCCACACACCATGCAAGTCGTCGACAGTCTTCAGCTTGGTGCCAACAGCGATGTGCCTGTCGGTGGTGGTGTCGAGGCCAAAGTATGAGTTGCCAGACTGGGTGTCGACCAAGTTGAGGACGGAAACACGTGGGACGTATGGATCGCCAACCGAAGCGATGAGAGAAACAGTAGTGCGGGGGTTGCGTCTGGCTCGAAAGAACTGAGTAAGGATGGATGGAGGCATGGTGTGGCCATCGAAGCTGCCGAGCCGACCGCGAATCGGGTAAACATAGTCGCCATAGTTCGATCCCAGGAGAAGGACGCGTTTCCAGTACGGAGGCGCCCCCACATTGACAGACTCCCGAGTGTACCGGTCGCTGCACGTGGGAGGGGAAGTGTGCTGCTCATAGTAGCGCCACTCATCCTCTGTGTCAGTCATCTCCGACCGTAAAGTGAACGGTGCGCGGCTGGCGCGGCGGGGGCGGAAGAGGCCGGGGGTGCTGGATAATGATGGACTGGGGTGGAGGACTCTCCCCTGGGTAGTAGCAATCGCCGATTCCAAAAGCGAAGCGGTCGTCGGGGACAGTGGACATGTACAAGCGTAGAGGCGATGGGGCAGTCGAGGATTCTGAAGGAGCCGTCGAAGATCGCCTCCCTTTATATTGGTCGGTGGCGTCCTCGAGTCATCCACTCCGCTGGTCGATTTGTTGCGGTTTTCCGTTAAACTCCTTGCCGTTATTCAGATTCTGACTCTGTGCTACTCTCTGTTCCCGAGTCTCCCGATTCGTCCAGATCTGATGAGCTACCTTCAGGGCTTCCCCGGCGCATAAAAGCATGGCGGCGGGTGATGTACGGAGATAAGCGAAAGGCGGAGACGGGGTTCTTGGCGAAAACAGCACCGTCCAATTCACTCAGGATATAAGCACCCCCAGCGTTCTTGCGAATGACTTGGTAAGGCCCTAGATAGCGATCCCCGGTCTTGCGCACCATGCTCATTTGATTCTCAATCCCGACATTGCGGAGAAGAACAAGCTCCCCGGGGTCGTAATCGCGCTTAAGGAGACGATGCTGAAACTTGCGTTCGAACTGGCTTTTGGATCGGAATCGGGACTGAGCTAGGGTATCTGAAGCTTGCTGTACGTCTGAGTTAAGCTTAGACAACTGCCGAATTCTGAGAGCCAACAGCTCGGAAGTGGACATGCCTGGCTTGAACCCTGTAACCAGGAACGTGGCTTCAAAGAGATCAAAAGGAAGTATTGGATCAGTTCCGTGAAGTAGTTGATATGGTGAGAAGCCTGTAATACGGCTCACGGTAATGCGGTCTGCAAACAGGGCCAGAGGGAGGTTATCAGGCCATTCAGAGAGCTTTCCATTGCATGATTTGACTATGGCTTCCCGCAGTGTGAAGTGCCCTCGCTCGACCTTGCCTGTTGCGTGTTTGTTGTACCCAGAAATCCGCACATGTGGAATCCGCAAGCGTTTCATGAGTTCTTCAAAACCAGCCTTGATCTCTGGGCCATTGTCAGTGATTACACGTCTTGGGCAGCCGTATCGACAGTAGATGTGAGTCCAAAAGAAACGCGCCAAAGTAGTGGCAGTAGCGTCCTCGATCGCCATAGCCTCGCAAGTCCCCGTGAGATCGTCCCTAGCAGCCACTATCCGGGTGAACCTCCCCGATTTGGGCATCATCATGATGTCGATGTAGATCTTCTGGAACACAGCAACCGGGGGTAGAAACCGAGATTGGCTTTTCGAATTTACGTGTGCTCCGAACTTGACATGTGTGACAGGATGCAACATGGTGGGAAATGTCATTTCGGAGTCTGGGCCAATAGAAACGCCCCCGCAGCATTTCCCAAAGTGTCCGTACACCCTTGTGACCGAGATCTTCATGAGCTTGCGTCAGAATTTGAAGGCGTGTAGCAGAATGCAGGATAACGAGTAGTGGCTGTCCCCGCGGATTGCGCTTGTACAACTTGTTGTCCTTCACCATGAATTGAGTTGCTTTCCGAATGAAGCGTTGGTGCAGTTGCAGGGTAGGAGAGACTGGGGCTTCCAATGTCCGTAGGAAATGCTCAATATCTCGTAAATCTGACTCTTGCCTGGTCCGAGCTAGAAGTGATGATGGCATCCCCAGTGCGGGGTGAGCACGCTCCCCAAGTGGTACCTGCTGAATCAGCAATGCAATTTCGTCTAGCCACGTGTCGTCATCATCCTCCGCGGTCTCACCAGGTGCGAGGCCTCGGCGTGAAAGAGCATCCGGTCCCTGAAATTTGGTAGCTGGTACGTGAACCAGTGCAAAGTGAAACATAAGGATACCTTGAATCCAACGATTTACTGCAGCATCAGGTTGCAAGTCGGGACTATTGAGCAACCCTGCAATGTACTTGGCATCCACTTCTACACGCAGGTTCTCCATCCCGATGATATGAATGCGCCAGTGACGAAGGGCACGATATAGGCCAAATAGCTCCAGCTTGGGTTGCAAATAACGAGACTCACGTTCGCTCATGGGCAGAGATCCATACCGAGCTGGGCGCCGTCGTCCTTGTTCATCCAACTGTGAAAGCACCATTCCCGTTCTGACAGAGCTTGAGTCGACCGAGAGAATTATTAGTCGTTTCGAAGAATAGTCAATGGGTGTGAGTGCTGGAGCCGAAGTGACAAGCTGTTTAATTGCCTCGAAAGTGTTCGCCCTTTGATCATCCCACACAAAGTCCATTCCTTGCCGATAAAGTTCCGTCAGAGGTCGAATGATACTGGAGTAATTTGGAATCCAGTTGCGCACCGTTCCGCAAAGTCCCAAGAAACGACGTACCTCCTTTGGTGTAGTTAATGCTGGCCAGTCCAGTATAGCGGAAACCTTCTTTCGATCTGGAGTACGTCCCTCAGGCGAACACAGCTGACCTACGATGAGTGCTTCCCGCCGGCATATCTGAACTTTTACGCCGGAAAAAGTACCCCCTGCCAGCTTGACCTTGTGCATGATACGGTGCACAACTTCCATATGCTCCCAGATAAAGCGACGGATCCCAGGGTTCTCGGGAAGAGTAGCTGGCTTTCCTTCACTGTCAAGATACGCTGATACTGGGCCTTTTATCGGAAGATCGTCGATAAAAACGTCAGCGCAATGAGGAATTTCGTCATGGAGAATGAAGACCATACACTTTTGAAACTCAGCGGGGGAGTTTGTATATCCAGTCGGCATAGAGGTAATTCGCAGAAGTCCCAGCGGGGTCATAAAAGCTGTCATATCGCGACTTTCGGGATCCATCTTGCGAGCATCGAACCCCCAGTAAAGATCAAATACAGTATAGCATTGACGCCCTGCGAACCCCTCGACAAAGTTATCAACAATAGGTAACATCCCTGCATCCCTAATTGAAACCTTGTTCAGCGGCTGCAGATCATGGACGATTCGCAGCTTACCGCTCTTCTTTATGACACAGAACCAGCGAGATCGGTAAGAAGACTGACAGCCTTCATAAACGCCAGCTTCAATTTTTAACTTGAGCACCTCGATGACCTTTGTAAGGATCCCAGGTGGAATAGGAATGTTCTTGTATTCCCAAGGAACGTGAGGGACGGTGGCGATCTTGTACGGACTGAAATAGTCGTCCCGGAATGTCCCTCGTTCGCTGTCTTCAAAGGCCAGAGCTTGCTCGTTAAGAGTAAGAACATGGAGGACGAGCTTCTCTTCTTCCTCTGAGAGAAAACCATCAGTATTAACTTCCAGTAACGCCAGACGTTCAGCGGTTATTCGTCGAGTCGGTACAAACGGCGGTGGCTGACGGGTCAATGGAGGAAGGGACAGTTCTGGCTTCTCCGGAATTTGCCACTTCACTTCGTATTCCAGCGAGAACGTTGTAGATACCGGACGCACCTTCTTATCCACTTGCTTGTACATGGTGAAGGCAGGAACGGCCTTTCCACTTGAGTCTGCCATCTCCACCGGATACACAATGTATTCGTCGTCATCTTCAAGCACGTCCCAGTCACCCTCCGGAGTAAAGCCCAAGTTAGTCGTGCCGCTCCCAAGAGTCTTCCAGTCTTGAGGCTCAGGGGTATAGGTGAAGCATGCGGCTTGAGGCAATGAATGGAGCGTCTCAGGATTTTCCAAGCCGTTACTCAATCGCAGCCCTCGATGTGGAAGCACGAGTATACATTTCTCCAGTAAGCATATAACCGCGCGTACAACAAAGGCAAAGACTCGTTCAACAAGTCCTTCAAAGGAACAACCGAGCTCAGCTACAATTCCCGTTATAGAGGATACAAATCCAGTCGCAGTAAGAATGAGTCGTAAATGTGAATGTCGTGCGAGTCGGGTGGAATACCCAACGCGGTATTGGTCGTGAGTCGTGAATTGACGCTGTTGAAGCGTCCGATGGCGAAGCTGTTGGAGCGTCGCATAACGAACACCCGTAGGGGTAGTCTTTAGCCTGCAGGTCTAGGAGTGGCTAGATAGCGATTAGCCTAAAACACTAGCTGTTCGTAGGCTAGCACTTCCTAAGGGTTTTAGGCTATTTTAGCCTCAATTTACATGCAGGGAATCACCACGTTGCCATCGGCTTCTCGGCAACTCAGGTCTTGTTGTCGTTGGGATATATTTCCAGTCACACTGGGTCACTGTGCTTGATAAGAGTCCAAATTGGGAGCTTCCGGCCGCCGGCGCTCGAATAAATCACATGTGAAATGTAATCTACGCGGCCGCTTGTCCGTTTCCAGCCCGGCCCGCCGCTTCCCAGCCCGCCTGCCTTCCAGCCCGGCCCGCTGCCTTCCCGCCCGGCCCGCTGCCTTCCCGCCCGTCCCGCTGCTTTCCAGCCCGCTGCGCTGCTTGTCCAGTCGTCGCCGCCGGGTACGCGACCCCCAAGATCAAGGTAAGTGTCGTACTGCAAACATTTAGCATGCCGCTGACGGGTTATTGAAGCCAAAGCTCACCTCTCTGCCCCGCCGTCTACCGCACTCGCTCGCACGCACCGCCAAAACCAAGCCATCTACAACAAGAGTCAAAAGAGCTCAAGATGTAACAAGACACAAGCAACTCACTGAGTCAAGAGAACGGTCGTGTGCAAGTCAGTGCCGACGCCGGGAACGGTTGCCATGTAGATGACGGGTGGACTCCATCGTCGTGCCAGTTTTGCGAGGCTTCTGGATGTCTAGCACTCCCCGTGAGCGAAGAGAATATGCATGAAGCCTGGGCACACCTGCATCCAGCGCCTGCTGGAAGTAGCGCGTAACATTGCAGATGACGGTCACGGTGGCCTTGCCGAGGACGTCGAGACGTAGACGTCGGAGATACTAGTGACGTTCTGGATGGTGCGGGAGCAACCGAAAGCTGCAAGAAGCGGGCATCGGCAAGAGTGTTGAAGGTTGAGGAAGTGTCCTCGATCAAGCTTGCGAGACATCTGTGGGTGTTGCTGAGGAGGGAAGACGAGGAGGGAGATGGATAGTATGAATATGGGCAAACAAGGAAGGGCAGAAAGTCGCGGCTGGCACTAGCATTGAGACGATGCCATTGGAGGAAGATACAACGCACAAATCAGGTCAGGTCGTCTGCCTCCGCGAAACTGAGCCGCTATAGGGCAGCCTCTTGCGAAAGTCGAAGGAGGGCTGCTGGCTGTGGTGGTCATCTTGCTGTGACTCCTCGCTGCGGATGTTGTTGTGGATGATGGGGTGGATTGGAAGGGAGGGGAGCTGTGAGGAGCATACCAGAGGTTCGAGGGCCTCGGCGGGGAGTACAGCGGGTATTCGAGCTGGCAGTGCATACTGCGCTCTTCTAGCGCGTCGTCAATGCGTTCCGGTTGGTCGCCTTCGTGCTTCTCGTAATCGTTGAGCTCGTGGAGAGGGTGCGGCAAGATGGCTGGGGTTAGCATCGTCGAATGGTCCTCGTCATACCAGAGCATGGCATGGGACGGCGCGTCGTTGAGACGTCCCAGTTCACCCTCGTACTCGTCGTCGTATGCAGGCCAAGGGACAGGGAATGCGTTCCAGAGGTCGAGATGGCTGCGGTCGTCGTCGTCGAATGGGTATGCCATGGGCTGCTCCTCGATGACGGTGGCTTTGTTGAAAACGTCGACAACGTAGACGTCGGAGATGGGCGATGGGTGACGTTCTGGATGGTACGGCAGAAAGGCGGAAGCCGGCATTGGTGGAAGCGTCGAGGCTTGAGGAGGTGGCCTCAATCGAGGTTAAGGAACATCTGTGGGTCTTGCTGAGGAGAGAAGACGAGGAGGCAAATAAAAAGACGCACTTCGGGACTCAATATGGTATTCACCTCCGACTCGGAATACCGCAGTGTCGCAATCGCCGTTCGTCCAACGTTCATGAGCGCCCGAGAACCGAGATACAGGGTGAGATGGGAAGGAACATGGAGCGCCCGGTGAGCTGTACGGCGAAAGAAATGCGGCTTGAAAGCTCGTGCTATGCAAAACTCAGCACTACTAATAAAAAGAAGATACTAAACGACGCACCAGTGCTTGGGTCACATCCACCTCGACCTCCATGTCGTCTTTCAAGTTCTGCACATAGTCCTCGCCAGAGTGCAAGGCAACGGCCACGTCATCGAGAGTGCAGGGCAACGGCCACGTCATCAAGATTGAACACGGTGGCTGGAGGCGATGATAACTGGAGAGAGTCGAGGGGTCATCTGTGAGGATCCATGCACCGGCCCAGGAGCCAACACGGTGGGCGAGGCAGCAACGGCGAGGTGGTTGTTGTTGCCAAGGCATCAACGCTGACGAAGCTTCCAAATCGAGTAGTTTGCTGTGTAGATCCAAATATCGTGTCAGTTAGATAGCCTTCGATATGGGCGGAAATTCACTTGATAATGGTCTGGACAACGCAATTGACTTTTTCAAGGTGCCCGAAGCTGCTATTCAAAATTTGGAAGGAACGGAAGAAATAGTGCCCGGGCCATGTTGCCAGCTGAAGGTGATCCAAAACCTCATAACAGACTTGACCGAGGTTTGCACCAAAGTCAGTTCCACTGGACACACTTTTTCAAATCAGATTCTTGGGCTGGTGAGAGTGCTTGGATATCATACCAGATGACTCCCAAGCTGCGTTGAGCTCGATTTCTCCAAAGGCTGCCCTCATCAGAGAGCTTCCGTATCGACGAGAAAATTCCAAAATCCATCGATTGATTAGGAATAATACAAGGGGACTGTAGAAACTCTCGACTATGTTCTTCTCACCTCTCCCACCTGCTCGCTGACACGTCTTCCTCCCTCGCACCATTTCCCAAACCCTCCCGGTGCACTGCTGTTTGCGACCCATGTCGAAGCGATACCTCGAGTACCTGTTGTTCCAGGACGGGGGATGTGCGCGAGCCCGTGTAAAAGACGCCATGTCCGTCGAAGGCTCGTCGCGGCGCTGGGACTTAGTTAGTTGTTTGTGCTTCGTCTCAAACGGGTCCGGTGTTTCCGCTGAGTGGAATTAAAGGATTGTTTGTCGCCCGCAGGATAGTGCACATGTGCGACGAGCGGCACACCGTGCAAAACAGCATGCAGTTCGCCGACCCGAGGGATCAGTGGATGAGCGGGACGCAGAGGGCGATGCAGGTGAAGGATGCGCTGAGATTTGGCCAGCGTATATGTGTCGAGCTGCCGGATATTGGGAGCGGAACGAGAGATTGGAGGACGTTGCGGGTGAAGGACGAGTTGAGGTGTGCGGGCGGACGGCGGAAAGGGCCACGGGCGGTGTCGTGGTAGGTTAGTCCGCGGCGGGGAACACAAAGGACACCCTTCTCGAGTGCGAGCTCGAGGTAGCGCAGCTCGGGCAGGACGAGCGGGATGACATAGAGCGGGATCGCAGGACGGCGATAGGTAGTATTTGGTACGCTGGGTGGGTCTTGGAGGTGTTGCGCAAGGAGCGGAATTGGATTGGGAATCACTCTTCTGCGAGACACAGCTGGAGGATGCTGGGGAAGGGCGGTCGTATGAGGCGCAGCATGGGCCATGTATCCAGATGTATCCGAATAGACGACAACACAGGGGGATGGACGAGTGAACGGGAGTACGCTGAAGAGACGACCTTCAAGTTGCTGTAATCAGGCGGAGCGTACAAGAAGCATCGAGACTGGAGATATCGAACCCTTGAGATGCGAGCTGACCGTCGGAGCCCGGTGAATGAAGGCGGAGATGATGCAGGTGCGAGCGCTAAATTGGTTGCTTCGACGGGAGGAATAGCGTCCGTCGATGGAATGCAACGCCAACACAGTTGGAGGTGTGTAATGGATGAGACGCGAGGCCGAGCGTCGTGGGCGGAATACCGCTAGAAATCGTCGTCAAGACGATAATAACAGTGTGTATTCGACGACGGACCATGAAAGCGTCGAGGGAGGGGGCAACTTGAAGAGCAGCGGACAGCCTCAGAGTGCACAGATTTGAAGAGCTACTGCTGGCGCAATAGGAGGGCGTCGAGAAGCCGCGATAAGGTCACCGAGACGGAGAGAGCGAGTGACAACGACTTAGGGAGGGTGGGAAGTTGTTTGAGGCGGATCCATGGGCGGGTTCGTGAGAACGACGGCGAGCGGCAAAGCAGAGGAACGTGTGACCACTGAGCGTCACATCTGTAATGGCAACCAAGATGGGTACGAATTAGCGCCAAAAGGTATTGAGCAGCTAATGGGAGCCTAATTGGGACGTCATTGCTGAGAAAAATGGCCGGCCACCGAATGGCAACCCAATTGGGAAGCATTTGATGCCAAATAGCACGGCTGGCCGAACTGGGCAGGATTAATGCGAAATAATGACGGCAGCCAATGGCAACCAAATGAGGACAAAATGGCGTCGGGAGCATGGCCACCCCAGTTTGGAGAGAGTTGTGCTAAATATCAGTGCTCAGCAATGGCTACCCAATTAGGAGGCAATTGATGCAAAATGGTATGGGTACCGGGGCAACCCAATTAGGAAGCTGAATAATGTGATTACCCAGTTAGGAACATGCCAACATCCCCAGAACCAAACAAACAAACCAAAAACAGAAGGCGATCAACCGAGCGGCCACCTATTGATGGTAAACAATATTATAATTGATAATATCCGAATAAGGCAAAGGCCTGCCTAGACCCAGCCCCGCCCCGCCAAAACAAGCAGGGCTGCACTAGCCTAAAGTCTCTAGGAGCTGCTAGCTGCTAGGAACAGCTAGTGTTTTAGGCTAACAGCTATCTAGCCGCTGCTAGAGGATTTAGGCTAAATATTACCTCTACGGCTCAGGATTATCCAGCATTCCCTTAATGTACAACGCGTCAGTTTCCAGAATAAGGTTCCTATGCCCTAATAACCAATATTGCATGTATTCGAGTGCACTTTTTATTCCGTATAGCTCCCGTTTTGCTTGAGAGAATCTTGCTTGTCTTTCATCGAACGGCAGAGACGCGAACCTCGCATAGTAGCGCTTCTTCGGATCTATTGGGTCTACTTGATAACAAGTGAGACCACAACCCTTGTAAGAACTATCCACTTGAAGTACGGTCTCGACTGCAGGATCGTCGGACAAAGGCCGAATAGCCGGGCAGTCCACCACAGCTTGCTTGAGCCTGTCCATAGATGCTTGCTGTCTTGCTCCCCACTCGAATTCCTTTCCCGCTCTTAGTAATTCATTAATCGGTCCAGCAAGAATTGCAAAATCCTTGATGAAATGCCTGATATAAGTCAGAACTCCCAAAAATTGCCTTACTTCGGAGACGTTTTTCAGTGGAGGCCATCTCTGAATAACACCAACTCTGTCCGTAGACGGTCTTCTGCCTTCAGCCGAGCACGTATGCCCAACCACAACGAATTCTTCAGCGCAGATTACGGCTTTCTTCCCCGAGACTGTTAATCCGCAGTACTTGAGTCTTTGAAGAACCCTATTCGCATTTTGCATGTGTTCCCAGACGAATCTTCTTATTCCGGAATTCTCCTTGATGGTTTCTTCTTCTCCGTTTTCCATTATATATCGCGAAGCCGGTCCTCTTAGAGGTACATCGTCAATATAAGGCCTGGTAACGTGTGGAACTTCCTCCCTTAGAGCATAGTTGACGTCGTCGTGAAAGATCGGAACCGAATTAGTCCATCCTTGAGGTAACTTGACTAATCGGAGTGCCCCGAACGGTGTTTGGAAAGTTGTGTAATCTCTCGAGGACTCGGCTAGGTCTCTAGCGTCGTATCCCGAATAAAGATCCAGTACTCCACCGCACGCTCTTCCCGAAAAGTGGTCTGCCAATTCTTCGGTTGCCGGCGGAATCCCCGAATGGGCGATAGTCACCGCATTCAACGATTCCAAGGCGTGTACAAGCCGAATACTCTTCCCGTCTTTCTTGATAACACCGAAGAACTTTGATCGGTAAGAGGCGTTTGAGGATTCGTACACCCCAGCGTCGATCTTCTGTTTTATGACTTTGCAGAATTCGTCCAGTTGCCCTCTCGGAATAGGAATGCTCTTCTCTACCCAGACCATATGCGCTACTGTGGGTATTTCGATAGGTGGAAAGAAGTCATGTCGAAGTGTTCCTCGTTCATTGTCGTTCCAGGCGAATGCTTCTTTCTGATTAACGATCATGTTATGAAGTAACATTCTTTCTTGAGGCCGTAGGAAGTCCCCTGGATGAGCACTGTCGATGAAATCTTTTCTGTCTTGTTCGTAACGCTCCACAGGCACGTATTCGGTTGGATGAGTTGGCAATTCAGGCATCCCTGCTAAAGGGTCTCCCAGAATTTCCCGTTTTATTCGGTATTTCTCTGGCAGCTCCCCATAGACTGGTCTGACTTTGAGCGCAACCGGTTTGTATTTCTTCCCCAAAAACGAAGTCTTCGCGTCTTGTTCGCTGATTGAACCGTTCTTCTCACGGTCAAATCCTTCTGCCGCGCACTTGAGACAGGCTTGATCGTGGTCCGAACAATGCACTCTCTCAACTCCGAATTGCGCTAACGGTGTGATTTTCCCATCTTCATCTTCCATAGCGTCTACCACTCGCTCTCCCCATGTCAAAACCGGTAAGACCTTCCCGTCCGGTCCCTTTTCTAGTAGTTCTTCCTCCGCGTACATCTTGAGTAACTTCTTCGCTTTTTCGTCTTTTTCCAACATTTTGCTTTCCGTGCTCGCCATTAGGTAGGCCAACTGCAACTCTTCCGAGGTGAAGCTATTCCCATCCCCAGGCAGCGTGTATCCTTCTATTCGCAATTCCCCTTCATCGTCAAAACCGAACTTCAGTCCGATTTGCTCGCCTCCCCAGTCTCCGACCAGTTCCTGGGCGAGCTGTGAAAATCCGCTTCTCTTTCGCTCTTCATCAACTGTTCTCTTCTTATCTTTTGCGCTTTCTGTTCTTTGACTTCTTCCTGGATCTTCTTGACGTTCGAAGTTGCCGAGAACGCTCCTCTTGCTTGAGTCGGAATAACACAACGTCTTGTTCCGTTGGGGTCCTTTATGGTCAGCGTTTGCGTCCCATCGCCTTTGTTCTCGATCCTTGATTCAGTAAGGATGTCGAAAGGCCTTCCCAATAACACTTTGTACGCCGGTTGGTCGATAATATGAACTTGAAGGTACACTGGTATATCACCGAATAAGAAACTTACGTTCCGCGCTAGTCCAGCTGACTTCTTTAGTTGTCCATTCGCACTTTGCATGTAGATCTGAGCGTCAGGATCCCAAGGGATCCCTAACTCTTCTGCTACTGTCAAAGCCATAGACACTATTTGAGAGCCACTGTCCACAACACTTTCCACATGTTGCCGAGTAGCCACCAGCGGATGAACTACCCTTAACGATGCTGAATTGATTCCCGAATAAACTTGTTTTGGTGCTTCTTTGTCGCCCAGAGAAAACATGTACTGTAGAAATGGGTCTATAGCCACGTAACTTCCTGGAATTGTCCCCAAGTCTTCTTCGGTTGAGATATAGAACGAATCCACCATAGGCAGGTCGTTCAGATCTATTGCGTCTTCTTGTAGTCTCACTTGAATATCGTCCTCCATGAATGGAAATGCAGACTCTTGATCCAAGACCCCATTGAGCAGAATTGGCTTAATCGGTTGTCTTATTCGGCCCATCGATTTGCGAAGCTCTTTTGCATAGCCTGGCGACATAGAAACCAGATCTCCGACTGATATGTCGTTGACCATAGTCTTTTCTGTTCGGTCCACAAGCTTCCGAATAGTGTTTTCGTCATCGAACTTGGTTACCAACTTGTAAGCCCTTTCTCCGGTTCTTGGAAGGAGGTCTTTCTTTGGTTTTTCGCGCTTTGGCGACTCCGAATAAGGTTCCTTGCGTTGTTCGTATCTCATTGGGGGGTCTTCTTCCTCCGAATCTTCACCCCTGAAGCGGGCACGTCTGTCCTTCTTCGGTATTTCAATCCCCACTTCCACTTCTTCACCACCACTATCATCAGTCGCAACTGCCTCCACACTTGCTTGTCTGCTCTTCTTCCGCCAGTTTGTATCTCTATCCGCGGCCGATGTTCGGTTCTCCGGAGGCTTGGCCACTTGAGAAGACTTGCTTTCGTTCCTCCCACGAGCCTCCTTCCTCGAACTGTCTAGAAATTTGGGTTTGGGCTTTGTCCGGACTTCTTCAGTTGCTCTCTAGTAGCAACCAATTGGTCGAGAACTCCCCCATTTCCCTTATTCTGAGGGCTCTGTACGACATTGAGTAAACTCAATAGCTGCCCCATGTCAACAAGTCCGGCACTTTGCGGAGCTTGAGCACTTTGGACAAATTGCGGCGCCATTCCTTGCTGTTGACCGTACAACTGTCCGTTATTCTGAATCGAATTGTCTTGTTCGGTCATAAAATGCGGTGGTGCATCCCTTCCTTGACCGTGCGAAGGCATGTTCGACCCGACCGAATAACCTCCAGTTCGTCCCATTTGGCTCATTTGTTGCAGTTGCTTCGCCATTATTGCTTGTTGCGCCCTAGCCGACCGTAGTTCGTCTTGAGTGGTATCATAGAATAGATCCAACTGGTCCGGATTTGCTGCTTCGCTCATAAACGAGTGTTGATACAGATTTGCAGATGCTGGATTCGCAGACTCTCTTTTTCTGTGCCATTCCTCCACCTTTTGGTCCCTTGTTAAGTGTTCGGGATACCTTGGAATGAATAAGTTCCCCGGCAACCTTACTTGACCATTCTCTATCACGACTTGTCCCCGATCAATCTTGTCGTTCTTCTTCTGACAATCCTTCATCATATGTCCTTTGTCCCCACACCAATGGCAATTAATGTCTTCGATTGCAAATGCGGCGGTGGGACCATCCGATAGGGGTTCGGTTCCCTATTGAACTGGTTGCCTTGTTGTTGACGGTAATCGTTGTTTTGACCGCTATTCGGAGGAGGTTTTGCAACTCCCTGATTAAGGACCCGAGCTTGTTCGGCGACAGCCTCAATCTTCTTCATAGTGTCTTGCATTTGTTTGTCCCTCACAACGAATGTGTCTTTCATCGCAGCGATTTCCAATGCGAAGCCTTCCATTTGGTCGGTGATTTCGCGCTTCATAGCGAACGGAAGTCCAAAAGAGCCCTTATTCGGTGCAACAGGGTCAACAAGTGATTTCTCATCAAGTCTTCCTCCACTGATCTCGAATAAGGCTTCTCTTCCGGTCCAATTGTCCGCTAGATAGACTGCTACTTTCAGGACTTCCAGATAGGACATCTTGTCACCCCTTCTCTTAATCGCTTCTCCCACTCCTGCAGCTGCGGGTATCGGAACACCGTCTGGTCGGATTATCTGAGCTACTCCGGGTAAGTTCATTGCATCTTCAATCTGTTTTGCGAATTGCTGGTCGAAGGTCTTCAGAATTGTCCCCACTAGGTTAACGTTTGTAACTTGTGCAGGAGGCTTCAGTAATTTTGCTGCCTCCGCTTCGAAGAATATCTTGAATCGCTTGATCTTTCCCAAATCTGCTCGGGTGCACCCTTGAGCCTCTTCGCAGATTTCACGAAGTCTGATTAGCGATCCCTTTTCATATTCTTCTAATTCGGGGTATAGTTCCTTCACTGCCTTGATCCACTCCGCACAGGTAAAAGTGTCCGCGAACTCGGCCAGCATTTGCCATCCTTCTCTGATGTTCTTGTCGTCGAGATAAGAGATGTATTTCTCCTTCATTGTCTGTTCTCCATTTATTCCGCCTTGCACGATAACTCTTGAGACTTCTTCAAGGAACTTATCTAGCTGCTTGTATGTTTTTCCATCGAACTGGGGTCTCCCCGACTCCCAAGTCTCTGGCATCCTAAACCTCGTCGCCCCTTGAGGCCTGTTTTCATTTGCGTTGTCTCCCATTCTTAATCGGTCTTGTGGTTGTTGTTGCGGTGTTGGTTCTTGTAATTCAGGTGTGGGTGTCCTTAATCTGGACGGTCCCGCTTCGTTCTGAACTGGTTGTTTCTTCTTTGTTGGCTTCTTGGGTGGAGCTTTTGGAGCCCGTGTGTTTCCTAACGGTGGAACCGAATTTCTTTCTGCCCGTTGGGAGTTGGCGCTAAGTCTAGCTTTTCCCGAGGAAGACGTGATTGGTTCGCTTGTATGGAAAGTTCGGAGTTCTTCTTCTCCGCGTAGTAGCTGTTGGAAACTTTTCTTTGGTGCAATATTTGAACTCTTGAAGTCCGAATAGTGCCTCTTCTGTCTTCTTCTGTTTTGCGCAAAAGGGGTTTTAAGCCTTTCTAAATCGTTCTCGATTTACCACCCCTCGCGGTGGGCTCCAGATGATGTGTGTGCTTGGCGAACTAACTACAAAACCAAACCTGTGAAAACCGAATAACACTATATCCAAAACCTCTATACTCTGAATAAGACTTGTAATAGTCAAACTCGTCGTAAATCGGTGTAAGGGAGTGAAACCGAATAAACACAAATCCAATCAAATAGCTAATAGACACTAGCGAGTTCAGAACCCTGGGTACAGGGCCTTTGGTGGGGGTGCAGGGTAGGTAGTTCGAGAGTTTGTAACGCGCACGTAAGACGTACTATCGACGAGCCTTGATGGGGCGGCCAAATACGATGTCCTAGTTCCTTAATCGGTATTCTTCCAAGTTCTTGTTCTTATGTCTTCCTTAATCGGTATTCTTCCAAGTTGTTCTTCTGTCTTCCTTATTCTGTCCTGGTTCCTAAATCACTAATCACTATTCTTGTCAAACACTTTGATATCTTGATGTCCGAATAACACTTTGCTCAGTTCACACAATCCAAATCCGATTTAAAGTTGTAGCCTTTGCAGTTTGTGGCTTAGCTAAACCCCAGATCGCGGCCTCAATAGGTGGGCGATTCCGTGGCTACAGTGTACCAAAACCCTACTTATATACCCTTGTCTGTGTCATATCTGAGTAGTAAATATTATGATGGATCGTCCCTCGAGTCATATTCGTACGCAGATCCCTGATCCGAATTGTGATTGTCGTTATTCGGTTATGATGTTTCTTCAGTTATCCGATTAGCGGCTCTGCCCTTGGTACCAGTGAATAGCCCTCGTCCGTAGCTTTCCGTGCATATGCGATTCGTCCCAAAACGTCCAGTAGTTCCGAAGTTATTGCCTTCACTTGTTTTCCGGATAAGGTCACCAGGATCATTTTGTAGTCACTTGGGTCTTGTAATCTTCGGCATCCGACGGCTTGTCCCTCTTGGCTCTGATTCGGGTTTCCTTGGTCCGATTAGGTCCGGTCCGTGTCTCCCCGCCATCTCATCACAAGTCCGAATAGCAAACGGTTATTCCGAGACTGCCAGGCCTTATTCGGTGTTTATCCCTTTGAGTGTTTTGCACCGGATTGGATAGGTCCAGGCTTGTGGGCTCTGCTGGTATGTGTGGACAATGAACTTGGAATGCGCCGCGGGTCGTCAACCCCATTGCAGACCTTATTCACTGTTGCAGATATCTCCCAACTAGCTATTCGGGCTCATACTAGTTCTATGATGTGTGCACCGAATAAGCGCGAAAAGGTTGCCCTTCCACGCCTACTCCGTAAAGCGGCTTATCACCGGTTCCCTTCCCCCATCTCCTTCGTCGAAAAGCTGATAGGATTCAAGATTGCCCACGTCCTCTCAATCCCCTCTCCGTCCGTTCGCCCCACACCCACAGCATGCGTCAGAGAATTAGCTGCTTGGCAACTCGACTCATGCGCGGCCGCGTGCCACACGGGAAGCCCGAACCCGATATCGTAGTCGCTGAGGTCTGTGGCGATCGCCGTGTTCTCGGACAGCTTGGCAGCTCGAATGCGGAGCTTCTGCTTCCATTGGCAAGCGATATCGTACGAGACGAGAAATCGCTTGACTTCCGAGCCCCCCACGGCGCACAAGAATATCCAGTCCATATTCGCGTACCTGGGTCATCGTCAGCATAAAAGACGCTAACTCAATCCGACTCGACGAACCGTTCGCCCTTTTGCAAATCCCCCAAGCCCATCGGGCGGACCACCCCATGGCGCGCACACACACACCCTCCCACACCAGACACTCGAAGTCCCGTTGTCAAGCGCGTTTCCTTCTGCATGAGCGCAGCGAACGCAATACAAGTACTGATCTGGGTCATGTCAGTACGCGCACAACTCCGACAGAAAGACAGTCAGCATACATCTTCCTCGGCCACGTAATGCCGCAAATGCTCCTTGTAAGCATCCAGCTCGACGAAGTATGATAGACCGCTGCCAAGGGATGGGTCGGGGCGCTCGTTGGCTCTGATGCGATTCTTGAGACGGAAGTTGGCGTCGAGGGCCAGTATCAGAGAGTAAAGGAATCTGCAAGCGACTCCTTGTTAGCGAGTAAACACACACGCACATTGCACGTACTCCTGATCCGCTGGTACCTTGTCCCACCCTTGGGGAAGATTGCGGGCGGGGTCAGGGCATGCCCAACACGCAACGGCCAGACCCCCCGGCGGCGTCGTGGCGATGCCGTCGTCGACGTATGCGCGACCTGAGCGCTTGGCCCGGATGAGGAAGTCATATTGGCGCGTCATGCGTCCGAACGCCTTGTATCGATCCTGTGCCTTGTAAATCTCGTGAAGATGACGATGACGAACACTCACCGGTACTTTCTCCGTAAACGTAGCGTCCGTCATCCGCTCCAGAGATCCCACAAAGTCGTGCGCATTCATATTGCCCACAACCTTCAGCAGCCGGAATAGGTCCAGTACCTGGAACGTTGCACAGGTTGAGGGCTCGTCGATCGTGGCAGGATACCAGCCGTTGTGGAGGAGTTGCGACAGCCAGCCGTGTCGATGGCGGAGCTGGTCTGTGCACGAACAGAACCTTCCATAGTCGTCAGTCCCAACTTCCAGACGGCAAACGGCCCTATATACCTCGTAGTGACTTTGACGACGCCGCAGACGTCTATAACGACCACCTCGCGCTCGAGAGCCGCTGGCTGTGGGCAAGCGAATCCATGATGCCCGAGCTGAAACACCATCCTGAGACCGACCCCGTCCGGACGAGTGGGTTTGTAGAGTGAGCAGGTCTCCCAGAACTCCCCGTTCCATACCTAGTAAAAATCAGAAAGCGACAAGCCAATCTGCGAGCAAAACGTACCTGGGGAATGTGTAGTGGGAGTTGTTGGTGACGCAAGCGAAGGCAGTTCTCGCATTCCAGGAACGGGCCGCAGTGAAGACATCGGAAGAGCGTCACGTCCGAGGCATGGCAGGCCGCGCACGAGGGATGCTCGAAATGAAGGCCAAGGGAGTCGTGTCGCGCAAGTTCGTCGAGGAACGCTGGCATCATAGTGCGCCAGCGGCCCATCGGGTCGTACTGCAAATAAAAATATCAGTCACCAGGGCCTACGAGAGTGAATCTTGACGTACTGTGTTGCGCTTGCGCTTGCGGCCATGCTCGTCATCCTCCAGCGGCTGAGGCTCAGAGGCGATCGCACTGGCCATGGCAGCAAGATCTTCGTCGCCAACACCCGCGAACGGCTCCCAGCTCCCGAAAGCGTCGGACAGGTCAGTGTCTAGGCGGGCACGCTTGACGGGTGCGGCGTTGACAATGGTCGTGCCGACCCGTCGCCCATCGCTGGAGAATTTGACGCTGTAGTCGCCTTGAGTACGGGATGGCGCGAGCCCGCCGGCGTGGAACCTGGACCTCTGGCGACTCATGAGGGGGTAAGCGAAGCGTTCAAGCGGCCATATGTTGACCTGATGCGGACCTTTGAGTTAACGCCTTTTTTGTCTTGTTGTGGGTTTTCGGAAAGAAGAGTGATGTGACGTTGTGATTGATGGCTTGCTTCTACAACTACAACTACAAACGGCTCTTCCGAGTAACGACCCAGCCTGGCTCCTTTCCCTCCCCATCGCTGCGAGCTACAAATCTGGAACCTTGGGATGGAGAATTGTGGGCGGAGAGGTGAACGCGGGGTATGTGGAACCGGAGGTTGTTTAACCGGAGGTAACTCGCCAGCCACTGGCAGCCGATATTGTAGCTCACATGGAGCTCCCAGCGCATGGGAACACCGCCGGCAATCTTCAATATGCCCAAGTCTTTCATGCGCTCGCCCTTGTGCAAGCCCTTGAAGAGCCCGTCCTTCGGCAAGTCTCCAGCAAAAATCAGCAAGCAATGGGGAACACAGCGCCGAACACATACCAAACAGCTCGGGCTGGGTGGACTGGGGCATCCTTGGTTGGTGGTTTTCAAGGCCCGCCTCGGTCTGGGCTTTATATCCGACTCCCCCTGCAGCCATGTGAAATCCATCTCCGACCTTGGCCGTCTCCGAACATCGGACGCCATATGCTGCAAAGATCCCACTAGTTGCTACTGGGTTTTTATAGTGACCGGTGCGCTTCCCGTTCCTTTCCATGTCGTCCTCACCCAGCCCCACTCACTCCGACTCAGAGGACAGCGAATCTGACCGCCGTGCGTCCTTGCCTCGGCTGTCATCTCGCTGTTCACTTGACCTTCCCAGCGGGACGTCTTGGCGGTCCAGAGAATCCGCTCACCAACGCTCACCTTCCGCCGACGCCCCAAAAAAAGGAACCTCGCCGCAAACGCGCTCTTTCCTCTCCAGGCCCCGAGGAACGCCCTGCTCAACGTGGCTTTCTCAACGCCCACGGCAGCAGAAACCCCCAGCAAAGCGCATCAGTCCATCCCGATCGGCCCAGAGCGCAGTGTGCGTTATTTCTTCAGTTACCTTGAGTTAGCGCTAAATATTCGCAGTACGGGTTCTTTCTTCGCTGCTCCGCATCGACACCACTCCCTTGGTCCGAGCCTTTGTGGCCTCGAAAGCCGTGGACGCCGTCAAGAACGCCGACAATCCCATCTTGGCTGACGAAAGCCCCGAGCGGGAGCGGGAGCGTATGGACCACCTCCGGCAGGTGGCCATCGACGCGAGTCTCGCCATGCTCAACCGCCAGGACCGAACAGCGCCGTACGCCACTATCGTTGAGCGGCGGGATCTTTATGTCGACCCATCTGTCTCTCCCCCCACGCTCGACGTTGTTGCCACCGAGAACCATTCATGTTCTCTCTGTAAGAAGCTCAAGTCTCACCCGGTGCTGTAAGTTCAGCCGATCTTCTCGCATGCTTGTAATCTGAATGTCTGCAGCTTAATGTGCAGTCACAGCTTCTGCTTCGTGTGCCTGCGCCTCTCTCTCAACCAGTCTTGGATCTGCCCTCACCCAGGATGCGACGCAGTTCAATACCGGCCCCCGCTTCCGCAGTCATCGCTCGAGGCGGACATCGAGGCCACGTACATCGGGTTCCACGATTTCACGGAGGTCAAGCTGGATTGGTCTGGCGTGCGTTTTCCGGGTCGCGATTGGTCAGGCGTAATTTTTGCGGGTCGAACTAGCCAGTAGTAAAGCTTCAATGAAATTCTGACTTCGCGCTTTTTCAATGTGCTTCCAAGATTGAGTTAGCGACAACAAATAACCAGACAGCGATTGAGTTAGCGACAACAAATGTCCTGGACACGTGGTGGGGGTGACACATCACACCCGTCCCGGTCCACCAAAATAAGACAACAGCGACAACAAGGTAAGCCACAGTTCTTTCTATTCTCTTCTGGTGGCCATCAGGCACCCCCCAAGTCGCTCAAAGGCTCAGAACTGGGCCTCGAGCATATCACTGGGTGTGGTCTGTCGTCACCTGGCCCGCGCGCCGTCCCACTCGCCTAAGAGGCTCAGAACTGGGCCTCGGGCATTCGACTGAGTCCTTGCCAACGCGCTCCTTCTTTGACCTCACCTCTTCCTAGGGCTAATCATATCCAGGTCCAGGGTAGATGTTCTGGCGTCCCACTGCACGAAAAGTCAGCGCGTTTCCCACCCACACAACCCTGTCTGACTCTCCACAGACCCGCAGTGGAGCCGTTTTTGCGGATTTCTACCAGAGCCCAGCGTTCTCCATCGACGACTCACTGGCCGCCGCTGTCCGTGCAGAATCTGACTCCCAAGTGGACCACGAGCTCCATGACGATGACCCCGACGATCCAGAGGACCCAGACGATTCTCTGCCACCTTCTTTTGACCCTCCGCTCCCTTCCAACCACCCTGAAGACCCCGCGCCCCCAAAAAAGAAGGCAAAACTCGACATCACGTCCCTTCCCATCCTCACGGGCCCACATCGTCGACGGAAAGCCAAGAGGGCCGCGGAAATCGCCAGCAATGGACACTCTCCGAATCCCGGTGCCTATTCAAAATACGTCCAGACCGCCCAGCCGATCGTCACCACCCTCAACGCCGCCGACCTCCCTACTGCGCACGGCGCATATGTGGCAACGACCGAGGGTGCGAGTGAGCTGTACGGGAGCAAGAAGCGCTGGACGGTGGCCCAGCTGTTGAAGTCGGGCTATCAGCGGATTCGATGGAACGGATTGTGAGTCGTGTCTTAATTTAATTGATGACTCTAACTCAATCATAGCGATCCCCGACCTCTGGTAGACCGAACAGGGCGAGTCTTTGCCGTGCTCGCCGGTCAACCTAAGAACCCCCAGTACGCTTCCTCCGTCAAACGTGCCTACGAGGCGATCACGCGGGCTGGGATGGCGGCAAGGTTCCCAGCGTCGATGCGTAAACATCGACGTGGACTCTTTGCGGCAATCAACGTCGGGCTCTCATATGGTCAAGGCCAAGTAGACGCCAGCTGGCTCCGCAGTGACTACGCCGACACTGCAGAGGAGTTACTGGCCAACGAGGACATCCAGATCATGGCCTCGTTTGCCGATTGTGCGTTCTGCTGAGCCAGTTTCCCGTGCTGACGGTCTACAGATGCGTTTGCACTCTGGGCACCTCGGCTCTATCGGTACTACGTCGGGTATAACAAGAAGTTACAACCCTGCCGCCGACCCTTTGCAAAATCCGTCTTCTCTTGCGCTGCCTTCAATTTCGGCCCCAAGTCCTGGACTTTCAAGCACCGCGACGTCCTCAATCTGCCGTTTGGTTGGTGCGCTATTCAGGCAGCGGGACCTTTTGACCCCACCCAGAGCGCCCACCTCATTCTACATCACTTGAAGCTGTTTATCGAGTTTCCGCCGGGCGCCCTCATCCTCATCCCCTCTGCCACGCTCTCCCATGCCAATGTGCCGGTGCAGCAGGGCGACGAGCGCGCATCCTTCACGCAGTTCACCGCCGGCGGCCTCTTCCGCTTCGTCGACAACGGGTTCCGAACCGAGGCCGAGTTTGAAGCCGAGGATCCGGAGGGGTTTGCAGAGGTAATGGCTGCGAAAGAGGCACGGTGGAAGATGGGTCTGGGTTTATGGAGCACGATAGACGAATTGGCAGACATGGCATGATTTTGATGAATAAAAGACGTTAACTCACTTTCATGTGTTGTGTGTGCGCTTTGAGCTTGGGCCTGAGGGTTGTCTATATGCCAGACATAAGCCTTATTGGTTTTGGTAGAGAATCTGAACTTTGGTTGTTCGGGAAATGGTCGGGAAACGAGGGTCACATAAGACCAATAAGCAGCGTTAACTCAAGAAGCGAAGTATATCGCCGCTACCGATAATGGCGATCTAGACTGGATAAGGTAGAGAATGAATGATTACCTTCGTTCACCCATTTACAGCTTCAAGTACACCCATTTGAGCAAGCAACAGACCCCACAGTTTCCAATAGTGGACCGGTGTGTATCAGCTGCTGTAATGTACCTATAGGTCTAATTTTTGCGTTTTCTGGTAGTTATAATTGCCCCCGTTGACCTCCCAAAGGGATCAATCTTCATTTTATTTGGCCGTTAATAGGTGGTCAGATCTAGGTTTGCATAGATAACACAGATCAAGCTTTTTTGTGAGATCCACAATAGCTGTAAGGCTGGCTCTTGGGCCGGAAGGGTGGGACAGCGCATGCCTACAGATATATCCACAAGTTGGGCTTCACAGGTGAAATTAATTTCGAAACCTTGGTTTCAGTTGAGGCATGAAAGTTCTGTATAAGAACCACGAACATCCTTTCTTGTTAATGGCGCTTCCATGAAAGGACGACCCGCAAATTACGATCTAGAAAGTTCAAGGGGGATGCCTTACACCTTTCCCAAAGCTCACCACACGCACCGGGAAAATATCGAAGGTGCGAGAGTGTCTCCTTGCTTCACTGAGTTAACGCTATTTAATCAAGCTCACTCTCCAAAGTCAGGAAGAGAGATATAATGGGAGTATAAGGGTACATGGAACCGCAGGAGACCTTTAACACACTGATCCGTTTAATTTGCCTGCACTAGGCGCAGCTCAAATTGATTGAGTTAGCGCTATTTAATTGTCCGCACCCCAGAAGTCCAATTTCTTTTTTAGTTTGTTGCACAATAGATGACGCCGCACCTCTCTAATGACCTGAAATACTCTTTATATTAACCACTTTTTTGGTGCAGGAGGCGCGACCTTTTTGGCCGCTAACTCAAGTCACCGTGTCACCCCGTCACAAAACGCTCTTGATCAGCAACGACCACCATGGGCCGTCGACGCAAGTTACCCGGCTCTCTGCCGCCCGACGACTCCCCGGCTCCTCCGGCCAAAAAACGCAAGCGTGCTCCGCCGCCCGCCGCCTCCCCTGCTCCTCCGGCTCAAAAACGAAAGCGTGCTCCGCCGCCCGCCGCCTCCCCTGCTCCTCCGGCCCAAAAACGAAAGCGTGGACGGCCGGCACTCCCGGGTCGTCAGGCGGCAGAGCACAAGCGCGTCCGCGAAGCCGCATACCGTGCCAAGTGAGTGGTTTTTTCTGCATCTTCACTCGCTGAGCCCAGACACAGGAACCGAGCCGCAATAAATGCCAAGTGTCGCGAATCTATGGCCAGGTACAGGGCTGGCTTGACCCCCGAACAGCGCATCGAGTACAAGGCCCAGGCGGTGAAGAATACGCAGAAGTGGGCCGCCAAGTAGGTCGGTTTTCTTCGCATTTTCTACGACACCGAGTCTGTCTACAGGAAAAAAGGAAACACCGAAGACGATGAAGACGAGGAAGCCGGGTTAGAGGAGGAAGAAGAAGAGGAAGAAGAGGCAGAAGAGGAAGAAGAGGACGAGAAGGAGGACGAGCTCGCCAACCGGAAGCCGGTGGCGAAGAAGAGGACGTTGACCGCCAGGTACGCCACGTTCTTCTTTTCTTCGACGCTGCATTTAACCACCTCTGTTATTACCTTAACAGAAAACAGCCAAAGGCGTCGGGCCGGTCCCGCAAACGCAAACGCCCACAGGAGGAGGAGGAGGACGAACTCGAGGACGAGCCTGAGGATCCCCCACAGCCTGCAGCTCCTCCGTCCGCGCCGTCTACCACTACTCAGCTGGCCCGCCTCATGAAGGACGTCGTTCCGCGCAAACCGAAGCAGCAGCAGCGGCAGCACATCAGTGACGAGGAAGACGACGACGACGAGGGTGCGCCGCTGTACCCGGGGTTTACCCATCCTTGCCAATTCCTTCCATCCGACGAAGACGAAGATAATGGGACTCCATCGCCACCTCAGCGTCAACGTCCATGTCCAGCCACGCGCTCGTTGTCACCCTTGACTTCGCTCTCCGGCCCTCGCACCCCGCTCTTCCTGCCCGACCCGGAGAACATCGACGCTCCAATTCGCTCCCTCACCGCCATTGACGCTGCGTCTTCGGACGAAGATGAAGACGACCGCCCACTGCTGTCCCTAGAAACTACGATACAGGACTTGATGGAGCGGGAGATCTTGCAGGCGACAGACGAGGAGCAGGCGTTGATTCAGATGGAGTGGGATCATCGCATGCTTCGTCACAAGCAGGAGCAGCGAGAGCAGCGGGATCGTGAGGAGGCGGATCATGAGCAGTGCGGCGTGGAAAGTGAGGCCGACTGGGAGGAGATGGTTGTGGAGTTTGAGCAGGACGAGGAGATGTTTTGGGCTGGGGAGATACCCATCGAGTCGATCGAGGAGGAGCGCAATCGGGTGCAGCATCAAGCGCTGGACGATCAGCTGCAGCAAGACCGCCAGGACGTCAAGGACTCGCTGCTGCAAGCAGCTGAAGCGGTCGGCGCAGAGCCAATCAACGTCGACTCGGACCCAGGCGATGCAAACCACGCGAAGGGAGGAGGTACGGCTGAGGTGCCTTCAGATGTGCCAAGGCGTCCGCTGTTGTCGGGCATTGGGGCGCGCTTTGCCGCCGTGAAATTGAGGATGGCACAGGCCCGGGAAGCGGTGCAAAACGGTGGGGCGGCAAAAAAATAGACGCTAATATTTCACGTTAACTCAACCTTTGCTTTGTTTGGACGTTCTGTACATACTACTGTTGCTGCTACTGTTGCTGTGAATAAACGACACGCTGCTCGCATTCACATGGCCGGTTACTCGCATCAAGAATGTGGACCACATCATAAACGACTGTAACTCAACCGATTGCGTGACAGAAACACTTGCCTTCTCCCACTACCCCCGCCTACTATTTATGTCTGAATCGACCCCATTCAACCTGCAGGGCCTCGCCAGCGCCCTACCACCTCTCTCTCCAACCCAACAATCGGACTACGCTCGACTGCGGCGACATGTCGAGAACATGGGCCACGGCTTTTACGGAGACGCAGCGCGCCATCGTGGAGGCAAGTACTATGCGGTCTGGGCAGGCCGCCAGATCGGCATCTTCGCCGACTGGTATGTAGTCGTTTCTGGGTCTTTCTCATTACCACGACATTTTTTAGGCCCTCCTGTAATGCCTCTGTCATCGGCTACCCGAGCAATGGCTATAGGCGGTATCGTACCTGGGATGCTGCCGTCGACGCTATTACCCAGTACCTCTGGGATACCACCCTAAAGCAGCCGCGCGCCGAGCCCTCAGGAACCGAGCAGTCTCTCTCTTCCGAGTCCTCACACTCACCGTCCACGCCATCCAAACCTTCCTCCTCCACTGTCAAGTCACCCAGCTCGCCAACTGCTCGTCGTGCAACTCCCACCCCCACACGTCTTCCACCCCGCGCCCCCACGGAATACTTCGTCGTGCTCGGCAAACGCAGCACGTCGTTCTTCGTCGAGGAGTAGGAATCTTTTCTTCTACCTTGTAACTCGCGCGCTGAGTTCGATTGCCAGGGACGATGCGCGTGAACACGCCTTTGCGCTGCAGGAGCTAGAGGAGCTCTGTGAGTTCATCTCCGCTGAGAGTCTGTCCGACGCGGTGGACCAGCTGAAGGTTGGCGCCAAGGCCGCTGCCCAGACGGATGCAGAGAGGAAGAGTCGCCGTTGAGGCATGTACGTAGACATGTATATTATCAAAATGAGACGGACTTTGTTTAGATGCTTGTCCGAAGTTGTCGGCTGGGAGAGAGAGGTATTAAACGGCGCTAACTCAATTTTAAACGGCGCTAACTCAATCGGCTGTGAGAGGTTTTCGAGTTTTAAACGGCGCTAACTCAACTTGGTTTGTGGTATTTCACGCAGCTCAATTTGCTTGGAGGAGAGCGCCGAGTGTATTGCATTTGCCAAATGAAAAGAAAGAACACAAGTAAATAATCAAGCCCCACGCGCGACGTCAACATTCTCCCAGTAAACAGGCACCGCCGCGCTTCCATCCGGGTTGCGTAAACGTTCCAAGGCCTCGTAGTGGTGGAAGTAGAGTAAAGGATTGGCGCGAGGAGGCAGATTATCGAGCTCCTCGACAGCCCTCGGTGAAGATGAGTAGAGAACATGGGAAGGAACGGCCTCACTTACTGGCAGACGATGCTGTGAACGACAGGGCCCTCGTCGACGGTAATGCTCTGCAGAGGGCCAGACCAAAAGTGGCGGCGCAGATCCTGCTCATCGGTGGGCGCTGGAGCGTGGCGGACGACGACAACATCACCGAGGGGACTAAGCAGACGCTTCTGGGTACCCAGTGGCTCGGGCAGGATGCGGTCGATGGCTGCGTTGCGCTGAAAGAAAGGCGAGTCGTCGGGGCAGTGGGGGCAGGTGACGAGGACAGTATAGTGGGCGTCCTGCTCGGCGGCGTGTGGCCGAACACACATAGAGCAAGAGACGGAGTTGTTGGCGAGGAGCGGGGTCAGCTCCTCGACAGCCTTGGCCGCTTGGAGAGAGGACCAAGGCCATGCAATGATGCGGACGTCGCCGGAGTCGGCCTCGTAGCAGACGGCGGCCACAGATCCAGCGGGTACCTGAGAGTTATCAGAGGGAAGACAGAGAAGGATGAGTGAGGATACCTGGCCAGCGAAGGAAAGGACGGGGGTCGGGGGAGCTGGGTGAGCCATTGGGGAGCAGAAAGGGGATGTGAGGCGAGGGTCGGAGCAGGGCTTGATAAAGGGATCGATGCCTTGATACGTGCATATGCTGGGATAACACGCGATTCGGATATCGTGCGGTCGCGTGGCCGTTGTTGATCCCCTTCGCGTCCCTGAGCGTTTTTGTTCGCGTTTTCTGTCTTACCATCCGCTACGACCGCCCCCAGACCACATCCAGGTGAGCCACGGGATGAACAGGGTTTGACTGAACAGTGGACTGACCTTGGTTCTTCTCAACAGCTCAAAAAAATGACTTCCAACGGCGGCAACGTTACGATCTCGCGAGCTGCAACTCCGGGACCTGTCGCAGCCTCTGGGACACCAGCTCCCACACCCGAGCAGCAGCAGCCTCATGGGTCCGAGGAGCCACCGCGCCAAGACGGAGGTGTGTTCTGCATTAACGAGCCCTTCCAGCGCAAGTTCTGAATCGACAACAGGGAAAAAAAGGAACGACGACCGCGGCGATAGTGAAAACGACACGGAAGATCTCGAGGAAGAACCCGCCAAGGGTATGAGCTGCTTTGCGGATGCCAACGAGTAATATTGACGCGTTCGCTGCTCACGACAGACAAAAAGAAGAAGAAAATTCGTCGCAAGCCCGTCGAGGAGCTGCAGAGTGCGAAAGGCTGGGCCCAGGGTGGTCGGGGAGAAGCTTCTGGAGCCGCATATTCTGCCGTTCAAGCGGGCGAGGGCACTGGGCCAGCGTCAAGGTAACGATTACTTGGCGCAAGTGGTGAACGAGTACGCCTATGTTTTCCCCTGGACACTCCCGGAGCGGACAGAACCCGACGTTGTTCGCGCTTGGACGCCAACCACACCTCCAGAGGACGATTCCGGCTTGAGCGAGGAGCAGGGTGAAAGCGAAATCCGCCTGGATCACGGAGAAGAGCAGAGTGAGTGTGTGTGACTGCTGTCAACTTCTCCTAAACGACCACAGAGTATTCGCACTTGGCTCACTTACCGCGCGAACCATCCGACAAAGAAGCGCTGGGCGGTGGGGGGCGACGGAGATGACTCGGAGGCCGTGCCTCAGCGAACTGGCAAGGTGGACCTCTCCGACCCTTTCACCGTCCTCATGTACGAGCTCGCTGGTTTGACGCCGCCCTCGCGTGCTACTGCAGGCCTGCAGCAGTTTATGCACGAAGCATGGGAGTCGAAGATCGAGCCGGAGGTTGAACGCCGATGGAGGGCAACTCCCGCACACGAGCGACGCGACAAGGCCGGCAAGACACTGAAAACCCCGCCCTTGAAGCTGGGAACGGAGGTGGCGCGGTCGTTATGGCGGGAGATGGACCGAGGGGAGCAGCAGGTTTACCGCGACCATGCCTCAGCAGACGCAGAGCTGGTGAAGACCGCGTTTGCTGAGGCGATGAAGGATTGGCCACGGACTGACCCAGCGTCGAGACAGCAGTAAGTGACAGTTTGCTTCGTGTGGAGACTCTCTCTCATTCAACTTCAAGGGCGATCAACAACCTCGAGCCACTAATGCGGAAGTTGTTGACGAAGGTCTCGGAGATGACGGGGCTGCATCTGCTGGTAATGGCTGGCGGTCCGATTCCCAACTTACGCGGGGATATTCGGGTCATGGAGTACGTCCCATATTTCATTACATTCACTCGGCGCTAATGGGACAGCGTAGCTATTCGTTCGGAGAGAATCTGGCGCCCATGCCACGGTCGTTCCCGCAATGGGACCCGGAGCATTTCGAAGAGCATGCGAGAGAGAAAATGAAATCATATCTGAGGACAGCTTACAGTGAGTGTCGCATTCAAGAAATGGTCTGCCTTGGTTTCTGACAGTCGACTCGACAGCGTCCGCAGACTGTGAAGCAGCATCCCTGCCCGAAGACCAATGCATGGGAGCTCGGCAGGCCACGGACGACCAAAGCCCACCAATACTCGACGAGCACGGCCTGCTTCAAATGCCCGAGCTTCCAGAAGCCAGCGCTCCTCCGCCGAACGCAACAACGTCTCAGACGGCTGTCAAAGGAAAGAAAAGATCGGCCCCAGTGACGAACAGCAAGGCGAAACCAGCTGCGAAGGCCAAGGCAGGCGAGTGTTATATCCATGCACATTCACTCCGAGCCCTCCGGTCTCCGGACTTACCGGAGACCTCGGAGGCTCCGGACTCCGGACTCCGGACTCCGAACTCCGAAACCGGACGTCCTCCGACATAGACCTAAGCCCTCGGGCTACTTGGGTTTTTACGCAATGAAGGTTTACTGAGCGTTTCCCATATTGGGACTCCATTCTTATTGTTCTTATTGTCTCTCGCTTATTTCCTTATCTATCGATAATCCTTATTGTCTAGCTACTTACTTCTTCGTCTCCTTCCGGTTCCCTACTTACTATAAATACCAGTAGCTACTCGTCTTGTACTTCAGTTTGATTATTAACGTTCTTGACTACTCGTCTTGCCTTTGCCTCTCTCTTCCGGTCGTCCTCCGACTTGCTCCGCTTCCGCTCCGCTCGTCGACCGGAACCTTCCGTCTCGTCTCCGGCCAGGGTAGTACGCACACCCTTACTCTCCTGTGGTGCTTGCGCTCATTCCGGTTACATCCGGTATCTCCGCTCCGGTTACCCCTCCGGGTTACTTCCGCTTCTCTCCGGCACGGGATTTAACAGTATAATCAAACTCACCTACCTCTGGTCCTTTCCTCATGTCCTACATCGATACTCCTCCTGCGGCGATCATCGAGCGCTCATCTACCGACCGCCGCAACTCTCGTCTCTTCTCTCAAGTTGTTCCTCTTTCTCCCATCACCGAGCATACTCGTGCTACGGCCACTATGGCAGATATTCCTACTTCTTTTGTTGGTCCTACCATCCATCGTCGTTCCATGGACGTGCGCGGTCTTCCGGATACTCCGGCAAACTTCGCGCCTCCTCCTGTCCCTCCTGTCAATCCTGTTCCTCCTGTCGCTCCAGTCCCTCCCGTTTCTCCGGTCGTTCCGGGTCTTGTTACCTCCCCGGACTTCTCTCCGGAAAATGTCCGCACCTACCCACGATCCCCTCATCCCCAAACCCGCACCAGAACTTTCACCACCGAACCTATTCCTTTTGGTGGCTTCGCTCCCGTTAGGGAGGAAGAAGATGATATTCCTTCCGAGCACGGTTCTGGTGATTATCATTCCGGTCCCGATGACCCCGGCGATCCCGCTGGTGGTC
Source organism: Mycena amicta (assembly GCA_029282125.1). Taxonomy (NCBI): domain Eukaryota; kingdom Fungi; phylum Basidiomycota; class Agaricomycetes; order Agaricales; family Mycenaceae; genus Mycena; species Mycena amicta. Next base: position 93,533 of record JARIHP010000063.1, read on the forward strand.
CGTCCGGCCCCGGAGGACCTCCTCCCCCGCGAGGTGGAGGCGGCGGCGGGGGTGGTGGAGGCGGAGGCGGAGGTGGGGGTGGAGCTGGAGCTGGAGGTCCCCCGGGTCCCCCTGGAGGCCCTCCGGGTCCTCCCGGTGGCCCTCCGGGTCAAGCACCTCCGGCTAATCCGGCTGATATTGCAGAGAATCTGCTTATCGCGACTCTCACCGAATTCCGCGCTGCAATCAATCTGTTCGGGAACTACCAGACTCGCGCTCCGCGCTCCACCCGGTCAAACCTCCGTAATCCGGATACATTCGACGGTTCGGACTCATCCAAACTTCAGTCCTTCCTCTCGCAGTGTTATTTGCACTTTGCCGAGCGCAACCAGGATTTCGAGACCGACGATGATAAGATTGTCTTCGTCATCTCTTACCTGCGTGGAACCGCTCAGCAATGGTTCGAACCGAACCCTTACGACACCTCCAATTCCGTTCCGGTCTGGGACGGAGACTTTCCGAGGTTCGTTTTGGAGCTGCAGATGAACTTCGGTCCCCATGATCCCATCGGGGATGCCGAGGGTGCCATCCGCTCGTGTCGGATGAAGACCGGAGACCGGATCGCGACTTATATTGTCGCGTTTGACCGGCTCGCGGTTTCTTACGGCTTGGGGCGACAATGCCCTCCGGCACCAGTTTTACGAAGGTCTGCCCCGCCGGATCAAGGACGACATGATTCACCACGCCTATGTCAACACTCTTCTCGGAGTCAAAGGCGTTGCCCGTACCATCGACGTGCGCTATTGGAAGCGTCAAGCGGAGAAGGATCGGGATCGGGAGAATGGGGGCGAAAGCTCCGGCCCCGGTGGCAACACCGGCGGTCAGGCGGGCGGGAACCGTGGAAAGCAATCCGGTTCCTCACCCGTCAAGAACACCTCTCGCCAATCGGGCTCCGGTAACTCCGGTGCCTCCGGTAACACCGGAAATCCTCCCGCGTCTAACCAAGCGCACGCTCACGCTCCGGCGGCTAAACCCGCCAAGCCGTACGCCAAGTTCCTCGACTCCTCCGGCAAACTCAATCCGGCGGAACGTCTTCGTCGTCTCAAGAACAACCTCTGCATGTTCTGCGGAGGCGCCGGTCACATGGCTTCTGAGTGCAAGAAGCGTCCGGTCGGTGGACGACGTGCTGCAGTGGATGCTCCGGCCTCAGCCGAAGCTTCCGGGTCAAAAAATTAGACTGCAGCCCGGATCCCTCAGCCTCCGGTCCGGGTTGCGTTGACTCCGGAGTGCTTCCTGAGGTTCGTCTCAACGCGTCCAGTCTTTCCGCTAATGCCCTTTATGTCGATATCATGCTTTCTCTTCTCCGGTCGGACTATACATACTCTGATTCGGACTTATGCTCAACCATACCCCAATCTCTTGTACAACGCTTAGCCTCGGGATTCAACTCCCGGATACGTTCTCTTATAGACTCCGGTTCTTCACACTGCTTCATCTCGAAAGAGTATTGCGAACGCCAAGCCTTGACAACGTTTCCGGTCCCTCCGGTAACTCTCCGGTACCTCGATGGCTCTTCGTCTATCATTAATCGGCAAATCCGCCTCCTCGTCAAGTTCCCTTCCGGCGATGTTCATTTGATTGAACTCTACGTCACCCGTCTTGATTCTCCGTGCGAACTGGTACTCGGCTACAGTTGGCTCTCCCGCTTTAATCCGTTGATTAACTGGGCTGATGCTACGATATCTTTCGAAACCCGCCGTTCCGGATCTTCAGTGTCGACACCTCAGACTACTATGTCTGTTCCTGCTGCGGTTGTTCCTACTATGGACGAGGCCCCGGTAGCTCCGGTCGAACCGGCTCCGGCTCCTACACCGTGTCCGACGTCATCGCCTCCTTCCGGTCCTTCTATGGACACTTCCGGTCCTTCTATGGACATTCCGGACGCTTCCGGTCCACGTCCCTTTTCTTCCCCGCCGCTGGTGTCTCTTGTTTCTGCTGCGGCATACCACACGATCATTCAGGACAAGTCTATCGTCCAGTATACCTTGCGCACTGTTGCTACCGATGGTCTTCATGGCCGGAGTGGATCTGTTGATCCTCCGGACCTTTCCGGTCTTCCTTCGGAATACCACGACTTCGCTGACGTCTTCTCCGAGGAGGAAGCGTACAACCTTCCGCCTCATCGGGAGTTCGATCTCAAGATCGAAATCGCTGAAGGCGAAGTCCCTCCGATCGGCCATGTATATTCCCTTTCGCAAGCCGAGCTCTCCGCCCTGCAGGAGTTCATCGACAAGAACTTGAAGGCTGGTTTCATATATCCTTCTCGTTCGAGTCATGGTGCTCCGATCCTCTTCGCCAAGAAGAAGGACGGTTCCCTCCGGCTTTGCGTCGACTATCGGGGTCTTAACCGGATCACTCGGAAAGACCGGTATCCTCTTCCCCTCATCGCGGATCTCCTCGATGCTCCCGGGAAGGCGCGTATCTATACTAAACTTGACCTCCGTCACGCTTACCACCTTCTCCGAGTCGCTCCGGGCGATGAGCCGAAGACCGCTTTCCGGACCCGTTACGGTTCCTTCGAGTTCCGGGTAGTTCCGGAAGGTCTTACCAACGCTCCGTCCGCTTTCCAGCGATTCCTGAACACGCTCTTCGCGGACTTGCTCGACGTCTACGTCATCGTGTACCTCGACGACATCCTCATCTTCTCGGACGACCCGGCTATGCATACCAAACATGTCCGGGAAGTACTCAAGCGCCTTCGCGCTGCCGGGTTGTATTGCAAGCTTCCGAAATGCGAGTTCAGCGTCACCACGACGGAGTATCTCGGGTACATCCTGTCTCCGGACGGATTCCGGATGTCTCCGGAGAAGGTCTCCGCGATCACGGACTGGCCGGTCCCTCGGAAGGTTAAGGACATTCAGTCCTTCCTTGGGTTTTGCAACTTCTATCGACGATTTATCTTCAATTACTCAGCGATTACAGTGCCTCTTACTCGCCTGACTCGTTCGAGCGTCAAATGGGAGTGGTCCGACGACTGCCAAAATGCCTTCGACACCCTCAAGCGCACCTTCCTGGAAGCGCCCATCCTTCACCACTGGCTTCCGGATCGACAGATCACTGTCGAAACGGACGCCTCCGATTACGCCATCGCCTCCATCTTGTCCATTACCGGAGACGACGGCGAAATCCATCCGGTTGCGTTCCGGTCCCGGACCCTTGGTCCTGCGGAACTCAACTACGACACGCACGACAAGGAGTTGCTCGCCATCTTCGATGCCTTCACCATTTGGCGTCACTACCCTCGAGGGTAGCTCCCTTCCGGTCGACGTTGTCACGGACCACAAGAACCTTGAGTACTTCGCTACGTCCAAGGTTCTCACCCGGCGTCAAGTCCGGTGGTCCGAATACCTCTGCCACTTCAACATGGTAATCCGGTTCCGCCCCGGTAAGCTCGGGGGCAAACCGGACGCTCTCACTAGACGATGGGACGTCTATCCTAAAGAGGGGGATAGAGCATACGGTCAGCTTAATCCGCAGAATTTCCGACCCATCTTCACTGACGATCAACTCTCTTCGTCACTCCGAGCTACGTTCCTGGAGGCTCCGGTCCTCCGGGCTACGGTCATCATCGATGTCAACAAGCTTCATGCCGACATCCTCACTCATCTTAACGATGATCCCGCCGCGGTCTCCGGTCTATCGGCCGCGGCTTCCGGTACATCTCCGCGTTGGACTATCGACGATTCCGGTCTACTCCGCTACGACGAGCGCATTTATGTTCCATTGGTCTCCGGAAACTCTCCGGAGCTGCGAGTACGTGTTCTACAGAACTTGCATGACCATGTTCTCTCCGGTCACTTTGGACAGAATCGCACCCTTGCCCTCGTACGACGCGAGTACACCTGGCCGGAAGTCCGGACATTCGTCCGGGATTACTGTTGGTCCTGCATTCTTTGCAAGCGCAACAAAAAGCCTAGGCATCGACCTTACGGTCTGCTGAAGCCCCTTCCGGTTCCGCTCCGGCCCTGGCACTCGATCTCCATTGATTTCATCGAGCAGCTACCAACTGCCGGCGAGTTTGATACCATCCTAGTCATTGTTGATCGCGCATCCAAACAGGTCATTCTTGTACCTTGCGACACTCATATTGACTCTCCGGAACTCGCCCGGCTCTTCCTCATTCACGTCTTCTCCAAGCACGGAGTCCCCAGCCATGTCACCTGCGACCGGGGCTCCGAGTTTGTCTCTTCCTTCTTCCGGTCTCTCGGAGAACTCCTCAACATGGAGTTGCACTTCACCTCCGGTCACCACCCGGAAGCGGACGGACAGACGGAACGCATGAACCAGACTGTGGAGCAGTACATCCGGATGTATACGTCCTATCAACAGGACGACTGGGACAAATTACTTCCCCTTGCCGAGTTCGCACTCAACAACGCTCCGAACGCCTCTACAGGCATTTTCTCCGTTCTTCGCGAACAAAGGCTATAATCCGGCAATCTCCATTCATCCCGAACGTGATGTCGCTAACACATATGCTAAGGACTTCGTCGTCGATCTCCAAGACCTGCACCAGTACCTCCGGGAGCAAATCACCTTCGCTCAGCAGCGATACAAGGAAACTGCTGACCGGAAGCGCTCTCCGGATCCCCGGTTGCAAGTCGGAGACTTCGCCTTCATAACTACCAAGTTCCTTAACATCCGACGTCCGACTCCGAAATTCACCGAGTCCTTCGTTGGCCCGTTCGAAGTCATTGCGAAACCCTCCGCCGCCTCCTATACCATCCGGCTTCCTCCGAACCTCCGGCAAGTTCATCCGGTATTCCATATTTCCCAACTCGAGCCCCATGTTCCAAACCCGTTTCCGGGCCGTAAGGAACCTCCTCCGGCTGCGGTCAAAATCATTGACGGCGAAGAACACTTCGAGGTCAAACAGATCGTTGACTCGAAGATCGATCGGAGGTGCCGGGTTAAGCTCCGGTATCTCATCGAATGGACCGGCTACGAAAATACCGACGAACAGTTCACTTGGGTCGGTGCGGACGACGTTGACGCTTCAGAAGCGCTCGACAACTTCCACCGGCGCTTTCCGGACAAGCCGGGTCCCGACTATTGACCTTCCGGTCTTCCAAACATTCTTCCGGTATTCTTTCCGGTTTCCCTCCGTTCCGATTCAGGAAAGTTTCTTCCTATTATATGTACAAACTATTCATATTTCTATTTTACATTTTTATTTCTATGGCCTTGCTGGCCAAACCCCAACCTCTATCGCCCCCACGCTCGTTCACTCCGAGTCCGAGATCTCAAAAATCGGCTGCCCTGGCTTCGGGCCCGTTCCTGCCGTCTTCTCCTTCTTCTCCGGGATCTTCGCGGTCTCCTCCGGTTCCGGCTTCACCTCCGGCTTCACCTCCGGCTCGTCGGCCACCGATTCCGCGATCTCGACGATCCGCGTCAGTTCGGCCGGAATGACGAATGGCTCAGGTTCGGGTTTGACCGGGATCTCGACCTCCTCCATGTCGTCGTCAGACCCCTCCGGACGTCCAGCTGGCTTCTCCGGTGTCTTCCGAGCACCGGCCAGTCCCGACCCTCCCTCTCCACGATCCTCCGGGTTCTCCGGTGCATCCGGAACCGCTGCCCGCGCCGCCTGCTCTCGCCATGCGCCAATGCGCGCGTCCGTTTCGTCTTCCGGTTCTGCCGGAGCTCTGTCCGAACGTGCACCACGTGCGGAGACCTCCGGAGCGATCTTCTTCGACCGCTTCTTCTTCGGCTTCGGAGCTGACTCGCGCTCCTTCCGCTTCTCCGCCATTTGCTCCTTGCGGGCCGGCCACGCCTTGTGGACATTCCCCGGGCCCCGCATTTCCTCCGAGAGCTCCTTGACAATGCTCATGAGGTGGTCGAACTCGCTCCGGGTTACCGGGCGAGCTCGACTGCGGGTCCGGACCACCGGACGTTCCTCCGACTCCGACTCCGAGGTCTCCGGAGCCTTCCGAGCTTTTCTGGGCTTCGCGGATCTCCCGGAGTTCCCGGTTTTCTTCGCCTCTTCCCGCTTGTTCACCCGGGGATGTTTCGGGTTCAAGGAACACCGAATGCGTTTACCGGCGCAGAACTCGCACGCGGTATGACCTTCGACGACAAAGCACCGTTTTTGTGCTTTCGTGCAGTTTTCGCAAGCTGAGAAGCTCCGGTTAGCTTCCAGTTATCCGGAGGAAAATCACTCACCCGGAATCTTCTCGGTCTTCTTCACCGGGGCCGGTGCTTCGTCCTCAAACGAGCACCGGACATTCTTCCGCTCGCACTCCCGGCACCCCGGTACGCTGTCGTCGATGACACAGTCAAGGTCACGCTGCTCGCAGCGTTCGCATTCTATTGTTTTTAGCCAGGTTCCAAACGGATGGAGGATACCACTTACGTTCCGGGGCCTCCCGCTCCGACCGGTCTTCGTCTACCGGGGAGTCATCCGACGTGTCCGATAATTCCTCGTCCGACTTCCGGGCCATCGTCGCCTTCAACCGGGCTTCTTGCAGCATCCATTGCCGGGATGCCCCGTTGGCTCGCTCCGACGTCTCGTTGAGCGCCCTCCGGGCATCTTCCACCGCACGCTGGGTTTCTTCCAGCCTTCTCCGGGTCTCGTTCTCCTGCTCGACGATCCGGTTTAAGGCGTTAGCCGCCGCTGCCTCCGAAGCCATACGCCGGGCAATTTTCTGACTCCTCCGCTGCCGGTTCCGCTCCCGCTCATCCTGCACCGGAACCGGAGACCGGGCCTTGCGCTTGCCTTTCTTCACCTCCTCCCTTCTCTCCCTCGACCCCGCACTCTCCTCGCCATCGGAGGGCGCCTTCGATCCACCGGAGGGTCGCTGCCCTGCTCTGCCGCCGTTGCCACTGCGTCCGCCGTCGTTGGTTTGCATTTTGGTCGTCGTGGTGGTGGTTCAAGAACAAGAGTGGTTTTGATGTGACATGTCACAAATGTCGTATCAAATAGGGTGATCGGACGGAGAAACCTCGGTGATATTTCTTTTGAACGGGAAAATTCTAATTTGGGTCTTGTGTTCTTTGGGGGCAAAGAACGCAAGAGGGGGATACTGTTATATCCATGCACATTCACTCCGAGCCCTCCGGTCTCCGGACTTACCGGAGACCTCGGAGGCTCCGGACTCCGGACTCCGGACTCCGAACTCCGAAACCGGACGTCCTCCGACATAGACCTAAGCCCTCGGGCTACTTGGGTTTTTACGCAATGAAGGTTTACTGAGCGTTTCCCATATTGGGACTCCATTCTTATTGTTCTTATTGTCTCTCGCTTATTTCCTTATCTATCGATAATCCTTATTGTCTAGCTACTTACTTCTTCGTCTCCTTCCGGTTCCCTACTTACTATAAATACCAGTAGCTACTCGTCTTGTACTTCAGTTTGATTATTAACGTTCTTGACTACTCGTCTTGCCTTTGCCTCTCTCTTCCGGTCGTCCTCCGACTTGCTCCGCTTCCGCTCCGCTCGTCGACCGGAACCTTCCGTCTCGTCTCCGGCCAGGGTAGTACGCACACCCTTACTCTCCTGTGGTGCTTGCGCTCATTCCGGTTACATCCGGTATCTCCGCTCCGGTTACCCCTCCGGGTTACTTCCGCTTCTCTCCGGCACGGGATTTAACAGCGAGAAAGAGAAGGGGAAAGCGAAGGCCAAAGGCAAAGGCAAAGGGAAGCAGAAGGCGATGTCGGATAGCGAGGAGGAGGCGTCGCAGACGCAGACGGATACAGGGGGCGAAGACGACTCGGACCAGGGCGAGGCTGGCGAGGGGATGGACGTCGCGGTGCCGTCCCGTCGTTCCTCACGGTCGACGCGATTCCTAGGCGGGCTAGAGGTGGACGGGGATTCGGAGGCAGACGACGATGGGGAAGGAGAAGGGGGAAAGAAAAGGAAACGCGCGTTGGAGGATGGGAACGAGGCGGGTCCGTCGCAAAAGAAGCAGAAGGACAACGAGGAAGAAGCGCCACGGAAGAAGCAGGGTAAAAAGGGAACCTGGGGGCCTGCCAGCAAAGGGCAGAACATCAAAGCCGTATCCGCGGAGGACGATGGAGCGCAGCCCGCCTACGACTACGACGCTGCAGCGATTGAATTCCCCGCGGACGCAGCAGAGAGCTGGATGGAGGAGTTCGAGCGGCGGTATTGGGATGAGCTAACCGGGACAACATTGGGAGAGCGGTACCGCGGGCTCCTGGAGCGGTGGATCTCCCTCGAAAGTGCGTACCGATGGCAGGCCGGGGACGTGTACTTTCCTGCGGGGCGCCGAGTCAGGCAAGTGACGCACTGGGTTCAAAACTACCGCCTCGGCGGCCCGGGAATAACGTCAATCCCCAACACAGACGTGTTCGGGAAGCAGTGGTGGGTTTGGTGGATCAAAGCGCAGCCCGACTGGCGCATTGTGGACGGAGACCCGATTCGCGCAGATGCTGAGGGCCGTCCGTGGGGCTCGATGGTCTGTCCGGGGAAGAATGGGATATTGAGTGTGGTGGCCAGTCTGTATTGGTGGGGGTCAGCATTGAAGCGACTTGGGAAGGTGTCTCAGTCGTGGCTTAATGCGGTGGAAGATGTGGCCTGGGTAATGGAACAGCTGAAGAAGGTGGCGGAGTAAATCGTCAGACGTAACGGCTTTTTAATGATTTGGTAGAATATTTGTAACTTGAGTTGAGTTAACGCCTTGAATGACTTGAAAACAGTTTTGTGAGTGATTTGAGTTAACGTCCTTAATGAGTTGGTGAGATTAGCCTTGTAATGACTTGGTAGAAGATTTGTAAGTTGAGTTAACGCCTTGAATGACTTCCTTGAATGACTGTAAGACAGTTTTGTGAGTGATTTGAGTTAACACCTTTAATGAGTTGTGAGATCAGCCTGTGACTTGAGTTAACGTCTTTAATGACTTGGGGGTGGAACTGTGATTTGAGTGTGAACGCCGTGATAGAACCCTCATTGGAAAAGGCACTGTGAGCTCTGAAAAGCATATTTCCACAACAGTTTGAATGTACCGTGGTGTGGATTAACCACGGCTTTATTTCCAGTTGAGCTACGGATTGTTATTGATATATATCCCTCAACATTAAAGATTACAGGATGAGCTCTTACAGAATATGTCGTTAGGGTACCTTGCGTCTCTCCGATTTTTAGCATTATTTATAGACCTTTTCCTGAATTGAGTTATAGCTCTTTATTGAATATCTCCATCAATAGTAAGCTCTAAGGGAAACGTCTTGTACAGGCACAGTATAGAGAATATTCTGCATCTTTTATGTTTTGTGTGACATATGTGACATCGGGGCGGGAGGGGCGGGATGGGCGGGATGGGCGGGAGGCGCCCCGAGCATTCCGTTTGGAGGTATTTCCCTTTTGGGTCAGGCGTCACGCTATGTGACATATGTGACATTGGGGCGGGAGGGGCGGGAGGAGGCGCCCCGATCATTCCTTTTGGAGGTATTTCCCTTTTGGGTATTATTTATATGAGATATGATGCTATCAGCAGGTGTACAGATATTGTCCCAAAATGGTAATAGCCCAGCCTTTTTCCCCCCAACCGGCCGGGTCCCTAGGCCCAAGACAGGTTCAAAATGCGCCTAGGTATACTGGCTGCACAGTATACCTAGCTTATTTGGCAACCGTATCCAGTCAGTACATCTAGGTACATTTGGAAAATTATAGTGGCTTGGGCTCCGGAACCCGCGCGAGCGGGGCCTACGCACACGGAGAACCCGGGAGGAGGGAACACTCAGAACCCCGCTTGAAGCGGAAGAACCCGATGGCCGGGATCCACGCCATCATATTGATACCCGAACGGACAAAGAACGAACGCAGATCTTTTTTCAACTATCATTCTCACGCTGGAACCCGAGGACTGAGACACTTATACCGGGTCATAAACACACAAAGAGCCGAAGAAAAAATCGATATAAAAGAACAAAAACAGAAGATACAAAAAGATCGCTATACTACTGGGCCGCCTACTTTATACACGCTGCAATAACATTGTTTGGACAAACCACTACCGAAGACCGGATGAGAGTGCGGGATCGTTATCCACCCTCATGACGCTCGACGTTTACCCCTGCTTTTCGCGGAAGGACGACGCGGAGAGGGTGGTTCGTCGTAATCCTCATCCACCTCCATACCCTCTCGCCCCACCACCACCACATCGGGGTCGCTCGCCCTGCTCGCATCCGCTTCCGCGATTGGGAAGTCCTCGTAATCCAGGCCCACGTCCTCCGACTCATCGCGGGGAATGAGATTTTCGCGTTCGAGGCGAGTCCGACGAGCAAAGGAGCCAGCGGAATCGAAAAGAAGGGCAAGGCGACGGAAGACCTCCTCGGCGCGAGGATGGCTCAACTCCTGGACCAGGAAATCCAGGAAATGAAGGTCGGCGGGAAGTGAGCCCTTCGCGGTAACAAGGGGCGAATCCAACACGGTTCGCAGGGAGGGAAGAAACGCCTCAAAAGAACCCGACGGACCTCCCAGCGTCAACTGCACCAACAGATGCCCGAGGGGCGAGAACTGGAGGGTCGGTGGGACGTCGGGATCGCTGTTGAGCCTAGCCGACTCGTCGATGGCGAACTGCAAATCGGGCACTTGCAACGGTATACGGACGCCCGGAAAGTCGTCAACAAGCACAAACTCGGGAGGACGCGACGTCGGCCCGGAACCACGACCGGCCCGTGAAGTCCCCTCACCGCGATCTGGCATACCGCGACTTGGTCGCGAAGAACCCGCTCCCCGATCGGCGCGAGGACGGGAGGGTGGCCGGCGATGAGGACGAGATGCGGGCGGCGAAGGAGCGGGTACACCCCACGAACCGGGCACACCCCAGGAGCGATGGGAGGGGCGAGGAGGAGAGCGAGACTCAGATCGGGCCCGCTTTTGCGGAGGAGTCCGTGAGCGTTGGGAAGGACGATTGGAGCGAGAAGGAGGAGGACCGGCACGAGCAGGGGGAGACACGCGACCACGACCACGACGGGCGGATTCGTCTCGACGTCCGGTTTCTGGTTGGCGAGCAAACCGTTCCCGACGTTCGGCCTCCTGACGACGTCTCTCTGCGCGAGCGGAATAGGACTGGGGAGTGAAGCGATAGCATATCTTATGCCAGCTCCAGTGTCGAGCTGAGGAAAAGATTAGAAAAAGAAGGAGAAGGGAAAAGGAGAGACGGAAGCGACGTACGAAGAATACGCAAATCCCACAACCGAAAGTCCACCTCGAGCGGGAAGTACATGTTATCCCCGGCGTGCTCCCAAAACTCAAACCGAAATTCGCCAAAATCCCTCAGCCCAGCAGGTGCCGAGTATGCGTTCGACAGGGCCTTCCAAGCCGGACAACCTTGTTTAGCCTGGGAACAGGCATCGCAGGCGGAGCGGGCCTTGGTAGGCGCCGACTTGTGCGCATCCTCGGGAAGCGACCAAACAGTGCAAAGCCGATGGTCGGCAACGCACCGGCTACATGGAGGATGTAGAGCGCGCACTACATGACCTCGAGGGCGGTGAACGGGCTCGCCAGAAAAACGGATTGCAACGCCCACGCGAGGGAGGTTGGAGGCGGGCGGTATGACATCGGTTTGCAAAGAGTTGGGAGGAGGCATCGGAACGGCGGGGCCCTGACGGCGGGGGTGGCGACGATCCGGCGGCGGAGAACGTCGAGGTTGAGGAGAGGAAGAACCCGACGCCGACCTAGAACCCGAGTTGGAACCCGAAGAGTAAACGGAGGAGCCCGCCGACGACGAACGACCTGGGGAAGGATTATGCCCCGGAAACGGGGGTGGTACAGTGTCTTCCAACCCATCCAGGGTTTCCTCATCAACCAAGATTTCCTCGTTGACCACGACGTCGTCGATCATCGCTTGATCTTCCAGGATCTCCACGGGAGGAGGAGGTGGCGGCGAAGCGGGGAGCTCGTCAACATGGGCAAGCTCGTCCGGATACGCGGGACCTAGAGGCTCGGAATCGACATACTCTTCCTCGGCAGGGATGGCATCTATTTCTCGACCAAACTCGTCAAAGATTGGAACCCGCTGTCGCGGGGGAAGATTGACGAAAACGGCGGGACGCTCTCCGTTGCTGGAAGAAAGCCATTCATCAAGACATTCGGCAAGAAATTCCCACGCGAACAAAGAAGAAGGCGGGCAGTCGCCGGATGCTTCGTCAATACGAGGGTCAGGGAAGTCGACAAAAGGAATCCCGAGAGGAGGGCGGTCGTAGCGGAAGGCGCGAAGTACGAAGGGACGTGGAAGCCGGAGTGCGGTTTCGAGCTCCCGGTCAAACTGGACGGAGGCAACGGCCGTATTCCGGTTGTGACCGGTGAGATGGGTAAAAGTCTCTTCGAAGAGAGCCCAGAAGTTGCGGGAGACGAAGACGACAATGCCAGCTCGGGAGAGCGACGAGAGCATCCAAAGGACATACCGCTACAGCTGGTGAGCGACGAAGGGAATCAATAGAAAAAACGAACCATGTGGAGAAAGAGACTCTTCAACTCCTCCTTGACACGCTCAGCATGGTGGTCGGCGCGTTCGCGCATAACCCCTTCACGCGCGAGTTGAATCGCTTCGCCTTCCTCCCAAAATCGGTATCGAAGATCAAGGCTTTCGCTGGGTGACACAGCTGGGTTGGAATGCAACATGAAGTCCCGCTCGTATGCGTCGAAGACCGCGCCAAAGTATATGTCGCGTGGGCCAGCAAAGACAGGAATCCAACCCGCGGCGGAAACATACTGGTCGAAAAGTGCCTGTGCCCAGGCGAACGATGACCACGCCCCTTGGGAGGGGGGAAGATGACGAACGTTGAGTCGCGGGGTTCTAATGTCGAGGAAAGCGGGGCGAGAGCGAACACCCAGGGGAACCCGCTGGCGAGAGGGAAGAGGCAGATTCCGCGAAACGACAACGCGACGACTATAGTCAGACACTGGACGACGAACGAATCGAGACAAAACCGCGTCCAGCGGGAAATGACGAAGAGGAGGAGATAAAGAAGGGAGCGGCACTTCGAGAGGGACGAGGATAGTGGTGTGAAGAGGGAGCCCGTCGATGAGCCGGGAGGGTGCAAGAAGATGAAGTTCCGCCTCTTCGGCGATGCCAGCATCTTCAACCATAGACTCGTTAAGGGATGGAGTGGGTCCGTAGGCGAAAGAGATGAACCAATTGTATCGATGGACGCCCTGACGGCGGGGTCGGCGAAACCGTGAAAGCGGAGGCGGCGGATTGTCGACAGTATAGGAGGGAGAAGGCAGATGAGAGGAAGATGGGGGAGAACCCGAGCGACCGCGAATACGATGAGAGGACGGCATGGTGGATGGGAGGAAAGGAATGGAGGGTGCATTTTGATTCCGCGGTGTCTTAAATGGACGCGCGAAGACAGGGGGCCCAACAAATCAAAACAAACCGGATTGGGAACCCGCAGCTCGGTTACCCCTTTAGGGGTGTGACTCGTGGGTCCAAGGCTTCAGTCACGTCCCAAAAAGAGCCACGAGAATCACATGAAACCCGACAAGCTTTGGAAGCGCAGCGGAGGAAATTCCATGGAGCTAAAAATACCCAAGCATACAAACGACCCTGAAACACGAGGCGCCGAGGAGAATCCGAACTCCGAACAAAATTTTCAAGCGCCGAATCATATTGAAACTCCGAAACAAAATTCATACTCCGCAAAAGGGAACCCGTTCTCACGGCTACTCGAGACGAGTGCCTTAAAGGGGGGGGGTGATGTCATGAAACCGACTGATGGCGCACCACAGCGCATCACATCACCGGCCCACGTTATATCCAACGATCGTTAAAAGGAGGAGATCGTATACATATACCAAGGGAAGGGACGACCGCTGTCGCGGCCCGACAGGAAGGGGGGTGGATCGGACATGTAGGAGGGATTGATAGGATACCGATTGATAGTATACATACCTGTAGTATAAGAAGGGGCGGTAGAAGCTAGGAGCCCTAGCTTCTACCTCGTCTAATACACGGCCTTACTCTCCACGGTCTCGTATCGGACTTTCCGTCCTTCCTCGACGCCCTTCGACGCCGACGGGTTCTAGACTCCGAGTCCCCGTCATAGAACCCGATCATTCCGACTCGCGTCGCGTTGGACCCCTAGACCCCGCAGAGACTGTGGGTTCTATCGCACACGACCACACGGAGCCTCTCGAGACTCGCTATCGCGAGGAGAGCACCCCGGTTCGCCCTTGGTGTCTTGGGACTGTGGAGCCCCGACCCCGTTCTTGACAGGCCTTCGGGTATCGGGCGTCGGTGGATGTGTTTGCGCCCAACATGGGGTCGTACGAGCGGGTGGACTGGGGGATCTACAGAAAGGCGAACGGTATGTGTTGTTTGACAATGCCGAGTAACCGCGCTGACGGTTTGGTGCCCAGTTATGCAAACATGGACTACATATTGATGCAGGCGCTGGCTGGGCCTCGTGTTAAGTGCTTGGTCGTTTCGTACGACATAGCATGCCAGTGGAAGCAACTTCTACGCGAGCGCGTTATCAACATCATGGACCACTCCAATCTCCCCGCGACTCTCGACGACTTCGACTATATCGGGTTTGGACTTCCGGTATGGCATGCGGCGGCACACGAGGAGAGTTGCCAAGCGGCAAACTCATTGAGCTTCCTTGTGGGCATAGGACGAACAGATGGGGAGGGGATTGAGCGAACGTGGGCGGTTCTAAACCCGATCGGTTTTGCGACAAAGGAGATGGGGCAAGGCAACCGCCATGATACGATTGACGACAAAGTGGATCACATAAATTTTGAGAAGAATGTGGGCGAAGGTGAGTATCCTCGTTCTCGTAGCAGCCCTGTTTCTAACTGAACTCGGCAGGCGAGATGTTGGCGCGGAAACTGGTCATTGCGGTCGCCGAACGGGACAGACAAGTTGCAGAGTTCATCGAGGTCGATAGCAGCTTGAATGAATCGCTGCGACGGGACTGGATGCGGCAGGTGAATGAGTGGCTGGCGGATAGGAGCAAGCCAAACCCGTACGTCTTGGCCCAGGGCAAAGATGGTAAGCGCACAATCTCAATACCGAGCTGCGATTTGCTGACCCAGTGACGCTAGCAGGCCCATCTGAGGCGCAGGTCGCGGCAGAGCTCAAGCAGGCAGAGGTGCAAGAGGCTTGAGAAGGACGCGGGGAGTTCGTCGAAGTGCGTACAACTGCGGCAGCATTCGTCAAGGGCCTACTGCAGCTGGAAGATCTCAAGTAGGGGTTCTCGCCGCTCGCTGATGCTTATATTGGCTAACATATGACACAGACGTCGCATCAAGAACGAAGTACGAGGTTCAACTGCATTGACCGCCAACCGATCAAGCCAGATTGACGAGCTTCGCGCCTCCTTCTTCAAGAAACTGAAGGTCATCCAACGCCAGCAGGAGTTTTTCATGCCGGGGGGTCTCGTCGCTGCGGTTGGCAGAGGAGGAATGTCGAGACGGGGATCGACCGCCGCCGAAGGCCGAGGATGTGAAACTGTGGCTGCCCTCGGACTTGACTGAGACGCAGCGAGGAACGGCGTGCAGACGGGGGTTGATCAACATCGAGGCCAAGCTGCGGGAGGCTCAGTGCGGAGATGCACTCACGAAGCTCCGCAGCCTTCTGTTCACCAAGACGCATCTGATCCACCATCGCAACGCGAATGCCGTCGGGCAGCGGGCTTCGACGCGTTCAAGTACCCTGATTTCGCGGGTTACAGACCAAATATCCCGGGAGGCGACGAAGTACAGGCAGGCGCGCACGGCCTTGCGACGCCTGAAGAGCGCCGAGTACAGGCCAGACTTCGAGGAACTGGCGGACGGAGATTTGAATGGGCGAGGGGAGCAGGAGAGTGACGCAGGGGCGAGATTGAGGCTGGGTCGGGTTGGAGCCACGCGGCGCACACGTAACGAACCAACGGCGGCGAGGAGCAGCGGCGCGGTGTCCTGGATATGGCAGGGCGTGAAGGATGGCGACGAGGAGGTTGGCCTGCATGATGGTGAGGCCCTTTTCGTTCATGAAACCAGTCTAACATGGGTTCTTTAGCGGTTCGTGTCCGATGGGCAAGACCTTAGCACGACGGGACCGTTGGATTGAAGAAGTGCGGTTGTTGCGGGAGGAGATGAAGCGTGTCCTTCGCAGTCTATGGTCGGTTCAGCGGGATTGGGAGACACGTATCGAGTGCGGGAGGCAGGTTGACCCGGAACTGCCGGGCGGGCTGCGAGGATACGCAAAAAGGCAGATTGCTGTCCACGCCTGGATGGCGATGCGGTTTTTCGATGAATGGAGCAAGCCGGGAAAGGCTGTGGTAGAGACGGTGATGCGGAAGGATTTGGACACGTATCGAGCGTTGTTAGCGGGAGGGGATGAAGGTATACAAGTGGAGGGTAGTGTTGCGGAGCTGGAAAACCCGTAGCTGTAATGGGAGGAGTAGCTGTAGTCCGAATACATCCGACGTCACCCAGAAGCCCCACCGAATATTGCCGGATACTGTTGCGGATACCATCATACATTTCGGATGCTAGAATCATAAGTTCTGCACGGTGTGACTGAAGAATAGGGTGCCGAGATCCCAAGTGGATGATAGGAACTCAGAAGACGCTTAAATGGCGCTGGAATAGCCTAAATGCCTCACCTGTAGGGAGCAGCATTTGCCAACTGCACTCAGTACACTGAGCCATACGGTTGCTAAATACACTCAGCTCCTCAGGGCTTTATACACTGAGTGCATTTGCCTTCTGCAGGCCTTATAAAGTGGGATACCTGGCTTGGCCAATTCCCAATCTGGGTCCAAAATGTCACTAATGTCACATATCATCACCAGTTGTCGCACCTTCATTGATGTTGGTGATGGTAAGCTGTTTAACAGTGTCACAATGGGTGACATTGTGATCTAGCTTTAAAATTATTGATCAGCGCGCCTCCCCGCCGTGGCGGGCCGCCCTGATGTCACATATGTGACACAAAATATAAAAGAGGCACAATGACCTGAAAAGCATGCCTGTACAAACCATGTTCTATACAGCCTAATATTGATGGAGATATTCAATAGAAAGCGCTAACTCAACTAACAAAAGCCCTGATGTCACAAAACATAAAAGATGCACAATGGCCTGAAAAGTATGCCTGTACAAACTGTGTTCCATACAGCCTAATATCGATGGGGATACTCAATAGAAAGCGCTAACTCAAATGGTAAAGAACTTATAAAAACCATAAATAAAATACAGAAGACACAGAGCGCCCAAGGATCATATTCTGTTCAAATCTTATCTTCTGAGCCTCAATATTGAAGGAGAAATTCCAATAACAAGCCCTAACTCAATCATAGATGTTCTTCTATACATTAGAGTCGCTAACTCAATCTCATACAGTTATCAAATAAGCCACTAACTGCATCACAAGCCTTCAACAAAGACACTCACTCAATCATCAGCCTTATAGCAGTGCTAACTCAAAATCCTAGGACAAGCTCTCCACATCCAGCTCATGTCCCTGATGTCACATATGTCACTGCTGCCATCAAAAATGGAAAAGTTCCCGACCACCTGGTAAATACACCCTGTACAACCTGGATTGCAGTAGGTGCAGTATCCGTCCAGATAATCAATTAAATGACTTTAACTCAACCTGAAGAATAAAAGGTAGCCACACACTTGTAAAAACCGCTGGAAAAGATGCACATCAATAGCTGCAGTATTGGCGAAAATATGAATAAGTGTCTCTAACTCAACCACCGAACTAGATGTCACGCAAGTCATTAAAGGTCTTTAACTCAATTGCTCCCCAGCACATTCATGTACAACATGGATCCCTGACTCTAGCTTGACCACCCTTCTCAGTTTTGCCCTCCTGGTCAACTTTAACTCAGTGATTTGTGTACAGATACATCAAGAAATAATGACCTCTAACTCAACATCACTGTTATACCACAATTTATATGACAACCACTGCTTTGTTTAGCCTGTAATTTGGTCGTAAGAGAGGCCTGTATACTCCCAACCTTCTGGGAGAGAATTAAACCTGTGGTGTGTGTGGATGGCTGCAAACTATAGCTCGAAAGCCAAATAAATAACAGCTTTAACTCAATCAGTGAACATTGTGCATTGTACCCCCACTAGTGAGCCGTTGCCCTTGAGATTTGGCAGGAGCAGATGTCTCCTAGCACCCAACTATCCTATGCAACCCTGGCTCAACAGGCCTTCTGTATGGCCTGGTGCACAGCTCATCAGAGTCAGAAAGAACATCCAATAATGTCTTATCCACTCAGTGGATAAGGGCGAGTTGGGTGCCAGTGTGTAGAGGTCACAATCCTCTATCCTCCCATCCATTTGTGAATTTATAGCATAATACTACAGGGTGCTATGGCCAGAGAGATACTCCACAATATGGTGTCTATATCGTAGGCTATAGTACACCTATAAGTCTAAACTCTGTCATTTCAGATTGAGTTATTCCCCTCTCCCAACACACCCAAGGATCAGAGTTTATTCTTAGTACCTGGCAGCTGGTGGTAAGATCTATGTTTTCATAGATAACACTGATTGGCATTTTCTGTGAGATCCGTAATAGCTAGGAGGGTGATTCAAAGGCTAGAAGGGAACATCTGAGTACTGCTACAAACCCATATAAGTTTCCTGTCTCAGAGATCCCATGAACTGGAGATTGAGTTTGATTAAGTATCTCTAACTCAACAAACAAACAGTAGAATGCCTAGCATCATGTCTATTAACACTGTAGGTCTCTGGGCTGCTTGGGAATATCACTACTGGTCTCCATAACCTTTTCAACCACAGTTTTTGGCAAGAGCCTTTGGTGAGAAGTGCGATAAACCAAAGACACAGTTTGGTGTTTACACTGAAATATTCGTGTCTCAGCCAGAACCATGGTCAGAACTTTATTTCACCTATGACCCACAACAGCAGGATAGGTCTGTAGATATGTGCAGGGGGCCTCATGAGCGTTTAAATAAGCCTCCTAGCCTCAATGGATCTCTTGGAAAACCCTAATCAGTGTTATCTATGCAAACATAGATCTATTTCCTCTTTCAAATCTATTCAAATTCAAGTCGGATCCTCTGGGGGATAATGAGAAGGTATTTATATCTTCCCAAGAATATCTCAAGTTAAGCTCTACCTACAACACAGCTGGTGATATGACTGCTGCAATACTGAGTTCTTAGATGTCTATATTGTCCTGGTAAAAAATGCTTAGGATCTGCTACTGTGCAGAACAGTGGGTGAATTGGTCTTCTACTGAATCTGACTTAGATCTAGCTTATCGGCTAGACAGATGCTACAGTACTGCATGATGTCCTGGAATCTAAGTTCCTCAGGGAGCATTGGTTTCATGCTGTAGGCCTCTGAGTATTGGTGGGACTCAAGGGCCAGGTATTCTCTCCTCTTTTACCAATTCACTGAGCAATAGAGCTACTGGATAAGGCTCGCAGCAGCAGTACATCTGGGGTAAAGGTGCAGCCATATGTTGTCTTAGAGGCAAGTGCCAGTCAAGAAAATTACTTGGATACTTGATAAGACATTGCACTCCATTCCTACAAAAGATCAAGTTGAAGGCAGCAACGGTTGTGGTACAATGTAGATGAGCTCATTGAGTTAAAGCTCTTTAATGATTTTACCTTGCATCCTGCTAGTTGTGGTTCCCATGTCAGGATAGAGTGTTTGAAGGATCAATTAGAGCCTTGGTGCCAATTTCTGGCTAGAGCTGAGCATTGGTTCAAGTTCTACATAGTTATAACTAGGATGATGCTTGATTGAGTTAATGCTCTTTAATCAGGCATACTCTCTAGCATCAGGGAGAGGGGCATAATTGCAGCAGGAGAGTAAATAAGACTCAAACCAACCTTTCCCAGTGCATTTAACACTTAGAGGCTCAATATTAATGGTGCAAGACACATCTCTTGCCTGATTGAGTTAATGCTCTTTAATCAGGCATACTCTCCAGCATCAAGGAGAGGGGCATAATCACAGCAGGAGAGTAAATGAGACTCAGACCAACCTTTCCCAGTGAATTGAACACTTGGAGGCTCAATATCAATGGTGCAAGACACGTCTCTTGGTTGATTGAGTTAATGCTCTTTAATCAGGCAAACTCTCCAGCATCAGGGAGAGGGGCATACTCACGGCAGGAGAGTAAATAAGACTCAGACCAACCTTCCCAGACACTTAACAGTCCAATCCTTATACTATGTGAAGGTCAATTGGGTTGAGTTAGTGCTCTTTTTGTAGAGGAGGTGCCACCTTTTTTGGCCTCTAACTCAAGCACCTTTCAATGCTTAGTCCAGCTTTCATAGTGACTATATAGATGTCCTTGCAACTCTGAGGACCATAGTCCTCTCAGTAAGCTATGCAGAAGGGATCCACCATAATTTAGTTAGTTCCCAGTTGAGTTAGGGTCTCTTATTGCACTAACTCCATCAATATTGAAGCATACAAGGTGTTACTTGTATTAAACATATTCCTAGGGTACTCTGTATCTACTGAATTTTTGTTATCATTTACAGATATCTTTTGCCAGCTGAGTTAGTGCCTTTTATTGATTATCTCCATCAATATTGAGCTTCAGACCCTGCCCCTTGCAGGGGAAGCATTGTCTATATGTTCTGCATCTTTAATGTTTTGTGTGACATATGTGACATATATGATACCAGGGTGGGCGGCGGGAGGCGGGCCCGGAGTATTTCCTGTTTTGGTCAAATGTCACACTATGTGACATCAGCTACCCATGTCCCAAAAGGGGGTACTGGTTTATATGATATATAATGATCCTATCAGCAGGTGTACAGATATTGTCCCAAAATGGTAATGGCCCAGCCTTTTTCCCCCAAATGGCCAGCTTCTCTAAGCCAAGACAGTTTCAAAATGCACTCAGTGTATACAGCCCTGAGGAGCCTAGCGCATTTAGCAACCGTCTCCCTCAGTACATCTAGGTACATTTGGAAAATTATAGTGGCTTGGGCTCAATGCCTAGGGAGCGGTAGCCCACGGCTACCTGGGGAATTAGCCTACCGCCTATCTAGCTAGTGCTAAGGTGTAGGCTAAATCGTACACCTACGGGTGTGTCGTGAACAGCTCCCCATTCAAGCAATAAAGAGTTCCTTCATGCTCGGTGACGATGGGGGTGATGGAGATCGCGGAGCTAGGGACTTTGCGTATCTTGGCGACACCAGAGGAGACGTCCGACCAGAGAGACTCGAGGTGAGGGGAAGTGAACCTCCGAAGCACATCCCGTAGAAGAGTGATGTATTGGTCGGAAGCTCGAATAAGAGCATCGTTGTTTGACCCGTATTCTATGAGCGGGTCGTAATCTTCTCTCGCATT
Source organism: Mycena amicta (assembly GCA_029282125.1). Lineage (NCBI taxonomy): Eukaryota > Fungi > Basidiomycota > Agaricomycetes > Agaricales > Mycenaceae > Mycena > Mycena amicta. The sequence goes on from JARIHP010000063.1 coordinate 114,828, forward strand.
GAACGCACCGTGGAAACGAATCACCGAGTCGTGAATAGACTCGAGATGAAGACCCAGCATAGCACCGTAATACAGCAACATATCGGGGGACTCAGAGCGTAGATGGATCTGTACTGATTCCTGACGATGTCCTTGTAGCGCTGCGGTTACCGAGTCGAACGAGTGTATTCCTGAGCCGTAGGCAGACTCGAGTGGGACCCGCTCGAAATCTTCCGGACTGTCGGATGAACGGTTAAGGGAACTAATAGTCATAGAAGGCGTAGGGAATTCAGAGGTAGGGCCTGAATGATGATCTTGCGCGTCGGCGGGAGTTTCCAAGATAGAGTCTGTTTCCTCGGGACGGACGGTCGCATTGCTGGCTCCACTTTCCGCGCGATTGCGCCCTTCTTCACGCTCAACCGCACGAGAACGAAGGAAACTTGGAGCTTGGCGAGCACCTTCCACGACTTGTTGAACAGAGGGACCCTCTATCAACTGGAAGTGAATAGGCGAAGTAGTTGTTGCCGACGACGGTGCCGGGTAATGGTACGGAGTAATGGGCGAGTCGCCAAAGCTAGGGCCGATCATCGCTCTGCCGAATGGACGACTACCTTGGGCTTGAGCGGGCTTGTTTTTGCGGGGTGCCGGAGGAGTTTGGTCTTCCCTCTATCCACTGGTTGAGGTACTTTGGCGAGCTGCTCGTTGGGCAGAGTTCTGGACTTGTCTCGGAGCGACCGCAGCGTGCTCAGCCGCGGTTACTTGCGAGCTACGAGCAGAAGGAGGGTCGTTAGCACCCGCTACGGGATCCGTAGCGGTAGCTTTCGAGCCCTTTTTCGATGGGGGGTTTTGCTGCGACAGGGAAGTTGGGAACAAAAAGGATTTGATGTCTTCGATGGTTTATCGCTGAGATAAAATCCTTTTTGATGTCGCAGGGTTTCCGCGCGGGCATCGTTTCATTTCCAAAACGGGCGGAGGATCGTCATCGTCGCTGGCCAAGACCCGGGTACGATTTAACCGAAAATTCCGAGTATGAGCTCTAGCCGTGCAGAGCCCTCGCGGTGGGCTCCATTGTGATGCTATGCGAATTCGGGAGAGCCCTGTGGAGCTAGAGCGAGCGAGACAGAGAGCAGTGGCAACGGGATCCGTTGCCACGTCACTGTAGAGTCGTCCTCGTGGTAGAATAGTAGAACATAATGGCGCTTGGAGCCAGTCTTGAGCATATACGAGATGGGGCATCCAGCAAGTATGTGCGAGAGATAGATAGAGAGAGAGAGAGAGAAAAGAAATGGCTAGGAACACGACAACGGGATCCGTTGTCGCTGCTCCTGCCGAGCCGTAGTCTGCCGTGTTGTCAGAGCACTCCAAGGCTCCATTGGCCTGCCCCTTGTGTGGCCTCACTCGCTATTGAGCGAGGCTCCCGATGTCCCAAGTTTGTAGTGGAGGACGAGTGTAAGTTGTATATATATTATTGATGACGTGACCCTGGGTCACGTCATCAACCATCTAATCTACAATCTAATCTACAATATGGCCTCTGGCCTTCGTATGTTCAGCGTATATACTAGTCTACCGTCACACACCGGTACCGGTTAACATGCACGACTCACCAGTTCCCGTCATTTCGAGCAGCGTGGACAAGCCCGGGATGCCCGAGCTTGAGGACGCGTCAGACTCAGATGCCGAGTCTGATGGTGGTGACTGGCGCAACGACAACGACTCGTCGGACGGAGAATCTGACAGCGGGGATGTCGCTGAGTCCCCATCCCACTCTCCGTGTGTTTACTGCGCTGACCATGGACACATTGAATGTGATGGTCGCTCGAACGTGCGGGAAGTAGACGCTGCGACGTCTGCTGAAGAAATCGCCACCTATCTCGAGATCACGATCAGCGAATGGCTTGACAGTGTTGAAACTGCGAAACTCACCTCATCCTACTCCACGGCAATGCTGGCCAATGAAGATGGCCCGGACGACACAATGACCGAGCTCTACGACTCGGGTTCGTCGTCCCATATCACCCCATATCGGCACCGACTTCTCAACTACGTCTCCATTGCACCTCGATCCATAACCGCGGCGGACAACGGCACCTTCCAGGCCATTGGCCAAGGCGACATGCACGTCAAAATCCCTAACGGGAAGGGTGTCAAGACGACGATCTTGCTGTGAGGTGTTTTATATGCACCCAAAATCGGTTTAACCTTGATTTCGGTCAGCAAGATAACTGACGCCGGTTATGCAGTTTTGTTCCGCAAGAACTTCTGCAAGATCTTCAATAAAGATCAGAAACTCGTCGACATCGTCAACAAAACTGGGGGAACTTACCGCGTTCAGTCTCCATTTAATTGGGAGACCATCACCACTGCCGCCGCTGCTATCAAAACAGTCTCCATCGAGGAGCTTCACCACCGCATGGGGCATGTTGCTCCGGACGCCGCGAAACGACTCGTCTCCGAGGGACTTGTCACTGGTGTCAAGCTCGACCCCGCATCAAAGATTGCATCGTGCGATTCATGCATCTACGCGAAGACGTCGCGTAAACCTATCGGGAAGGTGAAGAAGGAAGTGCGTGCGAGCGCCATGGGCCAGGTGGTGTATTCCGATGTGTGGGGACCGTCTCTGGTGGAAACTATCAACTGCCGTGAGTACTATTCGAGTTTCACAGATGATTATACTCGCTGGTCTCGCATTTATGTCCAGCGCACCAAAGACGAAACATTCGGCTCGTATTGCGCCTTCGAAGCGTGGCTCTTGACGCAGTTTGGCATCAAGATCAAGAAGCGTCACTCCGACCGCGGAGGCGAATACTGGAGCGGCGAGTTCGATGCCCATCTCGCCAAGAATGGCACTGAGCGCGGATTCACCGTGCACGACACCCCGGAACATAACGGCGTTGCGGAGCGCTTGAACCGGACGCTTTTAGAGCGTGTTCGCGCCATGCTTCATGCTAGCGGCTTGCCGAAATTCTTGTGGGGCGAGACCGTTGTGCATGCCGTATACTTGAAGAACCGGCTATCGACAAGCGCGGTTGACGGCAAGACCCCGTTCGAAATGGTCTACGGACGCAAGCCGAACATTGCGCGGCTTCCTGAGTTCGGAGCGCGTGTCTTTGTTCATGACGGCAAGGCGGGGAAACTCGATCCACATGCGAGAGAAGGGCGATGGGTGGGATTTGACGAAGTGAGCAGCGGGCACCGGATTTATTTTGAAGGAAAACAGTTAGTTGCTGTCGAGAGGAGCGTGAAATTTGCCAAGGACGACAACGACATACCTTTCCCAGACGATCTGCGGATTGAGGGGGAGGATGAGGATGACAATCAGCCACCGTCTGGTAATTCAAAGCCAAAAACGCACCATGCTCCTCCCATTCAACCCTCTACACCTGCTCCTACACCCATTGTGCCGACTCCACCAACTCCGGTTATCCCCATTTCACGACTACGCCAACAACTTGCTCGCACCGACCCACTCGGACCCGATTTTGAAATGGACAGCGGAGGTGATGAGGGTGGGATTGGCGCGCTGCGACGCGGAACATGAGAATGGCGACCGGCTAGTCGAGTGCCTATCAGCGGCAGTGAGTATCTCCAGCGGACCCAGGCTGACGACACATCTGATGTAGCGGCGCGCGCGGAGCTCTCTGACGACTGGGAGATGGTGGATGTGCTGGAGCACCACCTCGCCGCCGCGACGTCGACTGCTGAGGCTTTGGATCCTACGTGGGAAGAAGCAAGAAACGGGCCCGACTGGCCGCATTGGGAAACGGCGATCAAGGCGGAGTTAGAATCACTCAAGTCCGCCGGCACTTGGATGGTTGTCCCACGACCATCCGGACGCAATATCATGGACTGCAAATGGGTCCTTCGCGTCAAGAAGAATGCCGCCGGCGAAATCGAGAAATACAAGGCTCGACTTGTGGCTCGCGGCTTCACCCAAGTCCATGGTGTTGATTACTACGAGACGTTCGCTCCCACCGCCAAAATCGCTTCCATTCGACTTGTACTCGCTATCGCTGCCCGCAATGACTGGGATATCGACATGTTCGATTTCAATAGTGCCTATCTCAACGGAGAACTCGACGCAGATGAGGAGATCTTTATGGAGCAACCTCCGGGCTATGAGTTTGCGGATCACACCACAAACGTCTTGAAGCTCCGGAAGGCATTGTATGGGTTGAAGCAGGGTGGACGTAAATGGTACGAGACGCTCTCACGCTGGCTTTCAGAGCTTGGTTTTACACAGTGCGCGTCTGACCATGCCATCTTCTATGCTCGCGACGAGCATGATCTCACCATCCTCGCCATACATGTCGACGATTGCACCATTACTTCGAGCTCCCCAACTCTCCTCGCGGAATACAAGGTTCGCATTGGCGAACGCTTCAAGATGACCGACCTCGGGCCTATTAGCTGGCTCCTCGGCATTGAAATCCATCGCAACCGCGAAGCGCATACCATTTCCCTCTCGCAACAGTCATACATTGACTCGATTCTCCAACGCTTCAATTTCTCGGACGCCAAACCCGTCGCAATGCCTATGGACCCAAACGTCCAGCTCTCGAATGAGCACTGCGCTGTTAGCATCACCGACATTACTGCGATGAAGCGCATTCCATATCGCGAGGCCGTTGGCTCGCTGATGTGGGCTGCTGTCGGAACTCGACCCGATATCGCGTTCGCCGTGGGTTTACTCTCCAAATTCTTGGACAACCCCGGACCGATGCACTGGGAAGCCGTCAAGCACGTCTTCCGCTATCTTCTCGGCACGAAATCGCTTCGACTGACATATGGCGCAGGAAGGAAGGGTTTGGAGGGGTATTCAGATGCGGATGGGATGTCCCAGGAACACAGGCGCGCTATCTCTGGTTTTGCATTCATTATTGACGGTGGTGCAATTTCTTGGAGCTCGAAGAAGCAGGAGATCGCGACTCTCTCAACGACGGAGGCCGAATACGTTGCCCTCACGCACGCTGCCAAAGAGGCAACTTGGCTCCGCGCTCTCATCGGGGAGCTCTATCGTCCTCTCGAACACCCCATCACACTTCATGGCGACAACCAGTCGTCCATCACCCTCGCACACTCCGACATCGGCCAGTTCCATGCACGAACCAAGCACATCGACATACGCTACCATTTTATTCGCTATGTGGTGGAAAACGGCACTATCCGACTCGTTTATTGTCCTACGGCGGACATGGTCGCCGACTGCCTGACCAAGGCATTGCCTAGCGCGAAGGCCAAGCACTTTGCTGCCACGTTGGGACTATGTGCGGTTTGAGGGGGAGTGTTAGATGGGCAAACGCGCACACGCGCATTGGTACATCTATTACAGCTTTAGGCTATTATATCAACGTGCTTCTTCTGAAGCTGTACGACTGCTGTATTTATTGCTGTATGCTGTATTCCATAGCTGTAGTCTACGACAGCCTTGTACGAGTATTTAAAGTCCTTAGGACGCTCAATCTTACTTTAGTTCTTTCTCATATCGTCTCCGTTCATCACCCTGCACTTTTTCCTCCAACTCCGGGTACAACCCTTTCACTGCCTTGATCCACGCTTCACACGTCCCATCCTTGTACTCTTTCAACATCTGCCATCCTTGTGGTTGTCGTCAAGATAATAGAGGTATTTCTCCTTCTTATCCTCGTCCTCCTCAATGCCTCCCTGCTTGATTATTCAGCCGACCTGTTCGAGGTACTTGTCCAACTTGTTGTACGTTTTCCCATTGAACTGTGGTCTCCCTGCCTCCCATGTCTCTGGCATCCTAAACTTCTGTGCCCCTGTCGCTGCTCTATTCGGCTGTTGTTCTCCGTCAGGCATACTGTCCCTCCTTCGATGTTGTTGCTGTTGTGGTTGTTGCTGGTGTTTGGGACTTGTCCTTCTCTTTGACGGTCCTGCTTGTTGCGCCTCCGGTTTCTTCTTCTTCTTCAACAGTTTTGGGATCCTACTAGCCTCCAACGGTGGAACCGAACTGCTTGCTGCTCTTTTTGAGTTGTAGACCTTGCGCTTGCTGAGGCCGACGTGGTTGGCCCGCTCGTGTGGAACGTCCTAAGCTCTCCTAACCCTCGTAAAACTCCGTCAAAATCCTTGTCTGAGGCAATGCTGAATGTCAAGAACGGGGTCGGGGCTCCACAGTCCCAAGACACCAAGGGCAAACTGGAGCACTCTCCTTGCGATAGCGAGTCTCAAGAGTCTCCTTTGGGATGTGTACGACAGAACCCGCAGCCTCAGCGGGGTCTAGGGGTCCAGCGGGACCCTAGTCGGGAAGGTCGGGTTCTACGACAGGAACTCGGAGTCTAGAACCCGACGATGTCGAGATGCGCCGAGCGTGGATGGCAAGTCCAATACGAGACCGTGGAGAGTAAGGCTGTGTATTAGACGGGGTAGAAGCTAGGGCTCCTAGCTTCTACCGCCCCTTCTTATACTACAGGGTATCTATGCTATCAATCGGTATCCTATCAATCCCTCCTGCATGTCCGATCCACTCCTCCCTGTCAAGCCGTGACAGCAGTTGTCCCTGCCCTTGGTATATGTATCCGATCTCCCCTTAGGCGCGATCCTTGGATACGTTGTGGATGACGTGTACTGATGGTATGATGCACCATGTGTGATGCGCCATCAGTCGGTTTCATGACACTGAACCTCCTTGTTCAACACTGCTTTTGTCATGCAAAGGGTTTTTTAATCCTCCTAAATTGTTCTCGATTTACCACCCCTCGCGGTGGGCTCCAGATGAAAGATGTGCTAGAGAACTAGACTACGAAACTAAACTGAGCGAGGTGAACTAACACAACTAAACCTAAACTCTGAATAGCAGAACACTTTAAAGAGCTAGACCGAATAGTGCTTTCTGCCCCTCTACAATCCAATCCTATGTCTGAGAACACTCCAAGCAAGTTCAACCCTGGGTACAGGGCCATTTGTGGTGGGTGCAGGGTAGGTAGTTCAAGAGTTTGTTGTATTGCGCACGATAGACATACTATTCGACAAAAACCCGGTGAAGGTCGGCCAAATACAATGTCCTTGGATGTTATAGTCACTGCCCAACTCAATGCCAAGTCCCAAATATCCTCCAAGTTCTTATTCAGGCTTCCTAACCAATCCCAAGTCCTAATCGGTCCCACTGACAAGTCCAAACTCTTATTCGCACGCTTCGAAACCCAATCCAAAATAAAGTCAAAGCTTTGCTATTTGCTCAGCGACAACCCCAGAACGCTGCTAAACTCTAGCAGGGCAATTCCGTGGGTCCCGGGGCTACAAAAGTCCCTACTTATATCATAATCTTGATAGTGTAAACGAGTCCGTCTTGCTAATACTGTGCTTATGAATACGCTGATCCTGGTCACCTGAGGCCTATTCCGCCTTAGTCCATAGGGTATGAGTAGTAGATGCAGTGTAGATATGATAATGGCCATGACCAGCCAGCTATTGAGTCCGATCGTCTGTACTGTTTTTTTGTTGGTCTGCTCCTCCTCTTGGTCCAGGATCATAGTTGCCATCCGTAGCTCCTTAACCGTGTTTAGCTTGTCTCCAGACTCCATGTAACGGCCCGGGTCCGTATCTAGCCGGACCGTGTAATCTTGCACAAATACACTCATTTTGATTCACTACCTGTTTGCCATTGTTCTACGTCAGACAATGAAGCCGTCGCTCGTTACCGCTAGTTCAACTGTCAGGATGACTCGTCGTTCTTTTGTTTCCTCTATTTTCTTCTCATGACCATAGCCATGAACCCCCAGTATATAGAGCGCACCTGTACCCATCAATACTTAGTCTAGTCGAGGTCAATCAAGTACTTACGCCAGTTCTCCGTTGTGCTTTCGGCTCGGCTCTCGTGTAGGCTCCAAGGCTTACCACAAGTTACACGGGTTTTAACCCTTGCAATACCTGCGGGTTTTTGGGCCCTGAAAAGCCATACCTCCACTCTTGCCATCTGTGGGAATATAGGTACCTGTACCTGCGGGTACGGGTACCTGTGAAGAAAACCCACGGGTATCTGTGCAACACTATGGTAGGACATGATCCCTCATCAATGTAAGTACAATACAACACATTAAAGTGTTGTATTAATCATTGTTTAGCAGGCTAAAGCCCTGATTGTTGTCAATCTAGCCTTAAATGTGTTGCCAGAAGTCCAAGGGTACCTGTGGTCAGGTCCAAAACATATACCTGTACCTGTGGCATCCGTGGGAAATGGGTACCTGTATCCACGGGTATGAAACCCGCAAGCGTGACGGAGGTCAAGTTTGGTATAAATACACGCCTTCCTGGGAGCATCGAGGAGATCTGCGATGAGGGGAAGAGGATACCGGTCTTTCCGAGTGATCCGGTTAAGACCGCGATAGTCGACGCAAAGCCAGAGGGAACCGTCCTTCTTCTTAGCGAAGAGCATTGGAGCACCATGACTCGAACGAGAAGGGTAAATGAAACCAGACTTCAAGTTCTTGTCGATGAACTCCTGCAGGGCGGAGAGCTCGGCTTGCGAGAGGGAGTATACATGGCCGATCGGAGGGACTTTGCCTTCAGCGATTTCGATCTTAAGATCGAATTCCTGATGAGGTGGAAGATTGTACACTTCCTCCTCGGAGAAAACGTCAGCGAAGTCATGGTATTCCGAAAGGAGACTGGAAAGGTCCAGAGGATCAACAGATCCACTCCGGCCATGAAGACCATCGGTGGCAACAGTGCGCAAGGTATACTGGACGGTAGACTTGTCCTGAATGATCGTGTGGTATGCCGCAGCAGAAACAAGAGACACCGGCGGCAGGGAAGAGAAGGGACGTGGACCGGAAGTGTCCGGAATGTCCGTAGAAGGACCGGAAGTGTCCATAGAAGGACCGGAAAGAGGCGATGATGTCGGACACGGTGTAGGAGCCAGAGCCAGTTCGACCAGAGCTACCGGGGCCTTGTCCATAGTAGGAACAACCGCAGCGGGATCAGACATAGTAGTCTGAGGTGTCGACACTGAAGATCTGGAACGGTGGGTTTCAAAAGATATCGTAGCATCAGCCCAGTTAATCAACGGATTAAAGCGGAAGAGCCAACTGTAGCCAAGTACCAGTTCGCACGGAGAATCAAGACTGGTGACGCCGGAGGGAAATTTGACGAGGAGGCGAATTTGCCGATTAATGATAGACGAAGAGCCGTCGAGGTACCGGAGAGTTACCGGAGGGACTGGAAACATTGTCAAGGCTTGGTGTTCGCAAAACTCTTTCGAGATGAAGCAGTGTGAAGAACCAGAGTCTATAAGGGAACATATCCGGGAGTTGAATGCTGAGGCTAAGTGTTGTACAAGAGATTGGGGTATGGTTGAGCATAAGTCCGAATCAGAGTATGTATAGTCCAACCAGAGAGGAGAAAGCATGATATCGACATAAAGGGCATTAGCGGAAAGACTGGACGCGTTGAGACGAGCCTCAGGAAGCACTCCGGAGTCAACACAACCTGGACCAGAGGCTGAGGGATCCGGGCTGCGGGCTAATTTTTTGACCCGGAAACTTCGGCTGAGGCCGGAGCATCCACCACAGCTCGTCGTCTGCCGACCGGACACTTCTTGCATTCAGAAGCCATATGGCCAGCGCCTCCGCAGAACATGCAGAGATTGTTCTTGAGACGACGAAGACGTTCCGCCAGGTTGAGTTTCCCGGAGGAGTCAAGGAACTTGGCGTAGGGCTTGGCGGGTTTGGCCGCCGGAGCCTGTGGTTGCGCCTGGTTCGACGCGGGAGGATTTCCGGAGTTACCGGAGGCGGATTGGTGAGAGGTGTTCTTGACGGGTGAGGAACCGGATTGCTTTCCGCGGTTCCCACCCGCTGGACCACCGGTGTTACCACCAGGGCCAGAGCTTTCGCCCCCATTCTCCCGATCCCGATCCTTCTCCGCTTGACGCTTCCAATAGCGCGTGTCGATGGTACGGGCAACACCTTTGACTCCGAGTAGAGTGTTGACATAGGCGTGGTGAATCATGTCGTCCTTGATCCGGTGGGGCAGACCTTCGTAGAACTGGTGCCGGAGGGCATTGTCGCCCCAAGCCGTAAGAACCGTGAGCCAGTCAAACATGACAATATAGGTCGCGATCCGGTCTCCGGTCTTCATCTGACATGAGCGGATGGCACCCTCGGTATCCCCGATAGGATCATGGGACTTTCTGAGGTTCGTTTTGGAGCTGCAGTTGAATTTTGGCCCGAGGTGTCATAGGGGTTCAGCTCGAACCATTGCTGAGCGGTTCCGCGCAGGTAGGAGATGACGAAGACTATTTTGTCGGTGTCGGTCTCGAAATCCTGGTTGCGTTGGGCAAAGTGCAGATAACACTGCGAGAGGAAGGACTGGAGCTTGGAAGGGTCCGAACCATCGAACAGGTCCAGATTATGGAGGTTCGACCAGGTAGAATGTGGAGCGTGAGATTGGTAAGCCCCAAACAGGTGAATGGCAGTCCGGAAGTTGTTGAGAGTCGAAATGAGCAGGGCCTCTGTAGGGTCTGCCGGAGCAGGGGGAGGACCTTGACCAGGAGGACCCGGAGGACCTGGAGGGCCACCAGGGGGTCCCGGAGGACCTCCACCACCTCCCCCTCCCCCTCCGCCACCACCACCACCTCCACCACCTCCACCGGAAGGAGAAGGTGTGCCTCCAGGATTGCCAAATGGTTCACCGGCAGGATCGCCAGGAGGACCAGAGGGACCACCAGGAGCGGAAGGACCACCAGGAGAGCCATGATCAGAAGGGAGATCATCTTCGTCATCCTCCCTTACGGGAGCGAAGCCACCGAAGGGAATGGGCTCAGTGGTGAAAGTTCTGGTGCGGTGTTGGGGGTGAGGAGAACGTGGAAAGGTGTGAACATTTTCCAGAGAGAAATCCGGGGAGTGAACAAGACCCGGAACGACCGGAGAGCCAGGAGGAACAGGAGGGACAGGAGGAGGCGCGAAGTTTGCCGGAGTATCCGGAAGACCGCGCACGTCCATGGAACGACAATGGATAGTAGGACCGACAAAGGAGGTAGGAATATCTGCCATAGTGGCCACGCAGCGAGTGTGCTCGGTGATGGGAGAAAGAGGAACAACGTGAGAGAAGAGACGAGAATTGCGGCAGTTGGTAGATGAGCGCTCGAAGATCGCCGTAGGGGAGTATCGGAGTAGGACATGAGAAAAGGACCAGAGGTAGGTGAGTTTGATTATACTGTTAAATCCCGTGCCGGAGAGATGCGGAAGAAACCCGGAGGGGTCGCGGGAAGTGTCCGGTGAGTCCGGACGGTACGCAAGCACCACAGAAGAGTAAGGGTGTGCGGACTACCCTGGTCGGAGACGAGACCGAAGCTTCTGGTCGACGAGCGGAGCAAGTTGGAAGATGACCGGAGGAGAGAGGCAAAGGCAAGACGAGTAGTCAAGAACGTTAATAATCAAACTGAAGTACAAGACGAGTAGCTACTGGTATTTATAGTAAGTAGGGAACCGGAAGGAGACGAAGAAGTAAGTAGCTAGACAATAAGGATTATCAATAGATAAGGAAATAAGCGAGAGACAATAAGAACAATAAGAATGGAGTCCCAATATGGGAAATGCTCAGTAAACCTTCATTGCGTAAAACCCAAGTAGCCCGAGGGCTTAGGTCTATGTCGGAGGACGACGGATGTCCAGTTGAAAGCGGAGGATGTCCGGAGTTCGGAGTCCGGAGTCCGGAGCCTCCGAGGTCTCTGGGAAGTCCGGAGACCGGAGGGACTCAGAGAGGTCGGAGTGAATGTGCATGGATATAACACGTCCTCCCACTCCGAACACCGAGGAATGGCGTCTGAGTAGATCGTGTAGTTGATCTTTCACGTTCTCTGGAATACACTATTATAATATTTATAATATAAGCCTAATACTTAACTGTTTTCGGGGCCTAGGTTAACAGCGTCAACCACGTCGGGGCAGGGGGAGTCAGGGGATTCATCCAGGGCGGCTGTTTTCGGTCCTTCCCACATCTCCTCCTCCTCAGTCTCTGGAGCGACAGAGGTAGGAGGTGTGTCATCCTGTAGTGCATCTTGAATAGCGGAGGTCGCTCGAATAGCACGGGATATGGCCTCCGCGCTAGCGACCATCTTCGCTTCTTCTTCCGCGTCTTTCAGGGAATCCACACAGGTAGAAGGGTCTCGTAATTTGCCAACGATATCTCCTGCTCGGATGAACCAGGGTCAAGTGGTTGGATTAGTGATTGGGATATACGGCGCCTCCAATCTAATCAAGGTTGATGGGGCTGCCAGAACACTTCCATCCTCTGTCGGAATAAGGACCTTCTCGACATACCACTCCTCACGTCCTCCGAAATCTGTGTGAACCCAAAGGTTATGGACAGAACCAGGACTGATGAGAGTGTCCGCAGCCGCTACGACTTGAGCGTTCTGCTTCCTATGTTCTTCTTTCCGGATCGCCTTCTTGGCTTGACGAGACGCGCCAACTCGCAAACCGGCATTCAGGTGGAGGGCAGGCGTCGAAACAAATTGAGCTCGTTTGACTTCAAATCCAAGATCGTAGAGTTGGGATGAAGAAGCTGGGACCATCAGCTGGGAATCGCCGATGCTCAGAGAGCATTCCCGGGTCGAACGTCTCTGGACACCGATTTCGTATGCGGTGATAAGCTGCTTTACGGAGTAGGCGTGGAAGGGCAACCTTTTCGCGCTTATTCGGTGCGCACATCATAGAACTAGTATGAGCCCAAATAGCTAGTTGGGAGATATCTGCAACAGTGAATAAGGTCTGCAATGGGGTTGACGACCCGCGGCGCATTCCAAGTTCACTGTCTACACATACCAGCAGAGCCCACAAGCCTGGACCTATCCAATCCGGTGCAAAACACTCAAAGGGATAAACACCGAATAAGACCTGGCAGTCTCGGAATAACCGTTTGCTATTCAGACTTGTGATGAGATGGCGGGGAGACACGGACCGGACCTAATCGGACCAAGGAAACCCGAATCAGAGCCAAGAGGGACAAGCCGTCGGATGCCGAAGATTACAAGACCCAAGTGACTACAAAATGATCCTGGTGACCTTATCCGGAAAACAAGTGAAGGCAATAACTTCGGAACTACTGGACGTTTTGGGACGAATCGCATATGCACGGAAAGCTACGGACGAGGGCTATCCACTGGTACCAAGGGCAGAGCCGCTAATCGGATAACTGAAGAAACATCATAACCGAATAACGACAATCACAATTCGGATCAGGGATCTGCGTACGAATATGACTCGAGGGACGATCCATCATAATATTTACTACTCAGATATGACACAGACAAAGGTATATAAGTAGGATTTTGGTACACTGTAGCCACGGAATCGCCCACCTATTGAGGCCGCGATCTGGGGTTTAGCTAAGCTACAAACTGCAAAGGCTACAACTTTAAATCGGATTTGGATTGTGTGAACTGAGCAAAGTGTTATTCGGACATCAAGATATCGAAGTGTTTGACAAGAATAGTGATTAGTGATTTAGGATTTAGGAACCAGGACAGAATAAGGAAGACTGAAGAACAAGAACTTGGAAGAATACCGATTAAGGAACTAGGACATCGTATTTGGCCGCCCCATCAAGGCTCGTCGATAGTACGTCTTACGTGCGCATTACAAACTCTCGAACTACCTACCCTGCACCCCCACCAAAGGCCCTGTACCCAGGGTTCTGAACTCGCTAGTGTCTATTAGCTATTTGATTGGATTTGTGTTTATTCAGTTTCACTCCCTTACACCGATTTACGACGAGTTTGACTATAACAAGTCTTATTCAGAGTATAGAGGTTTTGGATATAGTGTTATTCGGTTTTCACAGGTTTGGTTTTGTAGTTAGTTCGCCAAGCACACATATCAGCGGTTTGGAAGTCTTCACCAAGCAAAAGGGGGACTCGCATGTCTTTGATAACGTTGGCTTCTAGTTCAAATTCCACAGTCATTCCGTCAGTGGCTGTCGTGAATAGTTTGGTTTTTACATAACCCAAAACTTTGGCTTGACCCGTTAGATGATACAACTTCATGCAAATTCCTTCACGAGGCGTGGGTCAGTCCGACAACGCAGCCCAGAATTCCTCCGACGTCAAGGTGATATCAGCCCCCGAGTCCAGGCGACCTTTTATAACCTCCACATCGTTAGAGCCAACGCGTACTTCAGCTACGAAAGCATGAGTTCCGAGCGAACCCATACCGTCTGGCAGCTGTCGACTCTTAAAGGTAGCAGCAGCGGCTTGCTTCCATAGGATGCAACAGGTGAGATCCGAGCTCTTATTCGTAGGCGCCTTTCCCTTTTGTAACCAGCCAGGAGTCTTGGTCAGGGAGGCGGCCCGTCAGGCGTTTCGATGTGATCCTAGGTTGATAACGTGAACAGCCTTTGCTCCCATCTGGTCAGCGTCAATAATATGTATTTCATGCGACTCAGGTTCACTTGGGTAAGCGGGCACAAATTGAATTTCAGTCATCATGGCAATATACTCGCGTTCTTCCTCAGCGTATTCCTCCGGGTCAATATCTTTTTCCAGCAGGTTCGCGGTACGCATGGCCTCCCAATGGCCGAAATGTGTACAGTCCCTCATGAAGTGATTGGGACTAGTGCAGATGTAGCAGGATCCTCTTTTCGGTGGTTTCAGACTCTTCTTGGAATCATCTTGTTTGAAGTGATAGCCATTAACGACTGCTCCGCCAGGATACTCAGGCTTGACGGGAGGGGCAGCCTGAGGTCGGCGCCCTTCAACTGCGAAGGCCATTAGAAGAGGAGGATTAATTTCTTGCGAATCCTCCTCTTCAATCTCATCACTGTAATCCACCGTGTAGGATAAGAACGATTCATGGGACGATTATTCAAAGCCTGATTCTTGCGAAGCTCCTCATGCAGATCGTACTGCACTAGTAGCATCGTTTCGTCTCACAACACGACGTTCATCAACGCAGAGATGGATAGATACACCGGGGCGTTAAGGATTCCGCTCCATTCCGGGGGTTGGAGCTGACAGATACGAGAGACGGCTAGCGCGACTTCGACAGGATTACTAGCGTTGAACGGGTATAGAAAGGCGTTCTGCGACATACGGCGTTGGAGATAACGTAACGGAGTCTCCTTCTCGTGTCCCGGCTGCCTGAAACACATGGATTCGAACTCCAAGGTCTGTTGCTGGTGCCAGAAGGGGGTAACAAAGTGGTTCTGAATCGCGGTCAAGAGATGATCCCAGTCCACAGAGAAGAAATTCCATTCCGCAGGGGTCAGGTGGAGCCACCATTCCTTAGCCAATCCCTCAAAACGCTGCGAAGCCATTTGGCATAGTGTAAGCCCGTTGGACTTACTTATAAATTCCCGTCACATAGTGTTACCTTAGTCACTCTTCCTGTACCTCGTCGTTGTCTAAGAATACAGCAGGCTTCTGTTGTAGTCTCGGTCCCTCAGTGTTTCCAGCCCGACCAGCTGGTTTCCACATAGCTGCATGTGCAGTAAGCGGCTCCTCTGCGCTAACTGATCCATCGTAGAGAGATAGTTTATGATGGAGCTGGCTTCGCTGTCGAAGAGAGGCAGGGTTGTAAGAGGCAGTTTGTTATTCAACATCCATTCTGGCGATGGATTAGGATTCCCCGCAGGATTCGGGTAACTGCCAGGCAGAGGCGGTGGAGGCGGAGGTGGAGGCGGAGCACCCCCGGGAGGACCACCTGGCGGGGGTAGAGGTACCGGAAACACTCCTGCTGGTCCTCGAGGCGGGGGACGAGGTGGTTGGGGCGCTCCGTAAGGAGGAGCGCCACCAGGCGGTCCGTACGGAGGCCCACCAGGGAAACCACCATGAGGTCCACTGGCGAAACCACCGGGAGGTCCCAGGAAACTGCCAGGAGGCCCACAACCCGGAGGACCATTTGGGAAACTACCACTGCTGGGAGGACCATATCCCACAGTATTAGTTCCAATGGGATCTGAAGAGGCAGCCCGCTGGGTGCCGTTGGCAGAGACTAGTCCTCGTGAAGTTAATTGATAGTCGACTCGGGTTGGAATTGAGGTAGAAGTTGAAGAGGCTCTGGGCCCTTGAAAGTTTGTGTGCATCGACGATGGCTCCCCAGTCATGGCCACAGTTGGGTTTGTCATGCAAGCTACTCCTGGATGTGGCTCAACACCAGAGGCTCGGAAGTCATGTACGCGGCATAGATGGGATTGGGGGAGATGAATGGATTGTTTTGGAGGGGTTCAATGGATCCAATGTTCGTAAAACCTGAACGCAGATGAATGTCGTTGCTGAATTGCGAGGGCTGCGAAGGTCCCCAAGGCTGCTCGGTTTGAGTGCCTCTTGCGTAAGGCTCGGGTTCTCGTAGAATGGGGATTGAGTCCATACAACGAGCCCGGTATGGGGATTTCACGAGGTCTGGGTTGTTCTTGCACATCACTTGGATCTCATCCTGGATCTCTCCCTCTTGGCCGGGGTAATCCTCCAGAGTTATAGCATAATTCTTTCGCGCCGTAATCGTCCAAGCCGTGTCCTCCGCAGAGTACTTGTAATAATCCCTGCATAGGTCCGAGATTGTAGAGTTGACAGAGCTAACTCGGTCCGAGATTGTAGAGTTGACAGAGCTAACTCGGTCCGACTCGTCTCCGGTAAGCTGTGTACGTAGTTGAGACAGCTGCTTGTGAATATGGTTGTCAGCTAGGGAAACTCGTCGTCGCAGTACACCAAAAGTGACAGCCATGGCTCGCTTGTCTTGGAAGCTCTCCATTGATAGCCAGAACTGCATCCCGGGCTCCAAGACGTACTTGGAAGAAGGGTCGCACTTGCTGAACAAGGACAGATTCTCCAGAATCTGCTGAGCCGCATAGACCACGTGAGCCAATAGGTATAGTTGAGTGAACGAAATTATCCAGATGGTAGATCCTTTGCTGTCTCTGGAGGGCAGCACCATAATATCTTTTATCTTTAATGCGCACACTCGTTTTATGGTGTCTGAGAGATTGGCCCATAGGCGGTCCTGGCACGGCAGCAGGAACTGTACAAGGATATCGCAAGCCATAGTGGTAATATGAAGGCAAACGAATCCAGTAGCTGCTGGAGAGGCCTATGTGAAATAGCCCAGCAACTGCTGGCTGCCTGCAGTTACTGGCCGGTTTGCCTAAGACAAAGGGTAGCAAGTTTAAAATAAATAGATGCCCACCGCCAGAATTGAACAGGAAACCTGTTGCAAGCATCACCTGTTTAGCATCGGAGGGCCAGTTTAACCATTACACCATAGGGGAATTATTATAGCCCTTACCTTATGCAGGATATTGGCACCTCAACCTAACCTTCTAACCTTTTTTTCTTCACTGTACCTTCCTAACCTAACCTTCTAACCTTCTAACCACTAACCTCTGACCACCTAACCTAACCTAACCTAACCAACCTAACCACCCTAACCAGTCCTAACCAGTCAATTCAGGCTATTGTGACTAACTGTGACAATATGTGATATCACGACAAATGTCACACATTGTCACATTTTGTGACAAATATCACACTGTATCACCCTGATGTCACGCTATTGTCACGTCATTTGTGACAGTGTAGAAGGCAAACCGTCCAGTAGCTGCTGGCCTCCAGCAGCGGCTGGGCTATTTGACATGGGCCTGTCCAGCAGTTACTGGAGCAGTGGGTCAAAAGCTATATCTACAGGTGATATCGCGTAGCTTATCCGTTAAAGCTTCATCTTGTTCCGGAAGGAGTCCTGTATCCTGGTCCACTCCGTAGTCACGCAGCAGATCATAGTCGTTCAGGTCAGGCACTACGTGCAAGCGCTCGGCCGTCAAGAACAAGGGTTCGTCCTTGTATATTTCCATACGAGCACCTAGGCCTTCGAATAGAGGGGTCAGCTCAGGCATGAGCGACTCGCCTCTGTCATCTTGACGATTATGGAGAGCCGCGGTGGTGCTATCGTCGGAACGGGTCCCAGGAGGGCCTCTTGAAGAGTAATGACCTTCCCCTGTAGACGTTGAGCCGTTGCGAGGGGTAGCATCGCTGGTCGTTGGAGAGTCCGATAGCGAGCTAGTAGTCGACGGCGAATTCTCGTTGCTTGAGAACAACTGGCCTTCAATGATATCCTCAGAATGAGCTCCCACAGAATGACCGCTAGCGGTGGATTCGTCCGATGTGTAGGCGCTTCCCGAAAGCGGGGCAGCCTGACTGTATTCGGTCGTCGCACCGCGGCTGTCGAGAGAAGAGTTTCGATCATTAGACGGCGACTTCAAAATTCCTCGTTTGCCGGCGAAGGAAAGAGAAGACGCAGGCATAGCTCAGGCTATCGACGAGGCGGTGGGCGCAGACACTCGGGTCGCAGCCTGTCCACTCGAACGAGTTTTTGTCATGTACATATCGATGAAATGAAAATCCCCTTGAGCGTTGCCACCGCTAGAATTGGAGGTCGAACGAGGAGCAGGGCCTTGTTTGCTGGTGGATGGACGGTTGGTATTCGCCATGGGATGACAGAAAGAACTTGAGGAATGTATGTCCGTCGAGGTTTTTAACAAAGAAGTAATAAGCGAGTCGGTCGACGGCGGAAGTGTTTCATACAAGCCAAATAATGTCTGTCAGGACAGAGACTGCCCGCCCAGCGTCGCCACATTTCAAGAGGGACCTGGCGCGCTATTCTGGACCGGTGCGGGGTCGTCGGGCTCAAGCTGGACCGCTACAGCCATTGAGGATGGATTGCCCTTGGTGGTTTTGTGGAAAAGACGAGAGGGTAGCAACGGCGGTGGTGCATTGGGTAAACGATGAGAGGATGCCGACGGCCCTTGTGCATTGTGGGAACGATGAGCGGGTGCGTGCGGAGCAGACACGAGTGCCGCCGGTGAACGACTGGGAGGGCGCGAGACCGACGGAGCAGCCTTGTTCTCAGGAGCTCGTAAAGTCGTGAACGAAAGCCTGCGATGGTTCCTGCACGAGTTGTCAGGCATACACAACAAGGTCAGATCAGAAAAACACACCTTCCTACTTGAATGCTAATCGGTACATCTCCCATGGCCCTCTCAAGCACGTCCACTGCAGCCCTTTCCGCCATCGAAAGCGGTCGCCCGAGGAAGAACGCCCATGCTTGGGCTGCTTCTCCAGCCCCCGCATCCCTCACTGCTTCTTCTTCGTCGTCTCCGTCGCTGATGTCAACGACGCTATCATCCGATGATGTATCCGAGGGAGGCGAATGGGAATGTGCGGGTGGAGGGTGAAGCGAGGGTGGCGCCGTGAGCGAGGGTATCGCTACGGTCCCAGGCCTTGCAGCAGTGGCGGAGTATGCCGGTGGTGCATTAGATGAGCCAAGTGAGCGGGAGGTTGTGCTGGCGGTGGGGAACAGTGAGGGCAACACCTTGTCCGAGGTCGGCTGGAAAAGCGGGGCGTGGCCGCAGGGATGCGTCTGGGTGTGGTGATTCCGACACCACCCGTGCCAGTAGTTGACCGCCATCCGCTTGGTTGGGAAGCGGAGCCAAAAATCGCTGGCGGCCGCTGCATCCTCACTAGTTATAAGTTAGCACTGCTTGCAAAAGGAAACAGAGCACACACCGGCGAGTGAAGATACAATAGCCCAGCACAACATACCAGTACCTATTTGGATGACTGTCGTGGGCATCGTCGTCCATACAGCTATCGGTGCGGTTGAAGATGGCTGGGCAAATTGTATCTGTAACAAAAAAAACTGTCAGCTCTAGGAATGATGAGAGAGTAGAGAAGTTTGCGTACGAGTAGGACTGCAGCAGCAACTTAAATCTCCGCCAAGAGGCATGTACCACATCGTATTAGAGCGAGTCGGACGGACAAACTAGAAACCAGAGTCAGAAGAATAGACCACAAGAATATGTTGACAGTACCCTATGTGAGCTGCCTGCAGCCGCTGTAGAGCCGGAAGGCGACCTGGGGTCGGCGGTGAAGGGAGAAAGCAAGAGAGAGACACCGTGTGACTGAAGTCACAAGCGTGATTTCTCAGCGCTTAGGCCATAAGCGCCCGTCGGCCGAGGCCCCGGTCATAAACGCCCGTCGCCCAATATGGCAATTTGCAGGGTGATGGGACAGAGATAGCTGCATATCGGAGCATCAACGAGTACGATAATAATTTTTGAAGTGGCTATGACTAATAGACATAAGTTTTGCTTGTCTCTAAAGATTTTGGACTCACAGAATTTTTAAGCACCATGATAATGCACAAATACTCCTCCTACACTCTCTGCAGCAAAACCGAGGAATCTATGTGTCTGGAGGTAAGATTTCAACAAGCTGTTATGTCAATATAGCTCTTCAATGGCTGACATGAACTATATTCACATCCAGTACATGCTGACAGGGAAATCGTGCAAGAATCAAGATGCTGTCAAAGGTCAACTTCCTTCGCTCTCAAGGCTGAGATATCACTGGCAGACATGCGGGATATAGCTTAGGACACACAATGGATGCTCCTTTGCCGAAATCTGTTGAGTTTTTGGACGGTTAGCAATTAAATGAAACTGATACATCTCAAGTAGAGTCCAAGCAAAGCGTGAAACTACGAAGTTGACCTGCAAATTTGCGAAAATGAAAAGGTATCTGGTGTGGACTAATTTTTGCATATGAAGCTTCGGGCAGTCTATACGACCCCACAACAGCTTGTTTCAAGTCTCAACTCAAGCTAGATGAAAAGTTATTCCAAAAACAACGCGGTACGATACTTCATCGGGGATCTCGGACATGCATTGTAAGACCAAAGTTTCGCATAGGAACAGGATTGGACAATAGGAACAAGTCTATTCAGAACAAATCATCGATTATAGTAAAGTGTCCAATGCCCTCCTCCCATCTGGTCTCTGTCCGAACCCGTGCCGCTTCTAACTGCTCGTCCGACGCCGTTCGCAGAAAGTCCTCCTGGGTCTTGAAATCCTGGTCGATCCAGCGAAATAGGCCGCCCGCGCTGTACTGCACAAAGGAGCTCCGCGTCTCGCCGTCTTGAATGGGGGTATTCGAGTGCATCAGCAGCGCGGATGGGATGAAGATGGTGGAACCGGGGGGGAAGCGGATAATGAGACGGAGGCACCATATAATGAGATGGCCGCCTCGGTCAGGATTGAATCTGCCTAGGGCGGTAATAGCACACCAACCCCAGGCTAGATTCGCGAAGTCCACGTGCGCCGCGCAGACGGTGGTAATGAAATTCCAAGTGCAGGCAGCGAAGACGCTGCCTGCAAATGGCCAACGGAGAGCGGGCATGCGCTTGCCGAATGTCTGCTTCGCGGACGAATACGCCGCAAAGAGCATTGGCATCCATAGGCCGAACATATCTACAGCCAGATTTAAGAACAAGTAGAATAAAAGAGTGAATGCCACGTACAGGTAGTGAAGCCGACGATGTGTTTGAATGCATCATGGGCGAGTAGCTCGTCGGTAACGGTCTTGTTCTCGCCGACAACAAGAAGTTCGCCGGGTTCCTGCAAAGGGATAAGTGAAAGAAGATGGCGAGAGTGGATAGCCGTACCTTCTGTCCGCCTCCATGCGAGACACCGCGCGCGAGGGACGGAAACGCGCGTTCCGCCCGCCGGTGCTCAAGCTTCTCCTGGCTCAGTTTTATCCGCGGGGCTCGCTCTTCCAGCGCAGTAGTGGCTGCCTCCACAATACGGGGCCAGTTGTTGCCACGAGGTTGGCCGGCGAGGAGAGCCAACAGGCGGCGGCGTAGGTCGATAATGGGGATGGTATCGCTAGGTGGATGTGAGCACCATGGAGGGGAATCGAAATAACCACGTACCGTCCATTCCACCGCAAGTAGCGCAGCCCGTACGCCTTCGACAGGCGATCAACCTCCTCCTGCGTATACTCCGCACCCTCTAGCACTGTTGCGTCGAGATCGAATGTCGGCGCATCGGGTGTAGCGCTGCTCGTCTGGTAGGGATGGCCAGTCCATGCTGGGATGGTGTGTGGAAGTTCAGCGGCGTCGGCGTCGAGCCATATCTGACGCTTCGCAGCATCGCGCACTCGCTTGAGCCCCACACCTTTGAGGTATGGTGCGGAGGACACGGCCTGGGCAGCTGCGCGCTGTTGGCCTCGCTTCGCCTTCTTCTTCAGCTTCGAGTTAGCGGCCGCAGATAGCGAGGGCGGCGGTGGGTTGACGAAGGTTGTAGAGGGCGTGAGGGGTGTCGGAAGAGTGGAGATGGGATGTGGTTTGACAGCGCTGGGTGCAGGATGGTCGTCAGGGAGAGGGAGCCCGGGAAGAACGACAGCATCGGGGTCGTCTTGATCGCCGCACACGTCTTGCTCGGCCAAGCGCTGGGATAGTAGCACGTCGAGGTCCACGTCGTCGATTACCAGCTCGTAAGGAGAGAAATGCGCGCCAGAGCGCGTCTTGCGGGCCGTGAAAGTCGGCTCTGCAAAGATACAAATTAGCACTGGTCAAACAAAGATAAAGGGTGAGGTGGAACGGCGTAAAGGTGGTGCTAGGATAGCCAGGTGCGGCCTTCGTCGCAGAAGAAGGAAAAAGAAAGACGCCGGTAGCCAAGTGCGGCCTCCATTGTCGAGGATGCAAAATCGAGTGGCACAGAAAGTTGAGGACATACCGGGGTTTGTGGAGCCAGAGGATCGTCCAGAGGGTCGAATCGGGGCGGCATGCGAGCGCGATTGAGTCGCAGGCACACGGGGCATTGTGGTGGTGGTAGTCGCGTCGAGGAGTGGGCTGTGATGTGTGACCGGCGTGATACGGCACGAGACCTGCGGACTTAACATTTTCTGGGTCGATCCTCAAACAAGTCTCATCTACACCTCACAAACACCTCACAAACACCTCACAAACGCTCAAACATGAAGCGACGCAAGATCAGAGTCCTCTCAACGGCTCCTCGCACCGGCCAACTACAGTCTGCATCCCTTGGTCCTATTCGGCAACGTGAATACCAGCGAGAAGCTGAGGAACAGCATCGGACGCAAATTCGAGGTGTGTATTTCTTTCATGGTGGTCCTGGCCCTCTGACAACCGTTTTCTATAGAACACAGTCGCCGCCAGCGAGAGGCTGGCCCATTTCAAGGACACGACAGCCAACACCCGGACCTAGACGACCTTCAAGATGTACTCGATGGTACGACTACCTTGGAGTCGAACCATGCCGAAGACCTCAACGATATCCTTCGTGATATTGAGGATGAAGTCCGCTCCAGGTGCGTCTGTCAAGCCCAACTCATTTCTTGTTTTTCTAATCTCTTTACTTAGGTCTCGTCGTCAAGATACCCGTACGCGCCGCAACCGGACCCATCGACGAAACTGGCAATTCGAAAGCATCATGCCGGACCTGGTGCACGCGTACATGGATTGGGGCGTTTTGGAAGAGGGCGACAATGCGTCTGCAAGGCGTTGGGAGGATGCAACGGATGGGATAACGTTTGAGGTGAAGGTGGTGGATATGTTCGGTGAGTACGGTTGTGCTGGCTCAACCGGGACATACACTGACGATGAATTCTCAGCTAGTAAAAAGACGACGCTTGTACTCGACAAATCAATAGGACTGCTTCCTGCTCTTATTGCCCGTGGCCTCATTCCCTGTGCCCCTCTCCGACCCAGTGTTGTTATTACTACGCAAGCTCTTGAGTTCTATCGAGTTGCTCATGCTCGGTGCCTGCAGTATGCCGTCGAAGCTTTCGTGAAGACTCTTTGCGACGTACATCTGGTTAGTAGTTACTATTGCCTCCAGCTGGTGTCTCTGACGCAACTCTCACAGACTCCATATCGCGCCTATCTCCGCACGCAGTTCTCCATTGCGTACGACTTATATCTCGAGCTTCGCCGGCAGTCGGAGGGGCTGGTGCTGGAGGCGTTGGGGAGGAATAACGCCGTCTGGCGCTTGACTCATGCCTGCCCTGCGTGCATGTACAAGCTGGACGGCGAAGACAAGCTTATCTTTGAGATGCTTGTGACGATGGATGGGAACGACTCACTCAAGCGTGTTCTCCGGCGAGAGGGGGTGGCTGAGGACAGTGACAGGACTGTGGGCGCATCGGCAGAGAGAGAGGATAGCCGGGACGGAGGGGATGGATACTTCCTCTCGCGGGAGGTTGTGGACCGGTGGGCCAGGAGGCAGCTCGGGAATCTTCTTCCCACTGAGGGGGAAGCTAATCCATGTGCTGGTCGGTGGCACAACATGGTGGAGGATGTGACCGCAAAGATGTGGGCAGTGTTCGACGAGACGGGCATATTCCTGTCTCTCTGCAGACATGGGTTTGTTCTTCTCATCGTTGACATGATTCAGAGCGGCGAATTGTGAGTTCCTTACCTGGCTTTTGTCTTCGCACTAACAGCGCCATAGGATGAAGTATCCGCTTGCAACCACCGAGGTGCTCCTCAAGCATTTCAAAGAGCTGCTTGCTCTCGGCTACGGCATTGGCTGTAGCTTTGAGACGACGGTGGCGCAAAGCGAGCTTGATCCCGAGGCCAAGCGACTTTGCCTTCGGTGTCTGGTTGGCTCCTTCCATGGCCATGCGCACAACCGTCTCTGCCAAGTCCGCCATCTGGCAACATATGTGAAGGGGATGGGCCTTGAGGATCTCGAGGGCTGTGAGCGCTGCTTCTCGAGGTCTAACGGCCTTGCTCGGTCATGTCGATATGCCAGCCGCTTCCATCGTCAGCAGGAAATTGCATCCTACTTCAAGCATAATGATAGCTTCGAGACATACGGCACCCTCAGTACGTCTCTTCTTCTCAGTCGAACAACACAGTCTGATTACTGTCATAGGTACCTTACTCTGCAAGAAGTACCGCTCAGCACTTTCGATTCTCGCAACGGAACAGGACCTGCACCAGACCATGTACCGATACGGTATATCGGATGTCGAAGATTTCGAGCAGGCCTTGAAGGACGAGACCGTGTTCCTTGTTGGCTTGCAAGAGTCTTCGAAAGCCAAGCTAGTGGAGACGATGGAGATGGAGTATGTCCGGAGGCGGGCACAGTTCGAAGCAAACATGTAAGTTTTACTCTGATTTGATACAGTCATCTAACATGAGAACACTAGGGATAAACTGAAGAAACTCGAGCATGAATCGCGGGCTGCAAATGCTCCCGACGCCGAGTTCGATCCAGAGGCATTGAAGCTACCAATCAAGCTACGTCATGCACGAGAGAAGATGGCACAGGAGCGTGATATTATTGACGAGTTAGAGCTGGATCTCGACATTATTGTTCCCTGGACACCAACCTCAAGGGAGTGGATTCAAACCATTGATACTGTCCGCAAGCATGGATATCGGAAAGCTCTAGATGCCCTTGAGCTCTTGGTCATCCAGCGTTTGTTAGAGCTGACTAAGATGAATCGTTCGGGTACTGGTGTGTGCTACTTCAATATTATGCTTGACGCTGATGCTGCCCAACAAGGCTATAAAATGCGGAAACATATTGCAAAGGCGCTACAAGTACGATCCAAGGCTATCAGAACAGCACTGGAGCGGTATAATGCTGCTGCTACGGCCATGGTACCTGCAAAGCCTACTCTGTCCTGGGAGCAGGTCATCGACTACACATTCCTCTCTGACTTTGATCTCCTTCGTGACGAAAACGGTCTTGATGGCCAGCAATGGGCAGAGCCAATGTTTCGCTTCATCATGGACTCTTTTTTCAAAGTCGAGCGTGCTCGGGAAGAAGTCAAGCGCCTAAACATCGAGATCCGCCGGGTGGTCACATGGATTGCAGATGAGCGGCGGTATCTCCAGGACAAGGAGCGGGGACTTCGGCAGGCAGGGAATGTTGCCCTTGCAATCCAGCTCAGGCGCTATGGACAGCAGCGAGGTATTTTTGGGGTGACTCACATGCAAAAGTTCCACCAGCTTGCGAAGAATCCAGGATTCACCGGGTCCCTGACGCCCGGTGTGGCAATTGGAGGTGTGGGGCCAGCTGCAGGAGAGATGGAGATGGATGAAGAGGTGGCGGAGACAGCAGATGAGCAGGTAGACGAACAGGAGGCAGAGGATGAGGAAGAGGATGAAATGGTATGGGACACATGGTATCAAATTTCAAGACTTGCATTGGATTCTACAAACCCTAGAGATGATGATGATGAGTAGATATTTATTCACTTTATTGACTTGTATGGGAACCACTTCTAAGAATAGGTGGTGGGCTCTGCCAGAGATACTCAAGGTTTATTCACCTTTATCCACTTGTATGGTGAACACATCTCCCTATCTCACTTTTATTCACCTTTATCCACTTGTATAGGGAATGGCCTACCGTCTCCCTACCTCACCTTTATTCACCTTTATCCACTTGTATGGGGAACGGCCTACCGTCTCCCTACCTCACCTTTATTCACCTTTCTCCACTTGTATGCGGAACGGCCTACTGTCTCCCTACCTCACCTTTATTCACCTTTATTCAATTGTATGGCAATAGTTTATTCACCTTTATCCGCTTGTATGGGGAACGGCCTACCCGACCTTTATTCACCTTTATTCATTTGCATAGCGAACAGTCTATTCACCTTTATCCACTTGTATGGCAAACAGCCTATAGTCTCCTAAGTCATGGCTATATTCACCTTTATTCGCTTGTATGGTGTCACACATGCCCATATATGGCTCATGATTTATTCACCTTTATTCACACCCTACACCTCAGGAATTATTCACTTTATTCAACTTTATCCGGTGATAAGCCGCTCTCTGGACCATGCGTGGAAAGTCATTCTTTTCGCGCTTATTCGGTGCGCACATCAGAGAACTAGTATGAGCCCGAATAGCTAGTTGGGAGATATCTGCAACAGTGAACAAGGTCTGCAATGGGGTTGACGACCCGCGGCGCATTCCAAAGTCTCTGTCTATACATACCAGCAGAGCCCACAAGCCTGGACCTATCCAATCCGGTGCAAAACACTCAAAGGGATAAACACCGAATAAGACCTGGCAGTCTCGGAATAACAGTTTTGATAATCGGACTTGTGATGAGATGGCGGAGAAGCACGGGCCGGGACCTATCGGACCAATGAAACCCGAATCGGAGCCGAGAGCGACAAGCCGTTGGATGCCGAAGATTACAAAACTCGAGAGCCGACAGAGTAAGCCTGATGACCTTATCCGGAAAACTCGCAAGGGCCGTAACTTCGGAACTACTGGGCCGTGTGGGAAAAACCACATATGCACGGAGAGCTACGAACGAGGACTATCCACCGGAACTTAGGGCAAAACCGCTACATGGACCATTGGGGGGCATCATACCGATTAACGACCAATCACAATTCGGATCAGGGATCTACGTACGATTATGACTCGAGGGCTTGGTATCGGCGATCCATCATGATATTTTACTACACAGATATGACACAGACAAGGGTATATAAGTAGGGTTTTGGTACACTGTAGCCACGGAATCGCCCACCTATTGAGGCCGCGATCTGGGGTTTAGCTAAGCTACAAGACTGCAAAGGCTACAACTTTAAATCGGATCTGAACTGTGTGAATTGAGCCAAGAGTTATTCGGACATCAAGATATCAGAGTGTTTGACAAGAATTAGTGATTAGTGATTAGTGATTAGCGAACAAGGATTGAACAGAATAAGGAAGACAGAAGACCGAAGACTAGGAAGATTACCGATTAAGGACTAGGACATCGTATTTGGCCGCCCCATCAAGGCTCGTCGATAGTACGTCTTACGTGCGCGTTACAAACTCTCGAATTACCTACCCTGCACCCCACCAAAGGCCCTGTACCCAGGGTTCTGAACTCGCTAGTGTCTATTAGCTATTTGATTGAATTTGTGTTATTCGGTTTCACTCCCTTACACCGATTTACAACGAGTTTGACTATCACAAGTCTTATTCAGAGTATAGAGGTTTTGGGATTAGTGTTATTCGGTCACAGATTCAGTTTGTAGTTAGTTCGCCAAGCACACACATCACCGGACCTTTATTCACTAGTAGAGAAACCCTTGTCCCAGCCTTATCTTAGAGGCGCCTACCCACCGGGTAGGCACCTCTAACATAAGGCTGGATGTGGGCTTCACAGGTGAGCTATACACCTGCGTTGAGGATGATAGGAGATGTCTCCCAACCCAGCAGCCAAAACCAGATGTATGTATCTTGTGGTACTGTCAAATCTCATGCCAGAAGAAGCGGAGGAAACCCAGGGGGGTGGCCAGATGAGTACCAGAGGTAGTAGCCAGATGAACAAGCACCACAGGAAGGTCAGGGTGTGCATACTACCCAGGTCGGAGACTGGACAGAGGCTTACGGTTGACAAGTAGAGCAGAGAAGGAACAGCAAGAGCAAGACGAGTGTCAAGAACATACTGACGTACATGACTATAGCTACAAGTATATAGTAAGGGGAGAGACCAACACTCATAAGATGCTGATGAAGAAGTATGTTAAGTCAGATAAGCGAAAGGCAAGCATAACGACAAGAAAGAAGCTGGATGATTGTGGAAAAGCTGAGTAGCATGAAGGCTGTGGAAAGCGGATGGGGATGGGGATGAGATCGCTAGTGCTGACTCAACTCAGACACAGACACAGATAGACGCAAGAGAAAGCAAGACGACAATCAATTGATGACTTCTGAATGCAGAGACAAACAGTATTCTAACAAAGGCTTAGGTTCATGTCCAGTTCTTACATAATAAGGAAGGACATCTGAGGCCTCCAGGGTCTCTGGAAGGTCCGCAGGCTGGAGAATGTTCAGAAGATATCAGAGGTCATGCATGGATATAATAGGTACAATGATAACATTTACGAAGCAATGACAGAGGGTGGTTAGGTTAGAGATTGGGGTAGGTTTAGGGTTAGGGGTAAGGGTGGGGGTTAGAGTGCTGTGTGGATTTATCCATAGACATCAATGGTGGAAATATCCACCCACGTGGAGATGTCCACGGTGGAGATATCCACACATGGAGATATCCACGGCGGAGATGCCCACAGGGTGGATTTCTCCACCGAGGATATATCCATGGGGATGGATATATCCTTGGAGGTGGTGGATATATCCTCGGTGGAGATATCCTTGAGGATGGATATATCCTTGGTGGGGGGTGGATATATCCTCAGTGGAGGTGGATATATCCTCAGTGGCAGCGGATAGATCCACAGTGGAGGTGGATAGATCCACAGTGGAGAAATGCTCAAGTGTGGATATATCCATCATGGATAGATCAATACCTGTAGATTTCTCCTCTGCATATCCCTGGATCTATTCCACAGCCTGATTGCTGCTTGGTATATTCATCAATGTAATTTAGGATGTTACCTGCCTTAACCAGTCATGTAGCGTGAGTCTAGCACTGGAGGATTTATCATTTATGATTGCTGGACAGTAAGGTACACATCCTGCTTGTTATCGGTCATCCTTGTCAGGTTCAGCAGACATAGTAGAATGCTTGTATTGTATCAAATACTTGCATCTGTAGATTTATATTGTGAGTAAAATCTTGTATGCATGGAATTCAAAAAGGTTTACATTCATAGAACATTTCTGACCTGAAGGGTCGCTTTCAGGAGGAGGTATTGATATAAGTGTTTATGTTTATGTTCCTGCCACAGTATGATTATAGAAGTAATGGTGAAAGCTTGAAAAATTCCCGCTACCTTTAGGTAACGGGTCTTATATTGCATGATTTTCAGCTTTTTGCAGGCCATCAGTCAAATGTCAATTTGTATCGCGTCAGCTCCACGGAGCCTCACACGCTGTCCCAGGCCGGACTTTTTGCTCTTGCCCTCATCTCGTTGTCCGCTACTTTTCTGACCTGTGTCCTGTTCACTGGACAGAACATCCACAAAATCACTGGCACAACTAATCGTAGAAAGTGACAACCCGAAACTTCAAGTTCCACGCCATCGGGTCCAATGCATTGTTGTTTAAATTTGTGTCTTATGCAGCAAGTTGTGTCTCATCCACTAAGCATCGCCACCAAAAACGAGGATGACCCTACGGTGGGCACTAATCTTTTTTGAAACATTTGGCGGTAGATCCCTCCTCGCTGAGGGTGTGGCGGGAAACAAGTTCCTGCCCGTGCATACTTCGTTGAACAGTGGGAGATTGGTACTTGCCTTGGCCACAAGACACTTTCGTGGCATCTGGGACCACCACCATGGAACATTGACCTATCGCGCCCCGGTTTCCGTTTTGCTCTCTGCTGACATGCAACTACCTGTTCTGCTCTCTGTTTCTCGCATCTCAAATCTGACCATAAAAAGGTTGAGCAAGCCAGAAGCTTCCCATCCTGGATCGTGAGGATGCCCCTACCCTGCTCCAGATACCACCCGTGGCGTCAGCGCACTCTTCACAGGCTCTGGAGATGTGGATTTTGACAACCTCTCGCGCCATTCCGAGTCGCCTTCTTAGCTGAAAGCGCGGGTTGGATGTCTTCTTCATTTCAGTACGCCTGGAATACAACAAATTCGTGATATTTGTGGGAGACTGCGAATAATTGGTAGTGGGCATTGCCGCTCGTCGGCCTTACAGCTTTATAAGAACTGAAAGAAAAAAAGCCAAGAGCAGAATCAAATGTACAACCTGCAAGACTGGCAGCAAGGAGCCAAAGGCAGAAAGCACTGCACCCTGCAGCTTTTATGTGCGATGGAGGCCAGTGGATTTCTCCACAGCACGGTGGATATCTCCACACCTATGTGATGTGACACCAGTGGACATATCCACCCCGGTGGACATATCCACACCCTGTGGAATTTCTCCACGAACCGGACCCTTATAGGGTGAGGATTCCAAAGGAAAAGATGTACATATAAGGGTCTAGAGCCTAGTAGACTGAGGTGCCTTGTCCCTTTCAAGGGTAAGTTTCTCGGATGCTTTATCCCCATTGCCTCACAGTACCCGTCCATAGCTGCCAAATGCTTCACTTCCGCATACGGAGCCCAGGTTACATCTCCTGTTGCCCACAGCATCTCGAATGACGCTTCTGTTCCTTTTCCGAGGTGAGACAAGATTCTGTCAACGGCCCATTCCTTTGGATTAACACCAAATCCAGGAATTTGATGGATCTGACGACCAGGAAAACGGCGGTCGTCGCTCGGGAAGTGTGGGCGTAACAAAGATGCGTGGAATACATCATGAATCCCGCGTGTCTTCAATTCACGAGATAGCTCAAGCTTGTATGACATGCCGGGAGACACTACTGTCAAGATCTTGAAGGGTCCGAGGTATTTCGGAAGCAGTTTCCTTGCCCGCTTCTTTGGTAACTTCAAGTTCTTTGTTGACAGGTATACAAGCTCTCCAACTGCGAAGCCCGCTTTACGACAGTGCTTGTCCGACAACTTTATAAACAATATCTGGCAATCTACGCAAAGGAAAATGACCGGATGAGCGCATGGACACCGGCAATTTCTGGATCTAGAGATACGGCCTTGAGAGCACTAGGACCGGCGCGAGTTCGCGAGATTTTGGCGTGTCAAGCGGACATGCCCCAAGCAACGTCCGAAACATGGCCAATAACTGAGCGCAAAGTAGTGTCTGCTGTTAAACGAACACCCGGGACGTGGTCGCCTTCGAGTCCATAAGAAAGTATGACCTTGCCGATGAAATTGAGCGCCGCGTAGGAAGGGGTTGGAATTCGAGAACCAGGAGCAGCGCCGCGCAGTGGTTCAACATAATCTTGGATGCGGGACTAAGGAGCACACAAGATAAATCAGCAACAGCCACAAAAATCTCGCGACTTGGAGAACGTACCAGGAGGAGTATGAACATAGCCGTGTGATGGCAGACCCAGGAGGGACTAGCCATTGGAGCTTCCGACAAAGTAACATGCTGGTCAAGCACGAGGATAATGTCACGGAGCGGAATTAAGACCTTGCGGCAATACAACACCACACCAGGGCGATGAAGATATTCTTCAAGAGAATCCACGCTTCCAATATCGACCTGGACACTGACAAGATTCCAGCAATGTTGAGCAGGAGTGACTGCGTGGCTAGGCGTCTCATGCAAAAGGCAAAATTGCAAAGACATGAAGCGCTATCTACCGAAGAACACCGGACCAAATTTAAAGAAGAGGGCTGGTGGAGAGGTGATCAAAACGCAAGTTGCCGGTCTCGGAATAAGTCGGAATAACAAGTGTATTCTCCTCGAATCCTGTGGAGCTGGCGATGAGCCTCAGCGATGCTTTGAAGACCGTGAACGATCATAACGTGCTGGGCGGTCATTTCGGGAGACTTGGTCCCATCCGGCAAATAATATCCATAATGGTCGAGGATTGATTCGAAGATCCGAAGCATGGAGGCAGCCTGAGCGGGGATAACGACATCTGGCCAACGGTCGGGATTCACGCGGCGGCCATGAACCATGCAGAGAGAAGACCGGCCAACAAATACCGCCCACTACGGTGATCAGAAGGAAGGGGATATTAGTGATGACCCTGAAGAACAAGCCACGAGATTACGAATGAATACATCCGCAAGTGCCCGGACGGCTTGGCGAATCCGAACTAGTTCTGCCTCGGAAACAGCGCGGAAGGAAAATGGCTGGAAGAAGGAACTGATAACAAAAGTGTGAAGAGAGTGAACGGCAGGCCGGAGACTGAACACAAAAAGAATGTCCAGGCTAAACGTGCCAGGAAGCAGAGGTGGCGCGATTGAATCAGGTCCGGGCAGAAGCTCGGCAATCTCGAGAATAAGGCCGTCGCCGAGATAGGAACGGGGAGGAACGATGCCGCCCATGAAGAAAATCTAGCGGCTCAAAAACACACGCTCTTTATAGCAGAAAAATAAATAACCAGACAACGTATCAAGAAATTACGCGGAATATACAAGAACGAAAATCTAGCGGTGGACAAAAACACCCCATTACACTCGTTACAGGAAGTTAAAGAAAAGAAAGGGGGCCGGGCGACCGGAGATGCTGAATTGAGAATACTCCCGGGCCGCATTAGGACGAGAGGCGGTGTCTGCGTCTGCATGAGCAAGGAAATCCTGCACAAGAGTGATCGCATAATCGGGCGATTCACCATGGAAGACAGGCTGGTGCACGTGACGAAGAATGTGGAGGAGAATGTGAAACGTGTTGCGAGACTCGGCAGGAACAAAGCGAGGAGGGGCGAGGTTGCGGTGGACTGCCTCATGGGCACAGATTCAATAACGGAGGCGAAAGTCGTCCTGCAGAATAATTGAGCGGGAACGTTGCAAGAAAAAGTGCACCAGGACAGGACATACCAGGGA
This sequence comes from Mycena amicta, assembly GCA_029282125.1. Taxonomy (NCBI): domain Eukaryota; kingdom Fungi; phylum Basidiomycota; class Agaricomycetes; order Agaricales; family Mycenaceae; genus Mycena; species Mycena amicta. The sequence goes on from JARIHP010000063.1 coordinate 147,889, forward strand.
CAGAATAAGAAGACCAAGACTGTGTCAGAGACCAGACTCGCTACTGGGAGTAGGAGGAGCGAACTCGGTCGGGAGCACAAACTCTGGATCAACCGCTTGCTGCACAAAATAGACCCAGATCCGGATGAAGAGGGTGAAAAGCCTGGTGTACACGTCCGATGTGCCGACAGGATTGCCAAGTGAATCCAAAAGACTGTCTGGACCGGGGAAAGTTTCGATGAAGACAGGAAGTCTCTCGATGGGCGGCATCCGCCTGACAAGTGCGCCCAGAGTCGGAGGGAGAACATCGATAAAGTGGTCAAGTATACCGCTTTGGTCCAACCCACTGGAGGCGAGGCCGGCTGAATTACGCATGAAGGGCGAGGGAGGCATCTTTGTTATACGGACAGGAGGGTCACTGGATTTATAGGAAGAGTGCCGAAGCGAGAAGAGAGAAAAAGCTTCAAAGCACGTAACCAGACGACACAAAACCTCGCGAGAAGAAACGATGTGCGACATAAATGCCGGAACCGGATCGCGACAAATTCTGCATTCATTCCGAGGAAAGAAGACTACGCGCTACCATCTACGGTCACTAGCTTCGTCCACAGCTTCATCCTCCGTCAAAGCCAGGAGCTGAAAGAAATTGAGCTCGGGACCCTCGATCATAGATTGTCCTTCGACCGTGTCAACCCGATATCTCGCCTGTCGCAGCCATCAAAGGCTAAGACGCCCCGAATACATGAACTGCGGGTACTCGACTGTACAAGGCTCGGCAAAAATGAGCGACTCCATCATCCCCCGATCATGAAAATCGCTGATAATGCCGCTAGCAAATGCCTTGGGTTTATTCGGAGGGAAAGCGTCATCAGGGAGATGATAGACAAAATGGCGAAGGATCCGGAATATGTTGCACGCCATCGAAGGGATCCTCAACGCGCTGTGGGCCGGAATATCAGGCGACTGGTCATGCACCACCTTCAGAAGATAATCCTAGCAAATCGATGTGTCGGCAGATTATCCGTGATGTTCATGAACGAGACTACTCACCAATCGGGAAAGGACCATGGTGAAAGTAAGCGCCAGGGCTTCAAAATCGGTAGCATTCAGGCTTGGGAGCTGGTCTGGAAGGATAAAGTTGGGGTCCAATGCTGCCTGAACAAGGAAAATCCAGCGACGGACGAAAAACTGGAGAATGGCCGAGTACGATCTGATCGCGGCGGGAGAGGTTTCCTGGATTCCATACATGAAATTATCGGACGGCTGGGATTCAAGGACAAGGAAAGGAAGGCGCCGAACGGGATTCAAGGCCAAGAAAGCGGCCGAGCTCGACAAAGGAGTAGAGAACGGAGCACGCACGGGAAACCCCACAGAGGCAGGAACGTCGAATCCCATGTCTAACAATTGCGCGGGCGACACCATTATGCGGAGGGAAGAGGAGGAAAGGCAGATCAAGCGGTCGCGGCATTATAAAGAATCCCACGGATGGACTACGACAAGAGATACGCTAAGACGGGATTTTAACATCACCATCCGGTGATCAAAGGACGCTTGATGAGTTGACCCGAAGCTGCGTAACCCAGATATTTGCCATGTGAATTGAGGAGATACTGCCAACTATGTGCCACGTCTACCAAGTAACGAAGACTATCCATGAGATAGCGGCCAGTGGGTTCATTAGTGAAACCGTAAAGATTAACCAGCGCCTCGAAGATGTCAAGCATGTTCCAGCAATGGTCGTTGACGGTGAAATTATCAGCATCAATCTCCTCTGGATCGACACCAAGTTTCATCTTGAGCTGGGTGGGCACGCGGACACCTTGCGACCGGATGAGGTACTACAAGAAATATTGGCACCGATCACACAAGAAGCCACCGTGGGATTAAATCAAGGATAAACGGACCAGGATCTGAAGAACCTTGCGGATTTCGGATTGATAGGCCTTCAGGGCCCCACTGGGAAACATCTTGTCAGAAAATTCGTGTGAGAAATCGGGGTCCACGCGGTGTTGGAGAATGAAGATCGAAGGGTGTACTACGCGTGACATAATTTGGGACAGCGCCATGGGTGGCTCCCAAGTGCTGGCAAGCACGAACGTGTTCTCGTCGACATGCATAGAAAGAAGATAGGGCACCGCCTGAAAAATGTGCTCATCAAAGTAACGATCGTATGGAACAGGACGGGAACGTTGAGTGAGAGGTTCATAAACTAGCCCAGGTAACCTTAAGGTATGAGCCGACCTAGTCACTATTGTACCTTAAGTACTCCAACTCTTAAGGTTGAATCTTAAGGTCCTTCTCCAATTATGAATACTATACAAGTACTAGTAATACCTTAAGAACCGACCCATACCTTGAGGTTCGCATCCCTCAAGATTCCGGCTTAAGATATGAGCTCTTCTGCAGACACACACTGGCAGAAACATCAGCCTTAAGGTCCCACATCAACCAAAAGACGATGATGCTACATTTGAAAAGTCAAAAACCGAACTAATACATCATTCCCCAGGTCGATCTGACCTCTCTAACTACCATATCACTTTCGATGGCGAAGAAATCTACCCGTCCGACTCGGTCAAATGGCTTGGCGTATGGATCGACTCCAAACTCTCCGGCACCACTCACATCAAATCGCGTGCAGGATCGGCAGCCAGAGCTCTCAACGCATCCATGGCACTCACACACTCAACCTGGGGGCTGAAGCCGGAGATGGTTCGAGACATCGTACATTCCACCGTCTTCCCATGTGCAGACTACGGCGTCTCCAGCTTCTTTCCGCTACCGCCAGTCGCGGCTCATTCCTCGTCGCTGGATGTTTGGTACACCGATGGATCTCTCCTGGATGGGCTCGCGGGTGGGGGCGGCCGTTTGCGTTGTGAACGATACGGTAGCCGAGAGGATTATGGTTCCACTGGGCGAGGGACAAGTTGCGGAGGGGGAGATCAAAGTGCTGCTACGAGCGACGTCAAGCTCTCTGGCCAGAGATGCAGATGTGATTCTCGTGGTCTCAGACTCGCAAGCAGGACTCAAGGGGATAACGTCGACAGCACCCCGCTCAGGTCAGTTCCGGACAATCGCCTATGACAAACTCATTTGTTCCGCCATGGCCCGCCTCCCATCCCTTCGAATCACCAACCTGTGGACCCCAGCACACATCGGGACTTCTGGCAACGAGCTCGCTGATGATGCCGCAAAGGCTGCAACCCTCCTCACCCCGTCACCTTCACTGCCCATCTCCCTGACGTCTTGCCGTCGTCGAATCGACCTGACGATAGCCAAGTCCTGGGACGCGGAATGGAAACAGTCATCCACCGGACACGCTCTGCGCGCCATCGATCAATCCTCCCCGTCAACGATTCTCCGAACCCCATACACCTCCTCCTTATCTCGAGCTTCCATATCCCTGATCTCTCGCCTACGGACCGACTTCTCCGAGCTCAACGTGCACCGATTTTGCTGCCGGTTATCGCCCAGTCCCGCGTGTGATGCCTGCGGTGCAACATCCGAAACCCGCACGCACTTCCTCATCCACTGCCCGGCCTGGGAACACCTTCAACCTGCGCTGCAGAGGGCATCATACAATGCAGGGATCCTTGGATCAGTTGATGTATGCTCGCTCCTAGGTCATCCCAAGCTCCTCAAAGCTGTCTCGCATTTCATAAAGAGCACCGGTAGATTCAGTTAAAGCTACATATATTTTTCCTTTCTCTTTACCTTATCTTTTATCTCACTTGTACCCATATCGTAGTCTCAATACTCCATACCAGATACCTCCCCACACCCGAACCGTTACCACTCATCACCTTATTTCCCATCTCGCTTGCACATATTTCTCCCTCTCATCCCCCCCTTGCATATTTATGTATAGCCACCAACCTTACACACAGCTCGTTCACATACAAAAACCCCCATCTAGTTTACCTAGAGTACTTCTGCGTAGCCCTTACAGCCAGATACAGCGTATATAGAAATCAGAACAGAACCTAAGTTCACCAACCTTAAGTTTGCCGATCGTAACCAACCTTAAGTTCACCAATACTTGTAGGCGTGTTCCATTCCCTGCGGCGATATCAGCATTAGCTATCAGTGTAGCTACATACATACCAGCTTATCCATCCAATTGAACAAGATGTCCCGGCTACGTGCGATGCGGGTAACCAGATCCTCAAAAGATGTTCCGTCGATCCAGTCGCGATGGCCACCAGAGTCGGTATTTTGAAAGATGTTGAGTGCGTAATCGCGTAACCGCTTCGACATGGCGGCCTGCTCCCAGGCATAGAGAATGGCACCAGCCTGATCACCGTCGCCGTCGTTCTTAAGCCGCTCGTTCTTAAGCCGCTGCTCGTTCTTGAGCCACTCGGCTCTCTGAGTCCACACATCCGAGTCGTAGCGGAAGCACTCAGCGACGTGCCAGAGCTCGATGTTCTTCCGTTCGTATTGCTCATACCACCGAAAGCCCTCGGCCTCGCTTCGGAAATACTGAACTTGTTCACCTGCAAACCATCAGCTCAGAGTTCAGAAGAATATATACGACCTTACTTTCAGACTTGTATGCTGCCACATTGTCGTTTGTTTCCTTGGGCAGTGAGATGGCGTCAGTCCTCCAAATCCAGCCGTCTACTTTTTCGGGTGTGTGAGTCGTTGTCTTGCGACGTTTGGCTGGAGACGTCCTGGATCCTGCTGAGCAAATATTAGAATACATAATAATAAGGGAACGTTCTCCGACTCACCTGCCCTTTTCTTGGTGCGAGTGCCAAGAAGCAGTGCGGAGTCGTCGTCACTCACTTCCTCCAATTCACCTACCTCCCCAGACATTGCATGCCCCGAAATATCCTCTAGAGCACTCATGGCGTCAAGGGAGCCCGATAATAGACTCCAGGCCGAGCTTCCAACGATCCGCGAGTCTCCGTGCATCCGAAAGACATGAGTATCTTTTCGCACTGTGTCCGACGGCTTCATGGGAGGGAAGGGTTTCTCGGCCGCCGCATCCATATGCCCGAGACGAAGTAATGTGTTCCGAGCGTCCATGTAACTGGTGATCTCGATGTTGCGCAGCATCTCAGCCATTGCTTTGCTGCGCTGTGCTCGGGTAATCCCTCCCTGACCACGATAGTCATATCCGCGCGAGCTATGCACGATCGAGAGGGTAACCGACTTATCCTGGACGGCGAGGATTTGGTTGTTGGCTTGAGCACAACGCAGCTGGATCTCCTCATCAATGGTGGAGAGGTCAAGGGGGAATGTATCTCGGTCCCGGAGAATGTGCAACGGAATCTGGATGATGGTATTGTCTGGACTGTCCTCGTTGAGAGGCGACAGCTCCAGCTCCAGTAGCATGGCCGCTTGTCGAGCACGAAACTCGTCAAGTTTGTCGGTAAGGGCATCCCGGAGAGTGCAAATTGTGTTCAAGGTGTCTTGAAGCAGATGCTCCCGGTGCGCTTTAACGTATGCTTGAATTTTACGCCTGGAAACCAATGAACATGATCATGGTCAACGACGAAGATGAAGACTCACTGAGCGTACTCCAAATCAATGCCCCAGCGTATCCAGTCGGTGGTTGAGTTCAGCGAGCCGTGCTCAGACGGCTTTGTAGCCCGAAGAGACTCCAGCACATCGTCAATCGTGGCCACTGCACGATGCCTCAGCCATCATGCCACCCATGGAATATGAGACTAGACGCACCCGTCTTCGAACTGTGTTGGTAAACGCTATGAGCAACACCACCCTTTTCTTGAAACAGACACGACATCTTTGACCAGGCCACCACCCGATCCAAGAACTGCTGGCTGAGCTGCTTGAAAACAGTGATATTCTCTGCTGCAACGTGGAGCGCCTCAAGTCGTTCTGTCCCCAGTTGATCCGCTAGGTACCTTGGTCAGAAATGGGCACGACAGTGCGATGGCCAAATACCTAATTGCAGAATCTTATTGTGATTCCAAATATCCATTGCAAAATTGATACTGTCTTGTTGAGCACCTGCATTCATTTGGCGGAAGGACAGCGCGAAGGCATTTAGATTAGGCCAGATGGTTTCAGCGCTTTCACCGTGGAAGTGGCAACGGCAGGGGAAATACGCCGGCTGGAACTTTTTCTGGCACCAGGGCCCGTGCCCGTTGATATGGCCAGCAGGAATCTATCCCTCCATTTCCTCGACCAGCTCGCGTAACCATTCCTCATCCGGAAACAGCTGTTGGACACGACGGAGCTGATTCACATCAAACGAGCAGAAGCTATCGTAGCACTGGACGCATTTGACTTGAGACGTTTGAGGATACGGCGGGGAGTTCTTCTGTCGCAGATGGATCGTGAGTGCGTATTGGACTATGGGAAATCTACAGGGGGAAAGGATTAAAACTTGATTTCAGGCAATGCGGGCAATCGTGTGTACGCTTCGCCAATTATCATATCTACCAGACCCGCCGGCAATGCATGGTCGCAAGCAGATGCAACGACGCCGCTGAATCGCGTGTTCTTATACTTGTATTTTCCTTGGTTTCGTATAGAGCCAATATGCGTCTTGCATGGCACCTCCTGCAGAAAGTCACTACTATCGGTGTCCCGCTCGACGACAACATACCTTGTCTTCATCATGAACGACATACGTCTCAGCGAATTTCTCGAATGCCTCGCGCGGAGGAAAGTACATGGATCCATTGGTGAGGGCCAAGTCGGTGCCGTTGTCGCGTTTGTAGAAGAGATTTGCTTTGAAGTTCCCATCAAGCGTTATGTGTTCAGAGACGAGGTGTCTGGCAAAGATTTAAGCGGAGATATCAATAAAAGAAGATATAAAACACACCTTAAGTATTTGGGGATGGAGAACTCAAGTGGCATGTTCACGCCCGGCTCTGGACAAGCCGCACATACAGTGCCTAGATAGCCGATCGGACGGTGAGGATAAGCGCGCTCTGTGTCATTGCCAAGAATTTTTTCATATGTCTGCGCCGTGTTTGTGACCGCCAGCGAGCAGTGTATCCAAATAATGAAAGACACGGCTGACGTTGTCGAAGTACTTGGAGAAGTCCTTTCGGTGGGCATGAGAATTTGTTTGGGAGCCAGCAGAATAACTCACCGGCACAGTGTCGGGGAACCACGCGTCTGAGAGCCGTTGGAGGATGTGAACGAAATCCCACATTGAAAGATGACCTTGATGTCGATATTCGCCCCAGCCCTCCAGGACACGAAGCATGAAACCGGTTTGAGGCGAGTCAAACGTGGCAGGGAAGATGCCAGCGCGAAGTAGCTGCTTCCAGGCCGGAGTCGAGCTGCAGCCGCAGAATGAGATAACGGTTGGATGGATACCGTTGGTGTCGATGAGCGTGAAGTGCTGGCGCTTGAGCGCATGCTCGCAGAACTCTCCGCCATGACCAAGATAAACCGCTGAGTCTCCGCGGACTTGGCTGATATCGGTCTTCTCGAAGAACTTTTCGTCGGTGTTGTATACGCTTGCCCAGTGCGTTGGAGCCCGCCGATGCTGGCGTAGGAAGCACTGGCGACAGACTATGGGGGCTTGGAGGCAGTCGAGGCAGTGAACTATGCGAGGTTCGCTGTCAGCACACCCGCACGGTTTGAGCAAGTTGTCGTCGTTGTAGTTCTCGAGCAGCGTGGAGAGAATTTTGTCTTTGAAGTTCAAAAGCTTTTCCATATGTGCAACCCTCTAAAGATACTTCAGTCGGTAAGGAACCACTCGAATAACCATACACACCTCCCGTTTGGCTTCCACCTCCTCCGCTGGGTCGGTCTCACGAAGGGAAGGTGTTTCCCCGAGTTCGGCTTCAGGATAATCTGGCTGTACGATGGGTGGCATTGAGTCTGAGGGCGGTATATCGGCTGTGGTGCTGCTTGTTCCTTGCTTCGTTGGTGATGCAGGCGCATAGTATTCACGACGCGATGTCGTGCTGTCGAGCTGCTGCGAGTTCACCATGTAGGTGCCGTTGATGCTAGCAAGAATTGGGTGGGCCGTGAATGGACGAGGCGGACGCCGTGGAGCTCCTCCTCGTGCCGGTCGCCCATGGCCACGCCCTCGAACAAATTTGCGCGGATGCATGACGTGCAGCTCAGTAGGATCCTAGGGAAGATGGAAAGAGGAGGAGGGATAGCATCTCAGCTGATGATGGAGAGAGAGAGATTGTAACAAAAAAAAAAAAAAAAAAAAAAAACAGTGTCCAAGCGCAAAAGCTCTTTAACGCGTCGGGGATGAATCTCGCCTCTTGAGGGCTGTCATAGATGGACTCTCATTCGCAGAGTGTTCGTCTCAACGCGCAAATGGGTGTTACAGTGTCGTCTTGCCATTTTGCAGCATGAATCCAATCGGACGTTGACATTGTTGGACGTGGCAACGACGAGCGCAGCTGGGGCGCGAAGATAAACGATAGCAGAAGTCCCTGCTTGAAGTTCGAGCCTCCATCGAGTTTTGTCTTGGCTGTGAACAAGATTAAAGTAAAAGAAAAAGTACAAATCATGAGTAGGTTAAAAGATACACGCAGATAGTACATTAGAGTGCCCATTTCAACTACAAAGGCCATGGAGATAGAGACTGCAAAGCCTGCCGTCCATTCTTGCTGCTGTTTCCGTCACCAGTATGAAGAATTGGGCCGACAAAGAGTCAGACCAAGGCTGACACAAAGTCAAGCCTCGAGGGTGAGCTGACGCGAAGTCAAGCTCAGCGGTTGCCCACGGATGTTCTCCAGAGGTCACCGGTCCTGGGTGTGTGGTTGCTTGGGGTTGTTGGGGTTGTTAGCGGGCTCGTCATAGACGCCGGGTGGACTTGGAAGAAGCGAGGAAATTGTGACCTGATGTGATCAGTCACACTTTCCTATTCTTCCGTTTCTTCGAAGTCCATCTGTGCTGTACACAACACCGACCACCAACAACAACAACAACTACAAAGCGATCTGACTTCGTGTCGAATCTTGATCTTGACTCAGTGTCAGATCGTCTTGACTCTGAGTCAGACCTCGTTCTCGCGACTTGTTCTCCCTCGCCGTCTACTTAGCTCTTGGGTCGGCCATAATGCCGATAGATCTACTCAAGAACCGTGACCTCACCGTGCCTCTCGGCTCCTTCGATGGGAATTCCGGCGCGTTGGTCACCATCGGGAAGACGAGTATTTCATCAACACCAACGCCGACTACATCCCAGCACTCCCAGCCATCGAACTCTACCATTCCATTACACTCCAGTCGGACTGTCGCTACGGCAAGACCGACCCCATGGTCTGGCCCCAGCAATACTGTCCTCAGTACTGCCATCTCGCTTTCTTCGCGAAGGAGGGAGCTCGTACCGACCTGGAGATCATGTGGTGGGATCTGACGCTCGAAGACTTCATTGTCATCAGCAGCGTCACACCGAGTCTCGGTAGAGTTCATCCCAAATATGTCGACCGGTCAGTACTTTCTTTTGCCGTGAATCCGCCTCGTCTAACGCACACATAGATTCCTGCTCTTTATCAATAATATCGTGGATCGTATCCGTCGTCTCCAAAAGGAATCCAAAGAACCGCTTCCCAATATGTTCGGCCACCTCTGCCAACACGTTGTTCGCCTCGTCGAGCGCATACAAACCCTTCCGGCTATATTCCTGAAGACGGTTTTCGCTGTAACATCTCTGCAGCATGCCTGCCTCGAGTTGGATGCTGCGTACAAGTACTGGACGGTTTACCAAGCCAGAATAGACAACTTCATCGGCCCCCATCGCCTTTCCTTTGCCCCGGCTCCCACTTATCGCCAATTGGCTCCTTCCGCTCGCGGATTGGGAACTGCGCTTGCCCCATGCATCGGCGCTTACACCTTGGATCCGCTGGTCGCGCAACGGCTCTATGCAGCGCGGATTCCTTTCTGGCTTCTCCGGCTGATCTCCGTCTTTGTGCAAGAAATTATTCTCAAGATTATAGCTCCTGTAGAGCCAAACTTCAAAGTACTCGATCCCGTTGATCACAACGGCCGTGTCGTTATGCCGAATACAATGAGAACCCTGTACGAAAATACAACGAAGGCAAAGTTCGAGGCCATCAACGATGTTGTAGTTCACGCAAGGTGGTACCGAGACCCATTCGAAACGCTCAAGACGGGTGGCAGTTTTGGCGCAGGGACACATTTTGGAGGGATGGGCGGTGGATGAAACAGGTCATAGTTATTAACCTTATCGAGCACCGATCGGGCAGAATGGTCAATCACAATGTTATTTTTGCTCAAGAACGGCATGCCAAGAAGGAGATCAACAGAGAGACCATTTACTACTAAGGCTTGTACAGTATGGGACAACCATCGATGGTCCGCGGAGATGGGACAAAGTTTCACATAATCGAATATGTTCGGGGGAGAGGAGGAATCGGGAGATTGTACAGCAACATCGAAAGAGATAGGCTTGTGCAAGCGTCGACGGCGGAGACCCATCTTGTCAGCGAGATCGGCATTTACTAGGACAAAATGAGACCCGTTATCAAGAAGCGAGCGAATAACAAGCGGGAGATTCGTGAGCGGACCCTCTAAGAGGCAGTCCCAGAATAGATGGGGTGTGGAGAGATTGGATGCGGTGGGAACAAAAGGACGGCGCTCGTTACGCACCTTGGGCATGGGAGGAGGTCCACACGGGACGGACAGTTGACCACGAGCAGCAATATCGTCCGACGACGAATCATAGTCCTCCAAATCTTCCCCGTCAACGATCTCGTTGAACACCGCGTTCACCGAGGCAGCACCGGCGAGCTTGGAGATGTCGCCGCCGGCCTTGACATACTGGTCGCGTTGTTCCTTGGTCATGTTACGGCGGGCGTCATCAAGGTCGCGCTGGGTCAGCGGGCGGTAGTTCGTGCCATTGGGGTATTCGCAGACATTATCGGTGGACTGGTGGAAGAGTAGACCTTGTGGCAGCGGACACAGCCGAAGTTCCACTTCCAACGCAAAAGTTTGACCTCCTCGGGGGTGAGCTTGGCGGGTGAACACGATCAGCAGTGGAGGACGATGCGACGTTGGCTGGGCGGGACGTGGAAGCGGAGGACGAGGTGGTGGTCTTCTGACCCTTGGAAGCGCGGTTATCGGGGAACGAGGATCCGTTGCGTTTGGCCTGGGTGGCGAGCATCTCCTCCACGAGACGGCGCGCGCGCTCGGCATCCTTCTTGTCCTTCTTCGAGCGGGACGCATCAAGAGGCACCAGCTCGCGCAGCCACTTGTTGATCCCGACGATAGCGTTGATGCGCTCGGCATTGTCCTCATAGAGGTCGATGAGGTCGGGGTGGGCTTTCGAAAGGATATGGGCTTTCAGGGCGTCTTCACCCATGTGCAGAGCATGGCCGGGGATTTGGGCATTGGCATCGCGTACATTTCCACAGAACGTGCCAAAAGTGTCGTTGCCCTGCTCGAGTTGACGGAAGGTGCGAGAGTGAGCGTTAGCCCAGTTGGGACCGAGGAATTCAACACGGATGGAATTCATGAACGTAGCAAAGGGGACGCCGGACAGGTTCTCGCGCTCGTTCCGGATGTACGTGAGGGCAATGTCGTCTTCAAACTGGTCAAGCATCTTCTCCGTAAGCTCATCGTCTGCCACCCTTAGCTGTAGGTTGAATCAATCACTTGTGGCAGTAGCCACAAGAATGGATTGATTCCAGCCAGGGCTTAGCCAGCTGTGGCTACAGCCATGGAGAAAGCAATCACATTGTCACAGTTTGTTACACTGTCACCCATGTCACATCAGCTTAAATATATGTAATAAATCTGGTTAAGTTAGTGTTAGGTTGGTTAGAAGGTTAGGTTGGTTAGGTTGGTTAGAGGTTAGGTTGGGTAGAAGGTTAGGGTTGGAAGGTATATTGTGAAAAAACATAACAGGAGGCGGTTGGTTAGAAGGTTAGGTTGGTTAGGTTGGTTAGAGGTTAGGTTGGTTAGAAGGTTAGGGTTGGAAGGTATATTGTGAAAAAACATAACAGGAGGCTGGAGAACATTAGCAGGTGGTTAAAGGTGAATGTCATGCATGGAATATTGTTGGTTCCATCTTGTCTTTGGTGTAGTGGTTATATTCCTCTACTATTGGTTATTGAGAATTGTGTGCTGGATGTTGTGTGTTCAAGCCTTATTAAGGTTGTCTTTTTCATGCTTCTACAGCCGGGGATTTCTGTGACCTCCCCGTTACACTATGTCACCAGAGCCATCATTGTCACATATGTCACCTGAAGTGTGACATGGCAGTAGCCACGGCTGCCTATACCCTCCACTGAATCAAATCATTCTTGTGGCTACTGCCATGGGATTTATCCTAAATACTACAGCATGGGCTCCGTCTGCGACTTTCGTGCGGTGGACCCAAGACCCTGCAAGTTCTTCGAAACGATGGAGGAGGGCGATGGTCGGGGTGCCGCGCTTGAGCGTGGGGGCAAACTTCGGGTCTTTATTTTCTATTTCAGCAGGTTTGTCGGCCATGATGAGCATGGGAGCAGGGACAGACACCGACTGGCAACGGGGATCAAGAGCGGGGGCAGATGGGACGAAGGCAGATGGGTGCGATGAGACGGGGGTTGGGGACAAGAAAGGCTTGGGTGATTCGTCACCAGGGCAAGGGTTGCCTGATGAGGAAGGATGGGGTGATGGCAAACACGCTGGGGATTGTATCAAAAGCGATTTTCGACCCAAAGCGTCCCAATTGGGCATGGTTTGGGCATCTGACGGGGATAGCTTAATGAAATCTGATGGAAGCATGGGGGATTGGCATGCGGGGATTGACAGATGCGGGGGAACTCAATTGAGAGGCTCGGTGAGCGTCGTACGAGGCTGCGACTGCGTGGGTTTGGATGGGGGTGGGGCAAGATGGACATGATTGGGGCATGAATGCGTCGGGCGAGATATGCCTATAAGGCCAGGGATGTTCTGCGAGCTCGGCGAGCCTCAGCGAGACGTCGGGGAAGGTCGGGGAAGGTTGGTTTGATGCGGTTGAGGCAAGGATTGAGCAGCAAGAAGTGGAACTATTTAAAAAAGTGGAAACCGGGCACACCTGTACCCAGAAACATAGTGGTGGCGAGGTCCGGTTCAGGATTTCGGTTCGAACCTGAACTGGACTGAACCGAACGCGCGTTCAGGTTCATGGTTCGACCACGTGCCTGAACTGGACCGCCCGTTCAGGTTCAGCGTTCAGCCATTCACAGATTCTGGTGAACGCCGTCCGAACGCGTTCGAACGCTGAACGCGGAGGCACTGGGCCGTAGAATATAGATCCCATCACGCACCGCCCTGGTAACGATCAACACTTCCTTGACCGCCGCGCTCACCATCGAAAGTTTGCCATTGTCCTCCGTCACCCACCGGTCGCGTATCAGCTCAGTGCGTCGTGCCCTTCAACTCTACATTGTCCCTTCACCCCTGCTGATGCCTCTGCAGCGGATCGTCGTGTGCCAGCCACCTCTTTACCCCAACGAGCTGCCCAGACAATTAACACAAAGCAAGCCAACGATGATGGCGTCTCTGGCATAAAGCCGCAATACTGTTCGAGCTGGCAACCCACTTCGCCATGTCCTCCGAGCCTGGCTGCGCACAGAACGCTGACGGCAGTCTGAAAGACGCGTCACAAATCATCTTCTTCAACGATGTCGACGACGACCAGCCGATTTCGGGACCATATTCCAAGCCCACACATCCACTCTTCGCAAACATCCAGCCCCTTCGCAACGTCGCCGGTGCTCGTCGCTCCTCCCGCAAAGTGACGCTTTCCACGCGTCTGAAGGCTTCCCTCGGAATCGACGAGGACGAGTTGACCATCCAGGCCGGAAAGCGCAAGGCCATCTCTCCCGGACGCAACAAGGGCATCAAGACGCCGCGCCTCGATGGAGCTGCCTCGGCAAGAGCGACCGATGACGAGTCGTATTCGGATGGGGTGATGGACGTGCGTTTCTCCGCACATTGGTTTCCCTTTTATTTACTCACAGTTTTGTCATAGGGCGGTATCGTCGAACATACTCCAACGACTGACGACGGGTTCACCGACGACGGCGCTGCTGCGAGCGATGGTGTGTTCACGACCGAGGGCGAAGATGACGATGCTGTGGGAGGAGAACATGCAGAGTTCGAGAGACTCAAGGCCATGGGAGCACTCGATCGCGCAGCGGTACGTTTGGTCTACTTTGCTAGACTATTATTTTTGGGACTGATGTGATCCAGGCTATTACTCCAGCGGTGCCGCGCTCTACCCAGACCGCCGATGTACGCACCATGTTCGAACGCAAGAAGAACTTTGTGCATCCCAAGACCGGTGTTATTGCTGACGGTCATGTCTGCAAGCTCTGCGTGTACGTCCCCCGTTCTCTCTTCGTTTCTTCGTCTTATACATCTCCTCAGCGTCAAGCAAGCCACCGTCACTTTCTTTACGGGAAGTGTATCGACTCTCAGATCCCATATTGCCCGGTACGCGCTCCCGATGTTCCATATGACCGTCTAACTTCTTGCAGTGAAAAGGGACATTTCGAAATCTACGAAGCGTGTTGCAAGGAGCTCGGAATCGCAATGCACCCGCGTGCGATTCCAAAAGCGAAATCTGCCGAGTACGGAATCACTCGACTTTAAATTACTTCTAACCCAACGCAGAGTTGCGAATGGGACATTGGACGGCGTGGTGGTTGCGACTCCACGAATGCCCACCTTCACGTCTGCGGGGCTCAAGGACTTCATCACCGAGTTGATTGTCACCAACGACGAGGTATGTCACTCATCCCCTTTTTTTTCCGCCCGGCCTGAACGATTCTTCCTAGGCGTTGCTGTTCATCGAAAAACCGGTGTTCCATCGCATCCTCAAATTCTGTCGCCCGTCCATTCAGGATAGCGATATCCCTTCTCGCCAGACGATTCGCGCGTTTATCATCAAGCGGGCTGAGGAGTTCGAGCGAGAGCTTCGCCATACTTTGCAGGTAGAGGGTGACGCGGAATCGTGGAGTGATCTAATGTTTTCGTGCAGAACATCCCCAGTCTGGTGCACCTTATTCACGATGGCTGGACCTCCGACGCGCGCATGGACTTTGTCAACATCAACGGCACGTACATCGACTCCCCTCCCGATCGACCCAACGACTGGTTCATGCGTATCGACGAGCTCGCTTTCATGCAGATCGACGGTCGGCATACGGGTGAGAACATGGGCCGCGCCATCTTCGACGTCGTGCAGCGATACGGGCTCAAACGCAAGACCGGCTATGTCACTGCTGACGGTGCCTCGGTCAACTGCACTACGGCGAGGAAGCTGGAACAAGAGCTCGCTCCCTACGACAAGACCTGGAAGGCCACGGAGAGAGATATGATGTGCGTGTCTCCCTTCAATCTGTTGCCACATATTTATCACGGCTCAGGTGCATGGAGCACGCCTGCCACATCGCCGCAAAGCATTTCATCGAGACCATCGCCCCAACGCCGCCACGTCCCTTGCACGCAAAGATTCGACGTCTCCTCAAGCAGTCGCTTGCAAACCAGGAGATCAACCCGGCTGATTTCTCCGCCATCATCGCTCGACTGGCACGGGCCGACGCGCAGGACGACGAAGACGACGAGGAGGATGATGAGCCTCAGGCGCCTGCCAGCGCTGCGGCCGAATGGACTGCTGGGGACGCTTTGGGAAAGGCATGTGCCCTTGTTGTACAGGTACATCATCAATCTCAATACAAGCTCGTCGCCGCTAATCGTTCCTTAGATTCTCAAGTCTCCTCAAGCGTGTAAGTTCCTCAAAGCATGCTGCCGTCAAACTGGCTCGCCCGAGTTGGCCCTCAAGCTCTGGGTTCGCACTCGCTGGGGGTCTATGTATATCTTCCTTCAACGACTGTTTGCGGTCCGAAAGGTATGCTTTCTCTTTGGTTTCAATATGTCGTCACTGAGCTTTCTTAAAGGGACTCGAATTCTTTCTCCTCTTCGCTGACACCAGCGATGAGATGCCCCGCCTGCAGAACAAACAATATCGGGACTATATGCTGACGCGGGAGGAGTGGAACAAGTTGGAGGTCATCTTCGAGGCTCTGGAGGTAAATATATAGTTCGGATTCGAGTATTTCTTATTGAATAACGAAAAATCTTCCCACTGCATTGGTGCTAATGAATCTTCAGGACGTTTACACAATCACGCAAATGTTCTCCAGCGAGCGCAGTCCCACCGTCTGGCGCATCATTCCCACCTTCGAGTTCCTCATCCAGCACTGGGAAACGATGTCAAACGAGCCGCGGTATGCCGAGATTCAAGAGGCCTTGCTGGAGGGTGTCGCAAGCCTCCGAAAGAATTTCAATCGCACTGAAACAACATCCAGCGCGTATTTCATTTGCCTTGGTACGCACCCATCGATTCTTTGCAGCTGTTTTCCACTCACCTGTACATTCAGTCCTCGATCCCAATGTGAAGACCCTTTACTTTCGCGCGACCTGGGGCGAAGACTCGGCTGCTTATGAGCAGGGCATGGAGAGCTTGGAGGCGACGGTATGTGGTCTCCATAACATGTTATCTGTCGCTAATTTCCTCTAGTTCGACCGATACCAAGCGCTCATGGCTGCAGAATCGGGACGACAAGCCTGCGCTCAGCGAGGCTCCTCGACATCTACGGCACTTCGTCCTTACGGGAGCGCTTTTTTGGCCGACGCCATCAACTCCATACAGATACAGGACCGCGCGCAAGCTAACCCGCGACAGGAACTCACCAACTACATCACATCGCCTC
Organism: Mycena amicta; assembly: GCA_029282125.1. Classification (NCBI taxonomy): domain Eukaryota; kingdom Fungi; phylum Basidiomycota; class Agaricomycetes; order Agaricales; family Mycenaceae; genus Mycena; species Mycena amicta. Next base: position 164,528 of record JARIHP010000063.1, read on the forward strand.
CGGAGGCAACCGACAATGTCCCGTATTACTGGGGGGGTACGTCTTCAAGACACGCGTCTTTTGCGCCATTCTGACCGTGTCTTTCAGCACAACACGGCCCATCCGGTTCTTCGATGCATCGCCCGCGACTATCTTCCCATTCAGGGATCTGCTACGTCTGCAGAGCGGGCGTTCTCAAGCGGAAGCCTGACCGGCACCAAGCGCCGCAATCGCCTCACGCCCAAGATCTTCGAAGCTCTACAGTTGCTCAAGAGCGCTTATCGCAACGGCCATATTAGTGCATCAACGGATGCTGGCAAACATCTCGATGCACTCATTGCTGAGCTCGACGAGCAGTCATTCGCGTTTGATGCCGAAACCGACGACGACGCTGACATAGAGGACAACTAATACCAGTTCTGTAGTGTTTAATGTATCTACACTCTGAATCGCTATTTCTCTCTTACGTTCGACGTTCGAACGCGATCCGAACGCTGAACCGAACCAATCTGAACCTGAACGCTGCGTTCAGGTTCGGTGTTCGATCAAAACCTGAACCGGACCGAGGGTTCAGGTTCAGCGTTCACTAGAAAGTGGCCTGAACCGAACCTGAACCGAACCTCGCCATCACTACAGAAACACCAATCCAGACTAGACCAAGTAAACAGTAGACCCTTGTGCGGGGATGGATTGCCAGAGAGTACGCGTACAGTGAAAGCAAGAGTAAGAATAAAGATGATGTGACATGACGTGATCTGGTAAGTATAATGTCCATGATGTGATCAGTGAACTCGGGAACGGGTTTACACTTGATATCCCAGACCAAATGCACGGGAATTGTGGAACTAAGCATTCACACCCACAAACTATATCTACCACAAGTGTAAACACAAGTAAACAGTTCACTGCGCCCCAATATACAGTGCAAATTTCAAGACACAGACACTGAGGACACCGGTATCGGGACCGCCCAATTAAAAGGGAACCACTATCCACCACTCCACCACTTTTCGGACGCTATAAGGCTCGGTGTCGGTCGGCTTGCTATAGTAAACCTTGACAGACGAGAGCATAGCCAGTTAGCTCTACGAGGGCGACCGCCATTCGGAACCGCGCAATAACCGCGACACCCAGACGTATACCTGGGCGTTCGGAGGACTTCCTGTAGCTCGGTCGCCGTCCAATATCTCGAATCCGCGAGCACGACATGTACAGACCATCCTATACAAGCGGCACTGTCGAACATCCATCGGCCAGGACTTCCTCGCTGAGAAGCACCATAAGCCTCGAAGAGAATCAAGCACCACCTTCCTTCCAACAACTTCGTGGCAGACTTTCGAGTTGCCAAACAACATCCACGACAACCAGATAATCTTGCGGAGGATGAATCCCTCTCCGCTCGATTAAAAACACACCACCATGACCAACAGATTAATCTCACAGAGGCCAACAGCCTCTCAGCTCAATTATCCCTACTAACCCCATCCACAGGAACTACACAAGCGCAAGCTTTTCTAGCCCTGTTGGATTTATATATACACACACACACACACACACACACACACAGTTTGAAAACACAGTTTCCACCGTTGCGAACACAGTCCCCAGAGGACAACTCGACTGAGACTTGATAGTACAAAAGCCGTATTTTGGAAATCTATCTCTACGAACGCCTGCAGCATCACAGCGTGCCATTGGTGCTTCGAAAGGTGCTACTTGTCACGCTTCCATTGCTCAGTTGTTGAGGTTGGATGAGTGTGATGTGTGAGGATGGTGCAGAAAGCAGAGCAACTATATGTCGAGTGTAGGAGCCTTGCTAGAGGTGGTCCTGCGGCAATGTGGATTGGCAGGAAGCTTGCATCCGAGTCTACCGTCTGGTGTGCGGCTCTTGACAGGAGATTGAAGGGCAGAGATCACAAGGCTTGATGGCTTGATGAGTCTGACGTCAGACCGAGAGGTTTGAGTGTTGCAGGCGGGAGCGAGCACAAGCTCGGGCGAGACAGTGGTGGGTGTCAGGAAGCAAGGGAGTTTGATGGGGATCAGAGTCCACAATGCTACTGCGTCCAAATTGAGTCAGCTGTGCATTGACTCCGAAAGCTGTAGAGAAGCTGTAGATACTGCTCCACAAAAGCTGTAAAAGCTGTAAAAGCTGTAGAAGCTGTGAAAAAGCTGTTGAATTTATCCTTTTATGGTGGAAGGCCTTGCCAAACATCAGACCAAACTGATACATGAGTGCTCAATTATAGATGAAGTAACAAGGCTCTTATAAGGACAATATAAGGCTCAAGCCTTATAAGGCATCAATCATTTTTCCGACATACAGCTCAACGTTAGCAAAACTCAGTATCAAGATTCGGCACGCTCGAGAGAGGGTCGACCGGGACTTGGAGCCTGTGCACAACGTGGAGTATGAGTTGGAGATTGAAACTTGTTGGACGCTGCTGTCTGCAGAGTGGGCTACAGCTGCAGAGGAGGTGCGGATGCAAGAGTATCGCAAGGTCATTGATAGCCTTGAACTGCTGGTCGTCCAGTGGCTGTTGGAGCTAACAAAAATAAATCAATCAGGGACAGGTATATATTACCCACTCAAAGTGTGTTGCCTCCGCTGATGGCCCTCAGGTTACAAACACCGCAAGCATATATTGAAGTCCCTTCAAGCCCGTCAAGAACACCATTGAGCGCTATAACAAGGTGGCAGAGGTCATGACGCCTCCCTGCCAACGCCTCTCCCGGGATGTCATAGTCGAGTATGTGTTCCTGTCCGACTTCGACCTTCTCCGAGATGATGCCAACCCACTGGAGAATGAGAAGTGGGCAACACCGACCTTTCGCCTCCTTATGGATCATTACTTCAAGCTGGAACGTGCATGGGAAGAGATTCAGCACCTCAACATCGAGATTCACCGAGTTATCACATGGATTCGGGACGAGAATCGACGGCTCCGGCAACTCACAGCTGAGCTTCGTACATCTGGCAATATACCGCTGGCGGTCCAGGTGGAGATGTATTGCCAACGCAGGAGTATCTTTGATGGAGTACATCTTCAGCGGTTTCGGAAACTCGCAAGGAAACAAGGGGCTGCATTCACGGGGACCCTCCAGGCTGGAGTCGCTCTCAATACAGACATGAGTGGGGTGAGCATGGATGTGGATGATATGGCTGAGCCAGCTGATTTGCAAGAGGGAGTGACTACAGAGGAGCATGCAGGGATAGAGGAGCAGGAGGATTTGGAGGCAGCTTCTGGTCTGGCCTTCCAATTCTCTATGCTGGGATTGGATCATACAGAGCGTGGTAATCTTGCTAATCACATGGGTGAAGAGTACTATGTCTAATTTCATCTTTATTCGCTCCATGGGCACCACTGAGAACCCGCAGTGTGTTAAAAACTTTTCATCTTTATTCGCTCCCTAGGCACTGCTGACAAGCTGCAGTTGAGTCGACTTGGCTCCAAAACACCTGTTGCACCTATATCTTTCACCTTTATTCGCTCCTCTATTCAATAATTATTCGCTTATAGGGAAACACTGATAAGCCTGGCTGTTGTCAGTGCTAACCCGCTGGGTTAACACTGATAACCACTGATAACAGCCAGTGTTTAGTGGGTAGCACAGGTGAAACTCACGGACCTCAACCACGAAGCTCGATGTTCAACCAACACTCGGAACCTCAACCTCGAACCTCAAATCACAAACCATCCAGCAGATAATAATTGGTGATAAATAACCTCATAATGCATCCTATGCATGCTACCTCCAAGTTTTCTTGTTCCCTGTAGTATAACAGCAGTTTTCACCAAATAAAACAGGCCTGAGCGTCGCGCTTGGAGGTTGATGGTTCCGTGGTTTGTGTTTGATGGTTTGTGGTTTTCGATGTGGTTGAGCATTGAGGTTTCTGATTTGGGCCTTCTGAGGATATTTCTTCTCAACTTGCAGGTCCTATCTCCGGCCTGGACACAGGTTTCCCCATCTTGAATAGGATCTCATCAATTTAGCGTCAAATTCAACTTGCATCCCAGAAACACTGCAACATGCAATTGAAGAAGATTGGTGGTTAATGGAGCCATTAAAAAGACCATATTGCTCTAAGACTGCCATTTCTACAACATTTCCAGGGTAAATTCCCAGTACACAATAAATCTAGGTTTATTATGTTGTTCGCCCTAGTAGCTGGCTGTTCATCAATTTGTGGCCATCCCTCGCTGCATAGACCTTCCGCAAGTAGGAGGAGTAAAAGTACACCAACTCCTATACCATAAACCACAGAACACGAACCTCAACCCTCAAACCATCACACAAAACCATCCCTCAAACCATAAAGCGCAAAGCTCAACCACTGATAATCACCTCAACCTCAGAGCTCAACCACAAAAACAACCTCAAATCTCCACAGCATAACCACAGTTAAAGAAGCAAATAATATTTGGTGATAAATAACCTCATACTGTAGTCTACTGTATTCTTTCAACTGGAGGTTCAGGTGAGTCTGGTGATGGCTCTACCAGACAGTGAATTTTAGGAAATTCAAGTTCACATGCTTCACCTACTGATCACTGTCACCTTGTCCGCTGCTCCAGGACCTGCTCTTCTAGCTTCTGTGCATCTATGTGCCGTCCCAGGGCTCGGTAGGTCCCAGCAAGATTACCTGCAGCCAGAATGGTGTCTGGATGCTCTGCTCCAAGGAGCCTGGTCTGTTGCTCTAGCACCTGCTCCTGTGGCTTCTGTGCATCTGTGTGCCGTCCCAGGTCTCGGAAGATCAAAGCAAGATTGTTTGCTGCCATAATGGTATCAGGATGCTCAGCTCCAAGGACCCTGGTCCTTTGCTCCAGCACCTGCTCCTGTAGCTTCTGTGCATCTGTGTGCCGTCCCAGGTCTCGGTAGGTCCAAACAAGATTGTTTGCAGCCAGAATGGTATATGGATGCTCTGCTCCAAGGAGCCTGGTCCGTTGCTCTAGCACCTGCTCCTGTAGCTTCTGTGCATCTGTGTGCTGTCCCAGGTCTCGGAAGATCAAAGCAAGATTGTTTGCTGCCATAATGGTATCAGGATGCTCAGCTCCAAGGACCCTGGTCCGTTGCTCCAGCACCTGCTCCTGTAGCTTCTGTGCATCTGTGTGCCGTCCCAGGTCTCGGAAGATCAAAGCAAGATTGTTTGCAGCCAGAATGGTATATGGATGCTCAGCTCCAAGGAGCCTGGTCCGTTGCTCTAGCACCTGCTCCTGTAGCTTCTGTGCATCTGTGTGCCGTCCCAGGTCTCGGAAGATCACAGCAAGATTGTTTGCTGCCATAATGGTATCAGGATGCTCAGCTCCAAGGACCCTGGTCCGTTGCTCCAGCACCTGCTCCTGTAGCTTCTGTGCATCTGTGTGCCGTCCCAGGTCTCGGAAGATCAAAGCAAGATTGTTTGCTGCCATAATGGTATCAGGATGCTCAGCTCCAAGGACCCTGGTCCGTTGCTCCAGCACCTGCTCCTGTAGCTTCTGTGCATCTGTGTGCCATCCCAGGTCTCGGAAGATCAAAGCAAGATGGTTTGCTGCCATAATGGTATCAGGATGCTCAGCTCCAAGGACGCTGGTCCGTTGCTCTAGCACCTGCTCCTGTAGCTTCTGTGCATCTGTGTGCCGTCCCAGGTCTCGGAAGATCAAAGCAAGATTGTTTGCTGCCATAATGGTATCAGGATGCTCAGCTCCAAGGACCCTGGTCCATTGCTCCAGCACCTGCTCCTGTAGCTTCTGTGCATCTGTGTGCTGTCCCAGGTCTCGGTAGGTCCAAACAAGATTGTTTGCAGCCAGAATGGTATATGGATGCTCTGCTCCAAGGAGCCTGGTCCGTTGCTCTAGCACCTGCTCCTGTGGCTCCTGTGCATCTGTGTGCCGTCCCAGGTCTCGGTAGGTCCAAACAAGATTGTTTGCAGCCAGAATGGTATATGGATGCTCTGCTCCAAGGAGCCTAGTCTGTTGCTCTAGCACCTGCTCCTGTAGCTTCTGTGCATCTGTGTGCCGTGCCAGGGCTCGGTAGGTCACCGCCAGATTACCTGCAGCCAGAATGGTATATGGATGCTCTGCTCCAAGGAGCCTAGTCTGTTGCTCTAGCACCTGCTCCTGTAGCTTCTGTGCATCTGTGTGCCGTGCCAGGGCTTGGTAGGTCCCAGCAAGATTGTTTGCTGCCAGAATGGTGTCTGGATGCTCGGCTCCAAGCAGCCTGGTCCGTTGCTCTAGCACCTGTTCCTGTAACCCCTGTGCATCTTTGTACTGTCCCAGGTCTCGGTAGGTCAAAGCAAGATTGTTTGCAGCCATAATGGTATCAGGATGCTCAGCTCCAACGAGCCTGGTCCGTTGCTCCAGCACCTGCTCCTGTAGCTTCTGTGCATCTGTGTGCCGTCCCAGGGCTCCGTAGATCACAGCCAGATTGCCTGCAGCCAGAATGGTATATGGATGCTCAGCTCCAAGGAGCCTGGTCTGTTGCTCTAGCACCTGCTCCTGTAGCTTCTGTGCATCTGTGTGCCGTCCCAGGTCTCGGAAGATCAAAGCAAGATTGTTTGCTGCCATAATGGTATCAGGATGCTCGGCTCCAAGGAGCCTGGTCTGTTGCTCCAGCACCTGCTCCTGTAGCTTCTGTGCATCTGTGTACCGTCCCAGCATTCGGTAGGTTGAAGCAAGCCTGGCCTTTGCTCGAAGGGTGTTCAGATGCTCAGAACCCAGAATGTCATCACTCCTAGTTAATACATGTCTTCCGAGAGCTTCTGCCACTCTGTGCATTCCTCCTGTCTGAAAGACCCTCCCAAAGTCATCTTCAAATCCCGTGTTTATCAAGTCCCCATCTTCCAATAACCAGACCAGATGCAACAACAATTGTATCTTCTGCATGAACTCCCCACTGCAGGTAGCAGACATCCCCAGAAGAGCAACCACCAACTTCCATTGAGCAATTGGATCACCACCCATGGTTCTTGACCACTGGTGCACAAGCGGGTGGATAGAGTATGCATTGCTCTGCCACACCATGAGAGAGTAACCACAAATGTCTGATATCATCTCCCCAAATGCCAAACTGTTCCACTTTGACTCTGCATCCTTGAATTTTGACAGAAAATCCAAACCAGGTTGCAATATGTCAAGGGATGGACATAGTGGCCCATCTCCTGGTGTATATTCAGATGCCCGTTTGAATATATCCTCAGTAATCCCCTCAAAGTGGATGAAGGAGCACAGTTGCAAGAATTCAGCTGCTGGTGGTTTGAGCTGCTTGAAGCTCATCTCCCATGTAGTATATACAGTCCAGTTATAGTCCCCTTGCGACTGTTCAGGTTTCTTGCTTAGTAGGACAGCTCTGTTCTGCCGATAAAGAGGTATAAAGTTGGAAATATCCTGGTGCATGCTGGGCATTTTAGAGATAAATGCCCCTGCTTGTATGAGGGCAAGTGGAAAGCAATATAGCTCCTAGAAGATGATCAACTCATATACTGATATAGTTTCATCATAGGTCTACCTTGACCACTGCAACTGCCTGAGTCTTGTGATTGACTATGTCCAATCCAGCACATTTGAGCAGGAGCATCACCGCATCATCAACCACTAAATTGGAAATCTCAATGATCTTTTTGTCTGGGCCTGTATGAGTCCAGAGCTGAGGGTTCCGAGATGTGATCAAAATGTTCCCGTGAGTGCATTTAGGCAGATATGCTCCCAGGTCCAGATCCACTTTATCAGCATTGTCAAAGAGAAGCAGCCATTCATCCTGGTTTGCTCTCAGCCAGGTCTGTGCAGCTTCTGCAGTATCTCCTAGATTTTTGACCAATGATATCTGCTTGTAACCCAGTTCAATTGCTTCTTTGCTACTTGCATTGATCTTGAACTGGTTAGTGAACCTGTAAATTGGATAAGTTATATTAGTTCAAGAATTATAAGATATCTGAACCTAGATCCAGAGTCTGAAATAAACTTCAGTGCAATCTGGGTTTTTCCAGCTCCTCCAAGTCCATAGAGTAGCACAACTTTCTGTTCCTTCTGCTCCATTGGCTCAAAGAATCCATTCAACTGCAGCAGGATATCTTTCCGACCTTGAAAGAATTTTGAGGGGGGAGGGCAGTTCCTGATGAATTGAATTTTCTCTAGACAATATCTCAGATTTGCTGCCATACAAAATTAGACAATAACCTCTGACAAATCTTGGCTGTATAATGGTCTTCTCAGGAGCCACTATAACAAGACTGTCCGAATTTTGGCTCTCAGCAGAGTTCTGCAGATGCTGATTGATCATATCATCAACTTGTCCCCATCTGAGCACCGCTTGTTGAAAGCTGTGGATGAGCACCAGATTTCCAAACTGAGCATCGAGATGATTGAATAGCACTTGAACCTTTTCCAGGGCATTATGTGTGTGATTTAAGGTTGCACGGATGGGGTTTGTGAGGTTGTTCCAGATTTCCTGGATTATATCACTGATTCTTTCGGCCAAAGCATCTTCAATCTGGGATCGGGAGAGCTGAGTGTTGAAAGTGGCTTCAAACCAGCTAAGCCATTGATGAATACAAGGACATGTTTTCCAGGTCTGACACACCTTATGCCAGTTATTGTATGAGCTACCAAGAGTTGTGAACTACCACTCAGTAAAATCTGAGCACCAGGGGTGTCATTTGAGACAAGCTCAATATTAGGGGCCACAAAGAGCTGTCGGTGTTTGATACAGATATAACTAAGTATCTGCACACATACCTTGAGCTGCTCTTGCAAGTCTGCAACACTTTCCCCATACATAGCAATTGTACTGGTAACATCACCTGGGAGGATAAATTTCTTTCCGAGTTGCCAACTGGTTTCTTTCTTTTTGATCTCTTCAATCCCGCTTGAGATCCCATTCAGAAGTCTATAAAGTCAGATCCTGCCAATTTCAGAGCACAGAAGACACACTGTTGGAAATCCAGACATTTCTCCTGCAATTGTGCTGTACTTGCAACTCCAGGTTGTTCTTGGATTACATGTTGAAGCGTCTCAAGTGTTCTGACTATCTTCTCACAGAGATCCTTGAGCGCTTCTTGACTTTTCTGTAGCTTCTGGACTTTTTTTACAGAAGCATCAAGAGAATATTCATGATCGTACCTCGACATTCTCCAGAAGCAGAACCACACTTCCAAAGACAACTTTTGCGGCTGGAGGAGCAGACTCGGCTGTCTCTACAGCCAGTCGTGCCACAAGGAGTAGGATGTCAAGCCACATTGTCACCGTGTCAGAAGCAGCGCCAGTAGATGCACTATTGAAAGGTGAATCTGAGGGAGTTGCAGAAGATGCCTGGTTGGGCATAAGCCTCTTCGTCCATCCACTCCGAGTCGCCGTGGCAGCAGAGGGCTGGGGACGATGGGGTGTGGTCATGGTGAGAGGAAAGCAGCAGTGCACCGGCGGCAATCTGTCACCCCGTGTGGAAAGCTGTCGGAATTTTGGCCATATATCTGTACCAATCTCGGACATCGGCATGGCGTCAACGATTTACCATTTCTACTTATCGCCAGAGAACGACTGAGAACAGATTTGCGATCAAGAGATATCTGTGTCTGCTAGCCATTCTCGCCGTCTCTTCACACATAACAGAAGAGAAAAGTTTCCCGCGTTGAGGCTCTTCATCACCATCTCTCCATCTCCCATCTCCCGCAATGAAGACCTCGCTGAGGTAGCGGCAGCCATGATTCCTCGCTACGACGTACCGCCGGTGTCCCGCTAGCACGCATCGGCATGACAGGCGGAGAATGATACGCAGGAATACGAGTGGCCGGTAGCGAACGATAATGGCATGCAAGCTCGCAACGAGGCGCTCCCGCTTGGACGCGATGCGATCCGTTTGCGCACATCGACACGACAGAGGCTGAGGCTGAGGCTGAGGCGAGCGATGGCATGCGCTGTCCTTGTAATTCCGGTACCGGTGCATGTCGTCGCCGCGCTATTATCCTCCTTGTCCCTCGAGGTCGGATAGCAAATCCCAGAGCACTCGCATTCCGGAGGCTCTGATTCGAAGGTAATTGGGCGAAGGTGGGCGTCGCCATGGCTGTAGGTCTGTGCGGCGGAGTAACAGAGCGCGAAGAGGGATTCGAAGCAGTGGATGGAAGGACGGAGAGCGAAGCGAAGATAGAAGTGGGGGACGGTAACCATTCACACGGCACCTCCCATCGCTGAAGCCCAAGTCGCCCTGCTGGAAGGTGCGAAGGACGTGGAGGGGAAAGCTTGTCTGACGAGTTATGAGGAACATCGTCCTTGTTGTGCGAGCAATACGTACCTGCGTCGAGGTGTTGCTGAAAGCCAGACAGGGTACGGTCTAGAGCTGGCCGAGTGCCTCGACGTATCGCTGAATGCAGCAGTCGACGACCGTCCGGCGGGTGTGACCCCCGACGCCTGCCTCTCCTGCAGCTCGTGCATCTCCTCCCATTCCCACTGCGCTCGAGCCTGCTCACTAAGCCTGGCGTTATTCTGTCGACGAGCCAGCACCGGGGCGGATTAATTGCACTTGTGAGAAGGGACGAGCGGAGTTTTGGTAGACGACGAGAAGAGGCGGACTGCGTCGGCATATGTCGAGTTGTGGTGGAGAGGGTGAAAGCGTGAGCGCTGACAGTGATACGAGCGCGGCGGTTGGACGGTAGGGCGTACAATGGCGTTCCGTTCCAGAGGTGATGAATAGCACCGGGTGGCGGTCGTTGCGAGAGGGTGTAGTCCATCTTCTTCCCTCAGCCCAGCAGCAGCCAACGCGCGTTTCCTTGGCCTCCGCTGCGACGACGAGCGACAGACCGAATGGGTCCACGGCCAACAGGTGTGTCGCTCTCTATACTCTGGGAAATGCATATTAGCGGAGAATGAGGAGAGAGGGCAGCCAGACGCACTTGTCGCTCCCGAGACGTTCAGGCACGACATCTCTGTCGGGATTCCTCCAGGTAATGCTCGCTTCTCGGCATCTTGTTTCTTCTAGCGGCTGTGTGTTGGGTTCGCGGAGCCCGGACGGCCGGCCAGGTCGTCGCTGCCCTTAGCGAAGGAGCCAGTGTGACGCGCTTCAGCTTGGCAAATTCTAACGCTACTAGTACTGCCGACTCACGGACCGAAAAGCTGGAACGCAGATGACCTCACCTCAGTACTGGTTCGAGCTCTCCGCAAACGTGCCAGTGTGCGCATGCAAGACGAGCAGCTGCAGATGCTCCGCTGACTCATCGGGACCGTCGATGCTGCTCAATGCCCATGGCGACGGGGGAGATCGTAACGTCTTCAGTGGAGATGTCTGGTCTTGCGAGGTGCGCCTTCACATCTACTCATCTTCGCGAATACAAACTGTTCTCTGGCCGTGAGTCGGAGCTTCCGCGTTGACACGGATACCACCAGCTTTTCGGACGCTCCGCCTCCGCTGCCCCAGTCGCCCATCGCCATGTATCGGGGTGCAATCGGTGGGTCCCTCTGCGTCCTCCGCTCCCGGGTCCCCCATCGCTGACAACGAGCCGAGGACAAGGTCTATATCCGCTCTTATCCTGCTTGATCAACTTCTCGACGACGATGCTAGACCTACCTGTATCAAGTGAAGCATTTATGACTGACTGAGCTGGTTTGCACTCCACTCTCCTTGATTTTTGTTGAATTGTTCGTCAAAATTGGAGACTCTCGGTTGCGGATCTGGCGATATACTCTGCGCGATCGTTTCTTTCTTTCTACTGCTTGCTCGCAATGACGGACGCCTTGCGTTTCTCTTTTCTATCTATCTGTTACGCTCACCCGATTAAATATCGTCTAGTCATTCGTACGCCCATGCTGCTCTCCGCTTTGCGCGTCACGGTGTCAGGCTCGACACTGACACGCAGGGTAATAATCCAGGCTCGGGCTCCGGCGAAGCCAAACGCACGGGTATGATGAGCACGACGATTCAGCGGACTGTCCACAGAACACTGGTGCGCGTGGACATCGAACTGCCAGATGGCGATGGGAGTGAGGGCGAAGGCGAGTCGCGGCATACGTCGACAACTCTGAAGGATTCAGAGAGAGAACTTCAGCTTGAGGTGGCTGCCAGTGGAGAGGGACTCGGAGTCGGAGTCGGAGTCGGAGTCGAAGATGCAGGGGAGCGGACTCGGAGACGGTCCGAAGGGAGTTCAGCTCATATATGCAGCTGGAAGAAGAGGCGTCGCCGTTGGCGGTTCAAGCTGGCGCAAGAGCAATCGAAACGGAACCTTATTCGACCGTCGTCGACTCGGATATCCCCAGAAGAATCGATTTATTTGTTTGTCTCATTTTTCCCAATGGATATATCGAGGTCCGCCACAGTCCAGGAGGAATCACGAGAGCCTATAAAGTCATGATTGCGAGCGACGAAAGAGAAAATGAAAATGCAGCGCAAGAACGTGAATATTAGGACGCCAGCTCCTCATGAATCACGGTATGCGCTCTCCTAGTCTTCGCAAATCGAGTCTTGCATCCAGCGGGCAAGCTAAGCCGACGCGGTAAGTAACTGGGTTGTTACCCAGGCCGCCGCCCGCCCTGGAATCGGCGAATGGATCCTCGAGAGCTCTCCGAGTCGAGTCGACAAACCGTTTCCGCACCCCAGGCCTCGAGCTTCTTTCCCCGCCTTGGGGGCGAGTCGCGATGAAGAAAGAGCGACGGCAATCATTTTGAAGACCGTGATCCCGGTCACCATTCGTCACACCTGGTCTCTACTCCCACGACGTGGCCGAATTCTCGCGTTCGATGCGCATTTCCATCCACATACTCGCGCTATGCTCAAGGAAACCGCCGCCCTCGTCGTCTTAAGGTCCGTCGCTGTCCCCTCGTGCCACCAGCTCTCACGGTCTCAATTCAGAGCCGCGATATTCTTCTCTTGCCGCAAATACATCCTCAGCAGCGTCTACGCGAACCTTCAGCAAGAGTCGCTCCCAGCCAATGACTACATTCCGCTCCAGGGGCCCCTCCCGTCGCCCATAACTCAGTCGGAGAGGGACAAGCCGCTGCGCAAGACGAAGACAGAGGCGGGCGATGTCTTTGCGGGGTGTTTCATGGAGAGCTGTATACTCTGCGTCTTGCTCATGATGCAGGCGCTAGATGTCTTCAGTCCGAGGTGCGTTTTCACGTCTGTTTTCTGTCAGGCCGGTTTCTGAAGAGCCAGGTAGAGCACGACTGCTGAATTGGCGGGTGTCGATGTTCCTTCTGCTCACCTTGGTCCTCGTGTGCATCCCGTTCCTCCTCAGCCTTCTGCTGACGCTCTCCGCCGACTCTGGTGTGTTCTCTCCTTCGCCATTTACACACTTACTCACATCTACAGACGCACGTCCACGTACGACTCTTCCCCGTCTGGCATTCAGCACTTTCTCTGTCGCAATCTACCTCCTCCTCCTATCCCTCACCCCGCTGCCTGCGCCAGCACCGGACTACACCACTGCGGCGCTCTCGCGGCTCATCGTCCTCGGCACCGCCATTCTGGGACTCTTGGCGGGTTTCGGGGCGGCGAGCAGTGTCTGGATGTATCTCCCATCTGGCGGCACGCTGTACGTATCGTTTTATGTTTCTCGTTGAGCTCTCATGTTGACGGTGACAGAACACCGCCGACGGAGCACGAGCTCGTCAGTGCGCAGGAGTCGCTGTCCGCCATCCGGGATGATATGGAGAGGAAGCGCGAGGAAGGTCGTCGCCGCGCGGAGGAAGGTGCTGCTACTCAGGTGGATCTTCTTCCTTTATATCTTCCTTGTATTCACTAACATCGTGCACAGACAGGCGGGACCTGGCTCTATCGCATCATGCCCAGCTTCCGAGGAGACGAGGGTACGTTTATCTCCCTCTCCCTCGATCCATGTCCGCTTCGTTGACAACCCTCGTTCCGCAGATACTCAAGTACTTGCTGGTCTCTCTGCGTTGGAACACCAGATGACACTCCGAGTCGACGCCCTTCGGCAACGGCGTCTTGCAGCGATGTACGCCCGGACGTGGTATGGGAGATTCAGCACCTTGTGCGGACGATTCTTCGCCTTGTATTGCGCTTTTCGCATCATCAGCGTGAGCCGTCGTTTTCTTTGGCTAATATGCGCTTGCGCTAACGAGGAGGATCCAGACAACCATAATCTTCTTCCTTCCCTCCCTCTTTCTCTCGACCCCAACGAATTCCTCGGGCACGACCGCCACCAAATCCTCCCTCGACATCGACCTAGCCGCGCGCATCCTCACCACCCTCCTGCCCCCCGCTAGCCGACAACCCACACCTGGCGACCCGTCTCGCGCGCCACGGCAGTCTCTTGCTGGCTGGGGTGATAATCCTGTTGAGCATGCGACGGGTGGTGAGGGGCGTCACCAGGGCTCTGAGGGTAACGAGTCGATCGTTAGGTGCTGCGATGATGGTGTTGGTGCTTGCGTGGGTTATGGTGCGGATCCTCTTTTTCAGTCAGTGCGGCATACTGACGTTCTCTCTACGTAGAGTGTGTACCTCCTCGCGACGATCGTGCAGCTGCGCGCATCTTTCCCTCCTCCCTCGACTCCGACTCCCGACGCTGGAGATCCTGACACGGATGCAGAGGCAGCGACGACCAACCTCTTCAGCACCATCCCGCCCTTTGCCATCTTTGGATCGCTCTTCGACGGGGCGTTCTTGTTCGCTGCGGGCGGAGCCATTGTGGGGCGATGGGTCGGGAGCAAGGTCGGAGCTAGCCATGAATGAGTTTGGTCAGGCGGGTTAGTCTACTGTGGTATAGTGGCGGACAGGACGGTAGCGCTGTAGCCAGGGTATGCATCTTTCATTTTCCTCGAGCCGAATGTGTGCTTATTTGGATTGTGTTTAGCCGGATGCTATCCTGATCTTCGCCATACGGACCTACTGTCATTACTTGGGAAGAACGGAGGGTTAGTGGTATACAGATGTCGCTATTACTCCCTGCCGGTTGACGGCTCGCCGGGTTCCCACATTCAGGTGTTACGGACTCTATATAACTACAGTAGTGGCGGCAGACGGAGTACCGCAGAACATACACAGAGTCGATATAGATAATGGACGGCATCTGGTTTGCCGTGGGCAGGTTCCGAGTCAGGCTTGTAGTACGTGGCGCTTGACAAAACCGATCCTGGGCGCTTCCTACGTCCTTTACAGCCGCATTCTTTCTCCTACTCACAGCGCTGGCTCCAAAATTTCTAGCTGCTTTTAGTTACTTTTGACATTCAAAGTATCGAGATCCAAATAAATTTGCTCCAAAATTGAATCTGATATATGTGAGTTCAAGCTCTGAGATATCTAATCACAAATTTGTCGTATAAGACACAAGCGACCTGGGCAACTACCATGGCATCAAAAAAATAAAGCCTGCAAAAACAGAATAAATGAAGATAAAAACACAATTTTTGCTATCGGCAGCTCAGGCCCATGGCAAACCATTACAGCTGGTTGCAAAACACAGCGGAATCGCCCAAAAGTTTGCGTGGCTGTGCCCAAGCGTGCTTTGGGCGCGGGTTCGATTCTCGCAGTAGCACCCTTTTTCTGTCTTTTTTTTCTTCTCCGTCAGTTCTTCGTGTTTTGGACGTCATTTTGACAGAGAAGAAAATTCTCATAGAGGACCTTGAATATGCATATATACTTGACAATATTTACGGTACAATTGGACAGAGCACTGATGTTGTGTTGCCAATTTCCGTAAGTACATCGTCACCATCCGGCCCAGCACCCCGTTCTCGAGCTGTATGATGTCCCCCGCTGGAATGCCAAGTTCAGCAAGCTTAGAATCTCCACCCTGGTGAAGAATACCTGCCAACGCCGAGAGCATCATGAATAGTATCGGGCTATAGTTGGAGCGTTGACTGCTTCCGTGTCGGGTCCGCCGTTAGATCAATGTCCGTGTCGCGGACACCGTGTAGTTTTGGGGGCGGGTGCGGATGTCGGAAGGAATGGGTTGGTGCTGGGGTGGTGTCAAGGAAGGTGCCAGTGATGCTGCGGTGCGAGAGTCGGCGCTCGTCCAATTGACATTGCCAGACGTCAGCAGGCGATGCCGACCACCTTTTCCAGCCTCTGTGTCGTAGGAGATGTTGTACTGTGCATAGTTGGAAAGGGTGGACTTCTTGATGCCGAGAACTTCACAAATCTGCGGTCGTGCTCGTGGTAAAGGACCGGAATCCGCGCTATTGGTGGTGGTGCGAGAGTTTTCGTGGACTGTGAAGGCAGATGGGAGCTCTGGGGAGTGGAAAGCAAGCGCGAGTCGGCGTAGTCAGCTCTGTGCAGCGGCATAGCTCAGGCTGCAATGGTTCTGGACAAGATGACCTTGGTCACATCAATGCAAGCGCCAACCAATTCTCGTTGTTTGAGTACCGTTCTTTCATTCTTTTTGAATGGATGTATTCTCCTTCAAAAATGCTGTATTTATAGACCGAAAACATGTCTGGACGAGAAGAACTGACGGAGAAAGAAAAACGGAAAAAAGGGTGCTACCGCGAGAATCGAACCCGCGCCCAAAGCACGCTTGGGCACAGCCACGCAAACTTTTGGGCAATTCCGCTGCGTTTTGCAACCAGCTGTAAGCCGTACCGTATACGGGTACGGCCGTATTTTGCGACGGGATGGTCACACCCATACAGTACGGTTTGCGCGAACCCCCTATATGGTACTGAAACGCGGTGACTGCGAGCGCTGATGAAAGCGTGGATCCAACCGCTAACACCAAACACCAACAAACCAACACGCGCAGGTTCGGGGCTCCGTGCAAAGTATATGCACGCTGCAATCGAGACGACGAGGAAGAAGTAGCCGAGTGTGTGTGAAAATAAAGATGATGCGCGCGCAAGCGTGCGCATAGACCAAGACCAAGAAAACCAAGAGCTTCGATGAGCGACCAGCGCCATATAGAATCCAAGATAACCCTCCCACCAACGCTCTCCACAACGTCTAACCAATATATCCAATCTCCAAGACTGTCCCCTCAACATGTCCTCCAACCAATCCCGAGTCCAAAACCATCCAACCAACTTGAACACCTTCATAATCCACCAAATCCAAAACAAAGCCAAGAAAAACAACAGCAAGAGCGAGGGTCTTGCCAGCAAGGACCAGGTCGCTCCTGCATCGGGTCTACGCATGTCGAGAGTGAGAAGGCGATCCATAAGTGCGCAGGGTGTTCTGGAACGATGCCAGAGACGTTCCATCGCCAGTCGTAGCGAAACCGAAGAGCAAAAAAGTGTAAAGTTTAGATCAAAAGTGGGATCAAAGTACGCGGTCTATTCCTCCTTCTACGCTACTACATCGCGCCTTATATACCCCAGCCATTTATTAGGTATGCAAGCTCTAGCCAAGCAGAAACACCATTGTTCCCCAAATCCGGCCAGTCTGAACTTGACAACGCGCAACGATAGCTAGGCAATGTCGCCTTGGTCTCCAGCGTTGTCTTGACGCGTTCCTATGACTCTAACACCTTCACGACGAGCCATCGTCACCCGAATAGCACAAATCACCGAATCTTGCATTCCCATGCCGTTTCACGTGGGTCCACGGCATGCCCGCCCATTAGTACGGTACCCGTATCGCAAAAACCGTACAGTATACGGCTGGATACAGGCATCGAGGTGAGTTACAGGCATCGAGGTGAGTTGTCTGGCCTGGGAATCACTCAGCAGGTCACAATTCTGGCGCAGGGAGATGTTCTATACCTCTATACAACACATTCATCCGGAAAACCCACCAATACACATAATACGGGTCGTTGACCCATATTGATGGGACAGCCCGTCCTGTAACCCGTCCCGTAAAGGTTGGTGGCTAGAGCAATACGGTACCGGAAAGACCCATACCATACCATCTGTAAACCCGTTGTGAGGACTATAGATAGCCGGGCCACGCCGCACAAGCCTTAGGATGCCAGACCAGAATGGCAAACCGACAACACAAATAACCAACACCACTGGATTATTATGCACCTCGAGACAATGAAGCGACCCTGACAGACGACACCGCTGGATTATTGCACGCTTCTGGATGAACAAAGGAACCCAATAAGCACCACCGCTGGATTAATACACGCTTCCCGGACGCGATGTCTTCGAATACAGCAAACCTCGAGCACTCCTGCACTTGCAATGTTTGCCTGGATACGGTCCCGTTCCACCTACGACACTCACTCCTGCCATCGCAATGTTTGCCCGGATACGGTCCCGTTCCACCTACGACCGCACCGGATACAGTCCTGTTCCAGCTACAACTTCACTGTAACCTCATGGTGAACATTGCCGACATGAATGAGCCAACCGCTGGATTACTGCACGCACAGGGAAACCTCCCCGTCTCTTGGAAATAACGCGCTGTTGTCTGGGTAATTTGTTACCCTAGGTAGTATCTTGGAATTGACTTTCTTCGAAGAATACCACCAAAGTTCGACTTTAAGGTGATCTTGAGGTTTGAGAGAGTGGTTGAGAGGGTTGGGAGTGGAGAGAAGGATGTTGTTGTAAGATATGGAGTGTGTTTTGGTTAGTATTTCCAAGCTTTCCAGAGCTGAGCAAATACTAGACAGAATCGTAGGTGAAATAACCTCAGGCGCCGGTTGGCTGAGCAATATTTTCGTAGAACAGAGAACGTAGGTGAAATAACCTCAGACACCGGTTGGCTGAGCGATACTTCCGTAGACAGATAACGTAGGTGAAATAACCTCAGACACCGGTTGGCTGAGCGATACTTCCGTAGACAGATAGCGTAGATGAAATAACCTCAGGCGCCGGTTGGCTGAGCGATACTTCAATAATTCAATGTGGTAGCCTTCAAAGATCCAAGTCCTGCAGGAGCTGGAAGGCAAGAGAGATAAGAGAGAGAGAGAGTTGGGGGGAACTTCAGTCAAGATCAGAGAAAAGAGCAAGAAAGTTAGTTATTTTTGTAATTTTACAGGGGGGGTATATATATGAAAAGCTGTTCCCTACCAACAGGCTATGGGTTGCCTGCTGCGGAAAGCTACGCATACCAACAGGCTATGTGTTGCCTGCTGCGGAAACCTACGCGTCAACAACAGGCTACACGTAACCTGCTGCGGAAAGCTATGCATTACCAACGGCAACAAACTGTGCAAAGCTGCGTACATTGTCCCTCGGCTATGCTTATTATGCAATCATTTGATCCCGTGTGGCCATGTTGATCTTTTCTTGTCTAATCTAATCTAATCATAAGGATCAAGTTCATCAGATAAATCACTCTGCCCACCCAAATATCTATACGACAGCGCCACCTATAACCCTTGCTCCGCTGGAAAGAGGAAAACGACTGAGACTGGCAAACGATAGAGGAGCGAGACATATGACATGATAGGTGCAGACTTTTGGTGGAAACAGACGTCGAGCGTACGCCTGCAGACGAGACCAGCCAGACGGGCACGGAAACAGTCCGACGAGTAACCAAACGACGATGTGAGCCATCGGGAGAATGAGACGGGGGTCTATCTGGGTCAGCAATGCAAAGCAAAGGTCAAGAAATTGACGCATAGACGCGGGATAATCTCACGGGACTGGAAACAATGCAGCGACACTCAAGGGAATCCAGCGGGGGACAAGCAACTCGACACAAGCAGGGGAGGGTCGCGGTGCCAGGGAAATGTCACGGCGTCTGGAAATAATCGTGCCGAGGACGAGAGACCTAATGCAAAGCTCGAGGAAATGTAGCGGCGCCCAGGAAAACCCAGCGGAAGGTAGACGAGTCGAGCGAAGGTCCAGGAAATACAGCGGCATCCGGGGATCAAAGTGACTCGGTCGACACTTTGACCCAGCACCCCGAAACCGTTCGACAGCCGTGCGACCAAGCCTTATGAAGCAAAACATGAAACACTTACCAACTGGGTTTCTTACAAACCATTAGCAATCCCCTTGGCAAGGGTCTAGAGCGTACTCACGGCTTGACGTCCCAGGCCAAACACACGGGAATTGTGGAACTAAGTATTCACACCCACAAACTATATCTACCACAACTGTAAACACAGGTAAACAGTTCACTGCGCCCCAATATACAGTGCAAATTTCAAGACACAGACACTGAGGACACCGGTATTGGGACCGCCCAATTAAAAGGGAACCACTATCCACCACTCCACCACTTTTCGGACGCTATAAGGCTCGGCGTCGGTCGGCTCGCTATAGTAAACCTTGATGGACGAGAGCATAGCCAGTTAGCTCTACGAGGGCGACCGCCATTCGGAACCGCGCAATAACCGTGACACCAAGACGTATACCAGGGCATTCGGAGGACTTCCTGTAGCTCGGTCGCCGTCCAATATCTCGAATCTGCGAGCGCGACATGTACAGACCATCCTATACAAGCGGAACTATCGAACATCCATCAGCTAGGACTTCCTTGCTGAAAAGCACATAAGCCTCGAAGAGAATCGAGCACCACCTTCCTTCCAACAACTTCGCGGCAGACTTTCGAGTCGCCAAACAATGCCCACAACCACCAGATAATCCAGCGAAGGATGAATCCTTCTTTGCTCGATCAAAAACACACCACCCACGACAACAGATTAATCTTGCGGAGACCAACAGCCTCTCAGCTCGATTATCCCCACTAACTTCGTCCACAGGAACTACACAAGCGCGAGCTTTCCTAGCCCCGTTGGATTTATACACACACACACACACACACACACACAATTTAAAAACACAGTTTCCACCGTTGCAAACACAATCCCCAGAGGACGACTCGACTGAGACTTGATAGTACAAAAGCTGTATTTTGGAAATCTATCTCTACGAACGCCCGCAGCATCACACCGTACACTTACACCTACTGTTTGGAGCCCTACCTGCAACATAGATACTCATTGACACCACATGGACAATATATACATAATGGAGGCTACCATATAAGTTTGTCTGATCTACATCTTTGTTTCATATTGTTACGGTCAGCTGAGTTTGGACCTTTCCACAAATTCACTTTAGCTGGGTGTAGAGTAACAATTGACCCAGGTGTGGGCATGGGGAATGGCTAAGCCATCTAAATGTGTCACACCATGTTGGGAGATTTGAAGGAGACAAGGCCGGACTGCAAGGGTTATATGTAGCTCTCGTGGATACCAGAAAAGAGGAATGGGGGACCTATGAGGCAGGGAGAACCATTGAGGTGCATCCCAGTTGCCTAGATGCCCAGAAAAGAGAGCCGCAGAGGTGACCCGGTCGCTGTGCTCCTCCATGAGCTGCTGCTGCTGTCCTGTTGCTGCATCCCAGAGGCACACAGTTTTGTTATATGAGCCAGACACAATGCGCGTGCCATCAGGAGAGAAGGCCACAGAGGTCACCGAGTCGCTGTGCCCGTCCATGCACCGCTGCTGCTGCCCTGTTGCTGAATCCCAGATGCGCACAGTTCGGTCATGTGAGCCGGACACAATGTGCATGCCATCAGGGGAGAAGGCCACGGAGGTGACTGAGTCCCAGTGCCCGTCGATGCAGCGCTGCTGCTTTCCCGTTGCTGCATTCCAGATGCGCACAGTTTTGTCACGCAAGCCATATACAATATGCTTGCTATCAGGGGAGAAGGCCACAGAGGTAACCAGGCCACTGTGCCCTTTTATGCACTGCTGCTGCTGCCCAGTTGTTGCATTCCAGATGCGCACAGTTTTATCACGCGAGCCAGACGCAATGCGTGTGCCATCAGGGGAGAAGGCCACAGAGGTGACCAAGTCGCTGTGCCCCGTGCACTGCTGCTGTTGCCCTGTTGCTACATTCCAGATGTGCACAGTTCTGTCACGCAAGCCAGATGCAATGCATGTGCCATTGGAGGAGACAGCCACAGAGGTCACCAAGTCTCTGTGCCCCTCCATATGCTGCTGCTGCCCTGTTGCTGCATCCCAGATGCGCACAGTTTTGTCACGAGAGCCAGACACAATGTGTGTGCCATCAGAGGAGAAGGCCACAGAGGTGACCCAGTCGCTGTGCCCCTTCATGTACTGCTGCTGCTGCCCTGTTGCTGCATCCCAGATGCGCACAGTGTGGTCATGTGAGCCAGACACAATGTGCCTACTATCAGGAGAGAAGGCCACAGAGGTGACCCAGTCTGTGTGCCCATCCATGTGGTCCTGCTGCCCTGTTGCTGCATCCCAGATGCGCACAGTTGTGTCATGTGAGCTGGACACAATATGTGTACTGTCAGAGGAGAAGGCCACAGAGGTGACCAAGTCGCTGTGCCCCTCTATGCACTGCTGCTGCTGCCCTGTTGCTGCATCCCAGATGTGCACAGTTTTATCATGTGAGCCGGAAACAATTTGTGTGCTGTTGGAGGAGAAGGCCACAGAGGCAACCAGGTCACTGTGCCCTGCCATACACTGCTGCTGCTGTCCTGTTACTGCCTCCCAGAGGCGGACAGTTTTGTCATGTGATCCAGACACAATGTGTGTGCCGTCAGGGGAGAAGGCCACAGAGGTGACCCAGTCCCTGTGCCCCTCCATGCGCTGCTGCTCCTGCCCTGTTGCTACATCCCAGATACACACAGTTGTATCATGCGAGCCAGATACAATGCATGTGCCATCGGAGGAGAAGGCCACAGAGGCCACAGAGGCACCCCAGTTGCTGTGCCCCTCTATGCACTGCTGCTGCTGCCCTGTTGTTGCATCCCAGATGCGCACAGTTTTGTCACGTGAGCCAGACACAAGGTGCATGCCGTCAGAGGATATGGCCACAGAGTTGACCCAGTCGCTATGCCCTTCCATGCACTGCTGCTGCTGACCTGTTGCTGCATTCCAGATGCGCACAGTTTTGTCACGCGAGCCGGACACAATCTGAGTGCCATCAGGGGAGAAGGCCACAGAGGTGACCCAGTCCCTGTGCCCCTCCATGCGCTGCTGCTCCTGCCCTGTTGCTACATCCCAGATACGCACAGTTTTATCATGCGAGCCAGACACAATGTGTGTACCATTTGGAGAGAAGGCCACAGACTTCACCCAGTCACTGTGTCCCTTCATTTGCATTAGTGTGATACTTCTAGCAACACTATAACATTGGACAAAGTCAAGACCTGGAAACCTCTCATACCACTGATGCAGATTTCTTGTTTGGCCCATTTCTAGTGCAAGACAGCTGAGATAAAGATGGGGTGTAGATGCAGAACATGGACTGGATTTAAACACTGTCCATATTCGCTGAACAGCACCTGTGTATTCAATTAATTCCTTGTAGCATAAAACCTGATGTCTGTTAATACAATATCTGCTTGGAAACCACACACAAACCTGTGATGCCCAACTTCGAGCCTGCTGGATAGCATACTGACAGTCTGCCTTCAAGAGGCTCATTGCCTCCATCCAGAATAGAACCTTCAGCTCATAAAACTTCAATAGAGATCTAGCAACCTGTTCAGCAGCTTTATCCCTGTGCCGCACAGCATCAAGATGACTGGCCCAGTGATGACAGGCGTATCTTATGTCCGGCTTAATAGCTGCTACTCTCTCAGCCAATCCTTCCACTTCATCATCTTGTACATATGAGGACTCAAGCTGGCAGATGTTGAACTTGAGTGATGTCTCCATAATGTTAAAACACTCTTGTACACGGTTTGCAAAATATGAGATTGCCTGCTTTGCAAGTTCTGAGCGGTTGATCACAAAATCATCAAAGGACTTGTGATACACATAAATCTTGCCATCCTGGGAGACATAGAGCACAGCATGGAGCCTACCCAGGCTCTTCTCAACCGCAAGAACATTGTCAGCAGTGGCCTCCTCATCATATTCCTCTGGGGTATCAACTACAAGGGGAGCAAGTGTCTGCACTGTCAACGGCTGACGCGCAGTTGTAATTGCACACAGAATATGTTCGGAGATCTTGATCTCAGGACCATAATTGTTCAGTGCCTCAGCAAGTACTGCAGTATACAGAGCATCAACCAGCTGATCTTTGCCTGTTATCTGACTTCCAAATCCCCTTTGCAAGAGTTGTTTCAACCGCTTGGTTTGCTGAAGTGGAGTCAAGGGGCTTCCATGAGGGGAGAGGTAGCGGGCAACAGTTGCAGCATATATGAAAACACCAGAAGACTCATCCACAATGTTTTCAAGGTTGTTAGCAAGATTTGGCAGTTCAGTCTGCAAGAAGCAGTGAATATCTGATTTGGCATCACTTTTATCAATATCTTCCAGCCGAAAGTGTGCTTTGACTGCATGGCAAGATTGCACAATTTTGGGATGTGGACGACTGGTAAGGAGGAACTTGAGTCCATGCAGTGGAGTGGCAGTGAGTGTCTCAATGAGTTCCTTGATGAACTGGGCACCAGAATTGGCTTCTAGTTCATCCAGAGCATCAATGACAACCAGTGGTGGTGCTTCAAATCCAGACCTCCTTGCTCGAATCCAGGGTTGAACGAGCAGCTGGCCAATATCCTCTTCATAAGTAGCATTAAGCAACTCAATGTTAACCTCTTGAAGGCTAGCCACCAGAGGCTTATATGTAGAGAGGAGTTGGCGCACCAGAGTTGGAACAAGGAATCTGCGGGACCTGGTGTCTTCCTCATTTCGAGAGCAGAAGAAGGATGCACCAAGTCGGCCACAGCTCTGCAATTGTTGACAGAGAGTATAGGCAATAGTGGATTTGCCAGTGCCGGCCATGCCACTGAGCCAACAGATGCTGTCAGATACATCCAGAGACGTGTTAAGAGCCCAGTTTTCCAGATGAGATAGTAGATTCTCCCGAGTGTGTGGTGTGCACGCTCGGCGAGTGAGCTTGTCCACTCCATTAAAGCGTGCTTTGGGAACATAGGCCAACTTCAATGCCTAAGGAAAAGAGTTAAACAGAGGGAATGGAAAATGAGAACAGACCACAAACCAAGGTGTTCTCCAACATGAGGTAGGTGTTTTTAGCAGTAGATAAAGCCATGTCGCGCTGGTAGTAGTTGCTGAGTATAAAGTTGTAAATCATGAAGTTCCTTGAACTTACCATGTGAAAGTGCATCCCTCTCTTCAATTGATCACCAAATGTCTGAATTTCACGTGGGATTACAAGCTGCAGCTCTACGTTGTCTGTAAGGGATTTGTGTGTGTGATGAATGTTCACAGCCCCTTCCAGAATCAGCCTGTTATGCTTGAGCGCATAGTATAGTGATGAATTCTCAGGACCTACTTCATTAACTTCTCAGTACTGGCCGTCACCTGGATGCTATAGTATCCCCTTTCCAGAAACACAGTGTTGGCTTGCACAAGAGAGGATGAGAGGTTGTCCATCAGAGCCTGCAGATCCTTCTCATTGTCAATATACATCTGTAGAAGTGTTAATATCAAGCCCAGATGTGGTCCGTACCATACCTCAGCCATATCAGAGATTTGATCAAGCAGCTTCAAGATAGAGCCGAAATGGGTCGGAACTGCAAACTGGACATCTGCCACCAATTTGTGTAGGCCATGCCAGATGAGCTTGGCCTTGGAGCATATCTTCTCCTTCCTCGAATGGAAGTCATTGCCAACAGGGAACTGAGCAATGAATGCTCCAGGATTATTCTTGAATTGCACAAAGTAAGGGCTGAGAGCATAATCCAGGCTGCCCACACGAGAAATGGCATCAAGAAAGGACGAGATGAGAACTGTGTCCCTTGATTGTCGATCAAGCTCCAGGAAGAGTCTTCTTGTTTTGAGCAGCGGGTTGTCCTCAAAGGTCAAATCATTCATGAGATCTCCGCTAAGTGCACTCGAGTTATCGAGCCGCTGAATGATGTCGGTGACCACCAGAGCACAACTAGCCTCAATGTCGGATCGCTTGAAGTCTTTTGTGTCGAAGGTTGCACCAAACCAGGAGTAGCTGAGGAACCGATGAGCGCGAATCATGTAATCGATTTGCACACGCACCGCTGCGGACTCGTCTCCCCTGAGGCTTCATCCCTGTCCGGCAAGTTATCACTTGTTCTCTTGGTTCCAGACATTCTGGGTGCTTTGGTTCGCTGGGTCGAGTAGCAGCAGATGGGGGAGCGAAGGAGAGTTCCGTCGCGGCGTGTGAGAGTCATATTGACAGCTTGACTGTTAGCATCGATGGATGTTATCGCCGATGAATCCGCAAGATTTGCGTCAATGGTCATAGTAGCAGTGCTCATGCAGGACATCTGTCCTCGCCCCAGTGTCAGACCCTGATCACAGAATTTCCTTCCTCCGACTGGCTCTCCCGCCATTACAACGCGTCCCCTTCCCGCTCACCGCCCCAGGAAATGCCGCGTTGACGATGCAGGTGCGTTTAAACGCCGCTTATTTACTTGTGCTTCTTCTCACTTGTCCTCGCGCGCTTCCTTTCGACACACGACCACGACCACGAGCGGACACTGGCGCTGTCAAGCCGAGGCCGAATCGGTGGGTCCCTCCTCTCCCGGGTCCTCCTCCACTCCCGGATCCTGCGTTGACAACACGCTCTTATCCTGCCAGTGCTTGATCAACTTCTCGACGACGATGCTAGACGTACCTGTATTCCGATTATGACCGGGCTGATTTGTACTCCACTCGCCCTGATTTTTGTTGAATTGTTCGTCAGAATTGGAGACTCTCGGTTGCGGATTTACTTCGCGATATACTCGGCGCGACCGTTCAAGTTGTTCTACTGCTTGCTTGCAATGACGGACGCCGTGCATTTATCTTCTCTTTCTATCTGCTGCGCTCACCCGATTGAATCAATCGTGTAGTCGTTCATCCACGCCAGCCCTTTACGCGCTCCGCCGTGAGCGTGTCAGACTCGCCAAGCAGGGAGATTCCGGCGAACGCAAACGCGCGGGTGTGATGAGCACGATTCAGTGGACGGTCCAGAGAACACTGGTGCGCGTAGATATCGAACTAGATGGCGAGGGTGAGTCGTATACGCATACGAAGACGTCGACAACTACCGTAACGGGGACCGGGAAGCCACGGGGAGGGGAGGGGGAGGGTGCAGACATACTCGGAGAACTTTAGCTTGAACTTGAGGTCGCTGGAAACGCACTCGGAGACGGAGATGCAGGGGAGCGGAGACTGGCGGGGTACGGCTGATAGAGATGCAGCTGGACGAAGAGGAGGAAGAGGAGCTGGCGAGAGAGAATTAGGGCTGTAAGACACCGGCGGCCGGTTCCAGCGAGGTCGGAGAGCCTGAGGAGAGAGGAAGGAAGCAGACTGTGTAGCATATTGTACAATCGGCCCAGGCTGGGAACTTGAAACAAGTGGTACCGCGAGATCTTCAAATTCAGACTCGCGCAACCCTCCACGCAACGTACCTGCGTTCTCGGCTACACGAGTACGAGAGATCCTGGGCGCCCCGCCGCTTGATGAGAAGTTACTTCAGAGTTGACAGTCATGCATGCGTTCGCTCGAGAAAACTCTGCGGACTCGGATCAGCGTTCGGCGTCCTGGGGCACTGGCACTGGGAGCGCGAGGAGGTGCCGTACATCGATATCGAGAGCAGACCACGTACCTCGGGTTGAACCTCGGGCAAGCACACGATACAGCGACCTGGGAAAAGGTGTAATGTACGGGCATGGGCACGGGCATGAGTAATCTGATCGCGGACTCGGAAATCGCTCAAGTCACCTATCGATCTATCGATTCTTCTTCCGCAGCGGTAAGTAGCGGGCTGATGAGACGATACCGTTTTCCGGAACGCGCCACTGTTCGTCAGCCGCAGGCACAGACACAGAAATAACTTGTGGATGCAGCTTGATAATGCTTGATCGGCGACGCAATGAGGCAGAGAGAGGAAGAGAAAAGAAGAGGGTGCTGTTGCGAGGGTTGAGAAGAACTTGAGTGAGCTCGTGCGCGTGCGGTGCTTCGAGGAAGATACTTAACTTCCTTCCCCTACCATTCCTAGGATCCTTCAGAAACAGAAGAGAAAAGGACAAAACAGAATCGAAGAAGCTGGCCGGGGAGGTCTCGGGGGCACTGGCAGGCGCTGAGTACAAGCGTCGGCGAGCAAAAGATCTACCGAAAGGCGCCCGGCGTAAGAACACCGGCGTGGAAGTGCAAGGCGGAGAGCTTCAAGTTGAAGCAAACTACACAGCTGAAGAGCACAGTCGTCCGAGTCGCGGCAGGAAGGAAACACGAGAGACGGTAATCGACACCGATCAATGATGGAACGCTCGGCAACAGGTTGCCGTCGAATGGCTCCCACGACCCACCTCGGGCTTGTGCCTCGGGGACGATTGACAAGACGGGAATCCAAAACCGTCACATTTATACTCCCTTGCTTCTTCACCGTCATCCACTGACACAGGCCTCACGATGGAGGAACACCGCAGGGAGTCTGCCTCGCTCGAGCTGGCGGAAAACGACGCGCATGTCGCACTGGCAGACACTGGCAAGCAGTCAGACTCGGAGGACGCCAACGCCAACGTAGTCCCGCGTGATTGGAAATTCTGGGCAATCATCGCGTCGCTCTCGATTAGCCAGATGCTCACCGCCATCGAGTTTGTGCGTCCTCGAGCGCGTTTTTTCCTTCATTGCAGACTGACAGTAGTACTGCGTTAGACGTCGGTGGGCACCGCACTCCCTGTAATCGCGCAGGACCTCAACGGCAGCAATTACATCTGGATTGGGTCGGCGTATACCCTCGCCTCGACGGCTTTGCTGCCGTTTTGCGGGGGTTTGGCGCAGGTGTGTGTGTTTTTTTTGGCTCGTGTCATGGCGATTTTCTTCATGGCCGTGTAGATAATAGGACGGAGGAACGTCATGCTGCTCGCCATCTTGTTCTTCATGATTGGAAGTGCTCTGTGCGGCGCGGCAACGAGTATGAACTTCCTCATCGCGGGACGCAGTGCGTGCTTTCTCTCTCTCTCTCCACTTTCTTCCTTTTAACACGACCCAGCGGTCCAAGGCCTCGGTGCAGGCGGCATCGTCTCCCTCATCCAAATCATCATCTCAGACCTCGTCACACTCAAAGACCGCGGTGCCTTCAACGGAATAATATCCATGTCCTACGGAATCGGCGCGGGAGCCGGCCCTGTGATTGGCGGTGCGCTCGCGCAGCGCGGCCAGTGGCGGTGGCTATTCTACATGAACCTCCCTATTGGCGGGCTCTGCGGGCTCCTCATCGCGGTGTTTGTCCGCCTAAAAACACCGAAAGCCCCGTTGCATGAGAAACTTCAACGGTTGGACTTCATGTGCGTGTCCCTGTCCTTGCTTCCCAACTCCAACTTACTTGAAAACTTTAGCGGCAACGCCCTCATCGTGGCATCGACCACGTCTATCGTGATCGCCCTGACCTGGGCCGGCACCGTCTTTGCGTGGGACTCGCCAAAAGTCCTCGCGCCGCTCGTCGTCGGTGTCGCCGGCCTCGGCGCGTTTCTCGTCTACGAGGCGTTCGTTCCGCGGTATCCAATCGTATGTTTTTGTTCTGTGCACCTGCACTCATCCGCTCACGCGCTCGGCCGAAGATACCACTCTCCCTCATGGCCACCCGTACTGCATTCAGCGGCCACATCCAAAACTTCCTCGCCGCTCTGGTGTTGGCCGCAATCGGATGTACGTCTTCGTCTTCGTCTACCTCTTCATATCACTCACCCAAGAACACACAGACTGGCTCCCCGTGTACTTCCAAGCCTGCAAAAGCGCCGGACCCATCGCCTCAGGCGTCGACGTCTTCGGCATAACATTCACCGTCGCCCCCGTCTCCGCCATCACCGGCGTCCTCATCAACAAAACCAAGCGCTACCGCCCACAAATGTGGCTCGGCTGGGCACTCATGATCGTCGGCGCAGCGCTCCTCGGCACAATCACAGAAAACTCCAAACGCGCCACGGCGATTGGGTTCCAGATCCTCATCGGCGCTGGAATCGGCCTGGCGTATGTCGGGACGTACTTCCCCGTGCTCGCACCCATACCAGTGACGCTCAACGCTCAAGCCCTCGCATACTTCTTCTTCCTACGCCAATTCGCACTGATCTGGGGTGTCACCGTCGGCGGCACGATCCTGCAAAATCGCCTCACCGCAACCTTGCCGGCAGACTTTTTAGCGCGGTTCCCCGGCGGCACGCAAATCGCATTTACGATCATACCAAGTATTGGCACGCTCGACCCGGTGCTGCGGGATCAAGTCAGAGCGTCGTTCGCAAAGGCGTTCCAGCTGCTGTGGAATGTGCTTGCGGCGTTTTCGGGCGCGGGGTTGTTGATTAGTTTGCCGATGAAGGGGTTGCCATTGCATAATCAGGTCGATAAGGCGTGGGGGCAGCAGGAGGCCGCTGGGGAAACGCGCGAAGGCGAGGGGGAGAAGGAGGAGGGGAGGCAGGTTGGGGGTAACAATGCCGCGTAGAGAGAGATTGATAGATGGTAGAGAATCTCATGTACACTACACTTGATAGTTTTACGTTCTTACATTTCAACATTGAACATGTATTCTGCTGTGATACTGTGAGTGCCCGCAATACTGTACTGGCAAATCAAGAAGCAGATGCTGCGGACAACCCCGGAATGCTTCTGCAGACTGAGACTTGTTATTCAACGCTCCCAAAAAAAAGACAAAAAAAAAAAAGAGAAGAAGCCTGTGCTGCGGGCCGGCGGCCCGTAGCGGGTGCCTGTGACTATCCGTCACAAATCGTGATACCATCTGCTCCTGACCTTCATGTCCTCGGCTCCGGCTTGCTTGCCCTAATCTCGTCCTCGGTCCCCTCTACTTGCTGGTCTAGAATCAAACAGAATTGGTAACCAAGAGGTCCGGGGCCCGGGCCCAGCGAACGCCGGACGCCAAGGTAGACTGACTCGGATTGCATACCTCGTCTCCGAGCAGCGTGGGATGCAGAGATTGCTAAAGCAGACAGGGATAGTGGGATTCGATGCCCAGCTTTCAACAAGAAACATATATATCTGCTCCTTCAAACTCCCACGGCGCACCAACACCTCCGGAGTCTTGTCAGGCACAAAGTTCTGCAGATCATTCTCTCGGCGAATACCAGGAATCACCGCGCTCCGTCGACGTCTTCCTGCAGCGCCTCCCGACTCCGTTGGGAGCTGCGAAACGCTCGGGCAGCCCTTCGGGCTCGGGGACGATTCTCATGCTCCCCGATGCAGCTATTAATCTTCCTAACGCGGAGGTGGTGGATCGACAGATGACAACTTTACCTCATTCGTCACCAACGGCGTTTTCGTATTTTGGAATTGCTCGCCGCAACGATAAACTGGTGCCTATCGTTCGCCAAAAGTTCTTCTTCCACCCTGGCCTTTCAGATAGCGCTTGTTCTGCTCAAAGCCATACAAGAGAGGCGATTAAGTCCTCGCCACCGAAGAGCCCGAACCGAACACCCAAGCAAGCGAGTTCGCGCCACTTGACACTGCACGTTTGATGATGCCGGCGCTGCGCTGATAATACGGTCGATTGCTGCATTCTCCTTGTTCGGGGTCTTGCGAGCCCGAGGTAACGGTCAAGAATATGAAATTTCAAATGCTATAACAGCACCTCCCCTAGGTGCGGACACACTTTTCGCTTTCCCTTACATCTTCTCCACCCACTGCGCCGATGGACCTGCACGCCCAATCTCAAAGCCCGAGGGCTACAACGGCTGGCGATTCCACGTCAGTCGTGGGTGTGGCGACGAGTAGCATGGAGAAGCTCCCCGAGCAGAGTTCTTCCGCAGGAGTCCAGCGGGACTGGAAGTTCTGGTGCATCATCGCGTCGCTGGCAGTCAGCCAGCTGCTCACGGCTATCGAGTTTGTAAGTTAGTTCTTCCCCCT
Source organism: Mycena amicta (assembly GCA_029282125.1). Lineage (NCBI taxonomy): Eukaryota > Fungi > Basidiomycota > Agaricomycetes > Agaricales > Mycenaceae > Mycena > Mycena amicta. The sequence continues at coordinate 196,077 of JARIHP010000063.1, forward strand.
TCCTCGGCGGGCTTCTGACTTGGCTTGGCGCCCGCGCAGACATCTGTAGGGACCGCCCTTCCTGTCATCACACAGCATTTGGGCGGCAACAATTATATCTGGATAGGCTCGGCGTATAACCTCGCTTCCACTGCGCTGTTGCCGTTTTGCGGAGTCCTGGCCCAGGTGCGTTTTTCTCGTTTGTCTGTTTGGTCAAAGACAATATTCAGGGATTACATTAGATATTGGGCCGGAGAGACGTCATGTTGCTCGCCATCGTCCTCTTCATGGTCGGCAGCGCATTATGCGGTGCCGCGACGAGCATGAACTTCCTTATCGGTGGACGCAGTGCGTATATCTCGCTTCCGAGTAAGCTGTTCGCTAACAAACAAATTTATCTAGCTGTCCAAGGCCTCGGTGCCGGCGCAATTGTCTCCCTGATCCAAATTATCATCTCAGACCTCGTCCCACTTCAAGACCGCGGGGCGTTCAGCGGGATCATCGCTGCATCGTTCGGAGTCGGCGCTGGGGCAGGCCCCGTCATCGGCGGCGCTCTCGCGCAGCGCGGTCTGTGGCGGTGGTTGTTCTACATGAACCTCCCTATCGGCGGGCTTTGCGCCGTCTTGATAGGGTCGTTTGTGCGTCTCAAGAAACCCAATGAGCCATTGCGGGAGAAGCTGCGACGCCTGGATATCATGTGCGCTTTGGTTGTTTCTGTGTTGACGTCCTTGGCCTCAACCTTTTTAACAGCGGGAATACTCTGATCGTGGCGTCCACGACATCCATGGTGATTGCCCTGACCTGGGCGGGGACGATATTCGCGTGGTCCTCGCCGAAAGTGTTGGCACCACTGATCGTTGGCATTGTTGGCCTCGCGGCGCTATTGGTATACGAGGGACTCGTGCCTCAGTACCCCATCGTACGTCGTGGTTCATTTCCCTCTCTCGCGTGCTCATTTCTATGCGTAGATTCCGCTATCCCTCATGTCCAGCCGCACGGCCTTCAGCGGATATGTCCAGAACTTCATCTCTGCTGTGGCGATCTCCGCCATGGGATGTACGTCTCGTCGCTCCAAACACACTTGCTTCTTGGGCTCACCCAAACGCAGATTGGCTCCCCATCTACTTCCAAGCCTGTAGATCCGCATCACCCATCGCATCGGGGGTCGATGTGTTCGGAGTCACCTTCACTCTGCCCCCACTTGCGGCTATCATGGGTGTTGTCGTGAACAAGACGCTGCGCTATCGCCCACAGATGTGGTGCGGGTGGGCCCTCATCATCGTCGGCGCCGCGCTCCTCGGCATCGTCGACGAGAACACTGCACGCATGCGGGTGATTGGGTTCGAGCTGCTCATTGGCTCGGGAATCGGGATAATCTACGTTGGCGCATACTTCCCCGTGCTTGCGCCCATTCCCGTGACGCTGAACACACAAGCGTTGGCGTATTTCTTCTTCTTGAGGCAGTTTGCGTTGGTGAGTCCGAGTCGATCTTTCACGTCTATCACTTCGTATTGATAACTTGATAAGATCTGGGGTGTCACCATCGGCGGCACGATCCTCCAAAACAAACTCGCCTCCTCTCTCCCACCCGCCTTCCTCGCCGAGTTCCCCGGCGGCACCGAAATCGCATTCGCCATCATCCCGTCCATCAACAAGCTCCCTCCGGATCTGCGCGACGCCGTCCGCGCGTCGTTTGCAGACGCGTTTCAGCTCCTGTGGCGCGTTATTGCTGCGCTGGGCGGTGCGGGCTTGGTCGCGAGTCTGTTCATGAAGGGGTTGCCGTTGCACTCGCAGGTGGATCAGGCGTGGGGGAGGGATGACGCTGGGGCGAAGGAAGAGAAGGAAGACAAGAAGGCTGGGAGTTTGGCGTAGAAACCCGAGAGAACTAGAGACTTGAGAGTACACACACATTCATTCAATTGTAGATATATTAGCCTCCGATAGACACAACATTATATGATCTCCCCCCTCGAATTACATTAGCTGGGTGCTGATATAAACGGTGATTTGCGTACACAACACTCTGGGCCGAGAACGCCGAAGAGGCTTCGCTAGGCCAAAACAATCATTGATTTGACATCACCTCAGGTCGCTCTTGCCTCCCACCACCTCGACTAAATCATGACCGCTATAAATCCGCGTTCTGGACCCACCGAAATCCTGTACCTGGCAATCTCTTCGAGAAGCCTCGCCTCGTGTCTTCGTGTCTGACCCGGCGGACAAATGCGCAAAACGCGATTCAAACTTCCCCCCTTGTCTCCGCCTTTGAGTTTTAGTGACACGTCGACGGCGCTGGCGGCAGCACCTATCTCTTCCCAATGCACACTTTCAGCTCAAGCAACAGTCCTCCCTTTGGAAGGTACATAGCCCCATACCTCAAGCTCCGCGCAGACTAAACACCTTTGCGCAGTCGAGAGTCACCCGAGAAGCTGACCATCTCAGGTGCATACACTGAGGCTCCAAGTACGCTCGGTTAACTTTCCGCCCAGCGATTTCCCTCGATCGCGCCATCGAATGTTGCGTTTCATGTCGACTCACGGTTGACGGGGTGGTCGTGCCTGAGGTCAGCATCGATCCTAATGCCACGCGTCGGCGGATGTTGGACCCCGGAGTCGCGTGTGTTTTCCTTTCGTGTGCTCTTCCCACCCTGATTCTGGACTAGGATCTTCCCCGATACGTCTCTCACCGTTTGCTGTTCCCTCAGAGCCGGAATACGCCGTCCGTTTTCGTCCCAAGCTGAACCGAGTAGCAGTCGAGAGTTTGCGTTGGGCGAGATCTTGGGGCAATTGAGCTTGGACGCCAATAACAATGAAAGTGCGTTAACGATTCCCCGCAGGGTTGCATGAGGCTGATGTCTTTTTTTCATGACAGAGCGCGATGGAGACTTGAGGGATCTCAGAGCAATATTACAAGTCAATCTTGGCAAGGTATCGTTTGCGATGTGATCCCTCTCATCTCATTAACTCTGGCGCAGACGAATACACTCCAACTTCCGTTCGAACGCTACATCGTCGACGATGGGTGAGTGTTCAATAATTTCCTTTAGTTTTGCTCAAATTCGGTAGCCCTGCCGTGCAAATACGCAGTATGACCAAATCCAATTACTCCCTGGGCTTTTGTTGAGACTCCTCTATTAGAGATCCGCGTGGAAACGGCTGATGTCCGCACGCTGTACTACTTGGGCGTTGAAATCCGCGCCGATGGCGAGACTCTGACTGAGTGCCTCGTCTCTCGGCCATTTCCGCAAAAAGTTTCCATGCCTGCGACACTGTGAGCCACCGAATGCACTTGTTGACGGCTTCTTACCTCTCATTAACAGCTGCCTCCCCTCCGACAAGGACTTGCGCTTATGCGTCGTGCGCCGACCGTGGCCCTTCAAGGCCCCTTTCTGGCCGTTTAAATCCGTGATCAAATCCGCGTCCTTCACCATGGCAGAGTTGCGGGCGCCCCTGCTGGCTATTGACAAGGAATCGAGACAAAAATCCATTTGGCATGAATTACCCAGCTTACCGGAGCTGAGTCTTTCCTTGGTATGGTTCAATCTTCGAGCCTTCCGTCGGATTGATCTCCTCATTAGCGTTGGGAAAACATGAAAGCGATTATGGAGGACACGAAGCAGATAGTTAGCGGACGAACTTATATTCTAAACCGTCTCGGCCGCTCTCGTGAAATATTCGAAAATCTGGTGCGGGTTTCAGGTGCAGTGATCGAGGTGAGGGATTCGTTGGGTCCTCACTGTTTATGACTCGTCCGTCTCACACGATTCAGCTGTCTACTCCTGCCAAGGTTATCGCCGGAGCCCTTCGAGAAATCTATGATGTTAGTCAGTTGATATCCTGGATGTTCAAATAACTAATGCATCTTCAGAGATTCACCGGCTTGGAAACTTGCGATGAGAAGATCATAAATCTCATAGAAACGATGTTGACTTTCACGGGGTACATTGAGCAACTTCAAGGCATCGATGATGTGGATGCACTCTGCGCAAATCTCAAGACGCTGGCACCACAGATGAAGGGGGTCGCGAACTTTGTTGCCAAGTACGGCCAGCAGGGTGAGCTTCTGAGATGCCCATCGTACTACCCGAATTGACCGTACTCGCTCAGGAATGCGAGTTTTCACTGCGCGCGAAGAGATCAACGAGTATGACAAACTCGAACATCAGTTCAAGCGCTGGACGAAACAATTTGTAACCTGCCTCGGCGTGGAGACCTACAGCGCGGTCAAGTCGCTCCCAGAAGTAATGCAAAAGCAAATGGAACTCTGTGCGTGCTTTTCCTATTCTCGAATGCAGCTGACATTACAAAATACCAGTCATGCGTCGCAGCGTCGACATGCTCAAGCGGATACACCCTCAGATGGTGGATCGCCCGCGACCGTTTACACCTTGCTTGTCAGGAACGCGTCAGCAACTGTTGGACGACATCAAAGAATGGATGCTCGACGTGCGCGCTCCGAATATACTGTGGATCAAAGGCTACCCCGGGTCTGGAAAGACATGTGTTGCCAGCTCAGCGGTCAAACTCTGCGAGGAATCCTCCGGCGTCCACCTTGGAGCAAGCTTCTTCTTCGAACGCGACAAGGAATCGTTTACCGCGCCGTCAACCATGATACGAAACCTGTCCACGCAATTGTCGGCCCGGGACCGGCACAACAAGTTCCTTACGGCTCTGGCGGCGGAGCTCGAACCCCACGGCGGCGATATTGATTACGCGACGACGAGCGTTGGGAACCAGTTCCGTTATCTCATAGAACAGCCCCTCCGCACTCTCGCAACGGCGAGGGAGTATGCGGAGACACCCCTCGTGGTGCTCATCGACGCGCTAGACGAGTGTGGAGGTCTAGATCAGTTGACACGAGACGATGACCTCGCGCAGCTCCTCCAGGCTCTTGAACGATGGCCCACGCTGCCCGCTTCATTGCGCCTCATTATCACGAGTCGCGACGAAGAGGGGATAGCCAACGTCTTCACTCCAGATGTCGCCAAAATCATCGAGCTCCGCCGGAGTGAATCTGTCGCCGACGTCGAGTGCTTCCTACGCTCCCGCCTTCATAAAATCGGTGCACACTGGAATGTGCCGGACTGGCCGTCCGAGCCGGATCTCCAAGCACTAACGCGGAAGGCTGGTGGGCTCTTTGTGTGGGCTTCAACCGTGGTCGATTTTTTGGATGAACCATGCCCAGACACAAAGCTTGAACGGTTACTCTCCGGGGAGATTCCTCTCAGTGGCCGAATCTCCGAGCTCTATAAACTCATCATCTCAATGGCGTTCTGTAAACGCAAAGCTGGCTCGGACGAATGGGTACCTCCTTCATCGGGAGATTTCCGGCGGGAACTGGAGTACTTGGTGGGCGCGATAACGACTGCGCAACACCCTCTGCATCAGGACAGCCCGCTGCTCGGGCTTCTCGGTGTTCACGGGAGAACGATCAAGACATTCTGCCAGCAACTTCGTTCTGTCTTGGTGGTGCAGGACGGTGTCGACGAACTTACGTTCAAACACCAATCGTTCATTGATTTCCTCATTTCTGAGGTTTGTCCATCGGTGTTTCGCGTTACACTTCAAAAGGCACGGTCGCGCATCTCCCTGGCGATTCTCGCGTGCCTCAACCAGGGTCTTCGGTTTAACTCGACGGAAATTTCGAGCTCGCGCCGGTCAAACCGTTCACCCGAACGCTCGTTGACTCGGATTCCCGCTGAGGTGATGTTTGCATGCCGCTTCTGGGCCGACACCCTCCCATCAAAGCTGGACGAAACACAAGAACAGCACGTTTTAATCGAGTTGTGGTCCTTTTTCGAGCGCAAGTTTCTCTTCTGGCTTGAAATATTGAGCCTTTCCGATGCGCGCGCGGTGGACTGCGCGATTCAACAGTTGCACTCTGCGGACAGACTGCTTCGCGTAGGTTACTCTACATGCTTTCCTTCACATCATCTGAACAAAATTACTCACAGGACCGCCGGTACGGACAAAGACATCCTTTTGCCGACCGCGTCCAGGCGTTCATTGCCGATGCGATCAAGTTCCTCCACCAATTCCGGCATTGCGTGGGGAAGAGCGCACCCCACATTTACCTCTCAGCAATGTCCTTCGAGGCGCTCGAGCCTTCTTCCCAAGTACGCGAACTATACGCGCCACGACTCGAGCCATATTACGTCAAAATCAACATCCCAACAATCGAGAGCTTACGAATGGGCCGCAAAGAAGAGCTTGCCGCAAACGTATTCGTTGCACACGACTCGGAAATTGCGCACCCCTTCGAGGGGCATATCGACGATATTACGAGCGTCGTGTTTATCCAGAACGGACTTGTCGCATCGGCTTCGTATGATTCGTCAATTCGTTTCTGGGATCCAGACTCTGGTGGTGCACCCACTCTGAAGCCGCTCCTCGACCAACATATCAACGGGGTTTCGTACCTGAGCTCTTCAGAGGACGGAACCCTACTTGCGTCGGGCGGCAAGGACGGTCGAGTCGCGATCTGGGACGTCGCTGCGGAGGCGAAAAGCATCCTGGAATTTGATGTTCGCACTCCAGTGACCGCCATTGCCCTCTCACCCGATTCAACGGTCGTCGTGGTGGGCCTCAAGGACGGAAGCATTCGATTTCGCAGTCTTTTGGGGAATCCTGTCCGCTTAGCCTTTCCGAGAGACGAAGGTTCATTGCCCGCTGGCAGCGTGCGTATTGCTGGACTGGCATTTCTCGACTCTGAGCGCGTCGTATCTGCATCTCGAGATGGGACCGTGCGGCTGCACCACCTCTCTGGCCGCAATGACCGCCTGTTCCAAACAAACCCCCGCATCTATGCCTTGGCAGTGGGGAAAGCACCGTTCCGAATCGTAGTCGCAAGCGGTCATTCGGTGACTATTTGCGAACTGTCCGAAGATTTCACCCCAAGTCGACTTGAAGAGTTGCCGGAGGAGCCCAAGAATATCGAGGCACTGGCGCTCCACGGGAATCGTCTCGCTGTCGCGACCGGAAACAAAATATTCCTGGTTGATCTCGTCACCAAAGTCAAGACGATGATGGAGTTGGAGGGACACAGCGACGTCGTGACATCCATTGCTTTCTCGTCCAGCGGAGAGCGGTTGGTCTCGGGCTCTCTTGATCGTTCAGTTCGAGTTTGGGATGTCAGAATCGGAGATGTGGCTTCGGAACATGGAGGATTCCCTGACGGGTCCCGATTGAGCGCTTCGGAAGGGTGGATTCTGGGACCACACAGAGAGTTGCTCGTTTGGATTCCGGTAGAACGGAGGAGGCGGTTATGTTGGGGAAGAACAGTTGCAGTGATGGATGGGAAACCGTCCATGAGCCTGGCGCTCTCAATGGACCTTGTTGGCAGTAGATGGGACAGGTGCTTCAAACAATAGGAGGTTTGTTCAAATATGTATGAAGCCGGGGAAAGCCGGGGAAATGATGGATGATGGACGTAACTCCAAGTTGAACATCAATCCCGAAGCCGCCCTAACTCCACTGAATTGCCACGTCAATCCGGCGAGCGGGTTACCCGGCCGAGCGGCGAGACAGGTAGAAGGCAAATTAAAGCCGCGCTGGGAAGATTCAGCCCGATCCACGCATGCCAGTGCCAAAAAGGCAATGGTGCTCGTGGTTCTTCCCACCATGGACTCTCTCGACCTCAAGACGCTCCTCCTCAGCGGCCTGGTAGCTGGGGCCTTTCTGTACTTCCTCCGCACCCAAACTAGAGAATGGGTACGTACCAAGTTGCCCTGTTCCTTCATTGACATCGCCGACCCCGCAAGCAGAAGCAGGACAAATCCATCCCAGCCATCGCCCACGCCGCCGACAACCCTCTCTCGTACTACCTGGCCGCTCTGCGCTTCTTCAGTAACGCCCAGGAGATGTTCAGCCGCGCATACACCGAGAACCCGAACGGTGTCTTCCGCTTCGCGCGTCCCTTCCGCTGGGAGTACGTCGTCACTGGGCCGCGCCGCGTTGCAGAGATTGCGGGAATTCCGGAGGAGGTGTTGAGCTTCCATGCTGGGGCCGCAGATGTTCGTTCAATTATTCGTTCGATGCTGTGCTGACTACCGGGACAGTCGCTTCAAACGGAGTGGACGTTGGGTGCGCCGATACGATACGACCCCTGGCACGTTTATACCATTCGTGGGAGTCTTACGCGGAACCTCAGCCGATGTTTCCCCGAGGTCCGCGATGAGATCGTGCACTCGTTTGAAGATGTTTTGGCGCTCGACGGAAAAGGTAGGATTCGAACTCGTCTGAATCCAACTCTGATTCTGGCCTCTAGAGTGGAAAAATATCCAGGCGCTTCCGACCTGTATGAAGGTTGTTTCGCGCACGAGCAACAGGCTATTCGTCGGTCTTCCTCTTTGTGAGTTCTTACATAGGGCTTTGAGTCGTCCAGTAACACTATCGACAGGCCGCGATCCCGGCTTTCTCAAACTCAGCATCGACTTCACCATCTCTGTTTTCTCCCGTGGACAGCTTATCGCGTTGATTCCAGAGTTCATGAAACCGTTCGTCGACGTCCTCATTTACTGACCGATGTTATGTTGAGCTGCATTGTTAATACAGACTCATCGCACCGATGTTCTCCGCAAAGAACAGCACTCTGCGCTACGCGCTCAAGTTCCTCGGACCTTTATTGCAGGAACGATTGGAAGCGGAAGAGAAATACGGGAAAGATAGGCCCGATCGACCTGTGAGCGACACCTCATCCTCTCCGCACTGAAGTTGATGTTGATATATCTGCAAGAACGACCTCATCTCCTGGCTCCTCGATTTTGCCCCAGAGTACGATCGTACGGTTCCCGGGATAGCGATGAGGATAATGGCGATCAACATGGCTGCGATACATACATCATCCACTGTGCGTTTGCATGTTCCTTGATTCAGACACTGGCTCTCATATCGACCCGCCCACAGACAATTGCCGCAGCTCTATTCGACCTTGCGGCCTACCCCGAGCACATTGCGCCGATGCGTGAGGAGGCGGAGCGCGTCGTCGCAGCAGAGGGATGGACCAAGGTCGCGCTGAACGGGATGCACAAGATCGATAGTTTTTTGCGAGAGAGTCAACGGTTGAGCACGACTGGGCCTGGTACGTCGTGGTTATTGTTCGTTCACCCGATATCGACGGCGCCGCTTAGGTGTGATGGGAAGGCAGGTCATGGCACCGGAGGGCTTCAAGTTCGCGGACGGGACTACAGTTCCCTATGGTGCGTTTATGAATGTGGCGGCATTGAGTTCGCATCTGGATGAAGGTGAGCAATGTTTATTAGCGCGATTGTCCTAATAAGCATCCTCCGGTAGCACACTACGAAAACGCAAACACCTTTGACGGATTCCGCTTCTCCAGACTGCGCGAAGCCGCAGCCGCCCGAGGCAAGCCCTCCACATCCGCAGACGAAGATTCGCCCAAGGTATTCAACCTCCAGATGGTCTCCACCGCGCCCGAGCACGTCGTCTTCGGACACGGGCGCCACGCATGTCCTGGGAGGTTCTTCGCCGCGACGGAGCTCAAGGCAATGCTTGCCCATATGTTGATCGAGTATGACATCGAAGCACCGTTGGAGGGCGCGGAAGGACGGCCGAAGGATATGAATTTTGGGTTGTTGAGGATGCCGAGTGGGACTGGGGAAATCAGGGTGCGAAAGAGACAGGAGGTGAGATGAATTTTGACGGCTTTTAAAACTTGAAATGTATTCCTGACACCTGTACGCGAACTTGAATGAACTTGCTAGTGGATACCAGAGTCAGAACCGAAATCGAGCAGCCTGACAGCGGTCGGATAGGCAAGAAAGTTCTGCGGCCGTGGAGGGAAACCATTGCGAGGGCACATGGAAGAACGGACGAGCATCTGTCACACCGTGGTCCGTGCACGACTCGGGTCAAAATGACTCGACTCTGGACCAGGTGCCTCAATCCCGGGCCATCCGAGTCTCCGAGTCTGCGTCTCCCTCATGCCCGTCCGCATACGCTAGCGCTGAACCCGAAGCAAAAGGAGCGCGCTAACCAAGACCGACTAGGCCGAGCAATTTCCATCCGCGTCCCAGAAGCCCTTCAATTGACTTGGACGTCGCCGCGTTCCTGTCAAAACTCAAGACGACTGCTTCTTTTGCCCCTCCGTTAATTAAGGGCAACTCGGTTGGCGGCACATATAAGCAGACGACGGTCTTCGCGGCAACCGTGACCCCACTCTACTTTCCTTTCAGCCATGGCACGTCTCAGCGTTATCCTCACCCTCTTTGTCTTCCTCACATCCGCCAATGCCAATGCGAATGCCCTCCCGCCCACCAGAACCGATCCCCGCCGCGACACCACCTCGGAAGACTACAACGGGAGCGTCGCCTCCAACACAGACGTCGAGCGCTACCTCACCGAGCACAACACCCTCCGCGCTGAACACGGTGCTAAACCGCTCGTGTGGGACATTGCATCGGCCAACGCGGCGCAGCGCTGGGCGAATCACTGCGAATTCCAGCACTCGCAGGGGCAGGTGGGCTCGTACGGAGGTGTGTCCGTCTTTCTCTGGCTGCAGGTGTCCGGGTTGAAACTGAGCGTAGAGAATCTGGCTATCGGGAGCCGTCCATACACGATCGAAGAGGCGACCACCGCTTGGGCTAGCGAGCGTTGTGAGTACATTTACCCTCTTTCCCAAGTTCGAGTCCGAGTCTTATACCTGCCGCAGACCACTACGGCCTAGGGCTCTAAACCGTACCCGTAAATATACGGTTGTACGGGGCCGTAAATACGGTACGGGTCCCGTACCGTACTGGCAATGTGGCGCAACTCGACAATACGGGTCACGGGCTCAGACGGTACGGGTTCAACCCGTATTACGGGCCTCCGACGTAATATGCTCCGGTTTGACGTATCCCGGGTGTGCAAGGTGTCAGAGAGGCCAACGAAGGTACGCCAGGTTCCTATCCAATAGTTTAGAGTTATTCTGACTGCCGAACCAGGCCATTAACCCACCTGATTAACCGTAAAACACCCGTATACGGTACGGTTCTTGACGTACGGGTCCCGTACCGTCGCCGAGTCTCGAACGCGGATGTACTGTACGGGTGGGCCCGTCCCGTCGCGAAATACGGCCGTATTTCCGACGGCCGTAACCGTATACGGGACGGTTTAGAGCCCTACTACGGCCAGCCTTCGCACTTTACGCAGATGGTATGGAAGAACACCACCCGTGTCGGATGTGCAGGTACGTATACGTCTCCGTATTACTCGCGGTCGCGTTCAATTTCTCACTACGCAGTGGCATTCTGCCCGAACATCTACTCCGAATATGTGCGTCTTGTCCACCGTCTCTACTCTCTGTCTTCCCTGCATCTCACCACCCCCTTGCAGGGCGGCGCCGACTACTACGTCTGCGAGTACTATCCTGCCGGGAACGTTATCGGGCAGTTCGGGTGAGTCTGTCTTTTTCAAATTTCAATGCGAGCAACTGACTAACGAGTAACGACTTTAACAGGCAGAACGTGTCGTAAACTGTCTCAGCACTGCGTTTCGGTGAATCTTATCTTGAGCTGTTCCATTCCTCCTTCTCGTCGTAACAATCAAATTGTGTAAATTGCCAGAACACAGTCGAACTCGTGCCTCTATCGCTAGATCTCGTTCTAGATCTAGATCGGTTCGCGTAATGAGCATCACCGCACGCGTGTTCACGAGTCGCGCTGATGCTCGAGGACCGCCCGATGCTGTAGTATCTCGACCACAAGTCCGGCGAGTGAAACACATAGAACTTTACTTGGAACATCTCCGAATTGAGACATTTCGGACTGGCTTGCCAGATTGGCTTGCCCCGCCAAGCGGAGTTTGAATTTGGCTGGGGCTGGCTTTTCTGGCTTGGCTTGGGCTTGTGATGGCTTGGGAGCGACGTCAACGACCTAGGGCAATATGTAACAAACCTCTGAGCTCTATGGGGTCAGTTTAACTGCGTGAAGGCGCTCATCGACGTTATGAACCATGCCGTCAAGCTCTTTGATCGCCGCGGCTGTCATCATCGACGTCGAGCGCTGTCAGTGTCGCCAACGACAACGACGGCTGTCATCAACAGCGTCGAGCGCTGTCATCAACAACACGGCGGCGAACGCCTGGCCTGCAGCCACAGCATGCCTTGATCACCCTCAAGAGTCAAGACGCGTAGGATAGATCCTCGAGCTTGAACTTCACCGTGTTGGTGTAGACAACGATAACGGTAATTCTTCTCGATAATGTGTGTAGAGGGCTATATATGGTCTGTGTGGGTTCTACCATCGAAAATTACTCTTCTTGACCAAGTTCAGTTGTGGCTTGGGCGGGCGACATTCTGGCTTGTGATGGCTGATGGATGATGGAACAGTTAGCTTGTGCCCATAAAGGCCACAACTGAGGGTGTATTTGGAGTATTTTACAGCAGCACAACCCACACTTGTGTAGTCCGTTGTTGCAATTGACAAATTTAGGACCTCAATGTCCCTCCAGGGTCCGGAATCAGAGTCGTCGGCACGTTAGCGGATCAACCATCACAAGCCAGTTTGTCAACTCGGCGAGTGCGGTGTTTCTCGCTGAAAGTGACATCAAAATTGACGGTGAGGGGGCAATACAGCTGCATCATGGCCAAAACAACCAATATTGACCAAGGTTGCAGGCACTCAGTCCAGTACTCGCTGTCGCTACCCTCTCAAGTCACTGAGTTGAAGTCGCTTATCAGAAATCTTATTATGGCGTTGTGGAGACGATATGAAGTCATCGGCAACGCTCACGGATGTGTTTGACGGTGTATTGGACTCAGAGGACAGTTTATGTTGAGGGAGGAATGGCTTGCCAAGCCGACGGATTGGCTTGCCAAGCCAACGGATCGGCATGACAAGCTGGCTTGTCTGGCTTGGGCTTTGATCCCCACCCAAAATCCAAGCCCAAGCCAGAAAAGCCAATCCGCGCAGGGACAAGCCAGTTTGACAAGCCAGAAAGTGAACTCTCCTCCGAATTCGATCGATGAAGAGCCGACGGAAACCTCTTCAGCTTTTTGCTCAGGCTCTTCCGTTTTGTGTGATGAATAAATCTGTCGGCTGTCGTTCTCTGTCTATTCGCTGGCCGTTAATTTTGTAGACGAGGACCAATCTGCCAGTTAGGTTAGTCGAATATCGTGCCAATAGTAAGAGGGCGAACACATGCGCGCCATTCAGAAAAACAGACCCGCAGAGAACATGAGGCTGAACTGACGTCAGGAGAAAAACGACACCAAACGGACAGACACACTTTGCAGTCAAGGCGTACGCTATAGCGCTAGCAGTCAGAAGCTGACCGGAGCGAGGAATCTCCAGACGCTCATGCTGTGAACGTGTAGTAAGTATGTGATTATGCTATGTTAGGGCCTGGGCCTCGAGTCACACTGGCCCACTACTGCAGCGACGAGCACATCTAAAATACCACTGGCCGTCCGGGCTCCGCGAACCCAACACACAGCCGCTAGAAGCGACAAGATGCCGAGAAGCGAGCATTACCTGGAGGAATCCCGACAGAGATGTCGTGCCTGAACGTCTCGAAGAGCGACAAGCGCGTCTGGCTGCCCTCTCTCCTCATGCTCCGCTAAATATGTGTTTCCCAGAGTGTAGAGAGCGACACTCCGGTTGGCCGTGGACCCATTCGGTCTGTCGCTCGTCGTAGCACTGTTCTTGGCACGCCGTTCGTGCGGAGGCCAAGGTCCAAGGAAACGCGCGTCGGCTGCTGGGGAAGAAGATGGACTGCGCACTCTCGCAACGACCGCCACCCGGTGCTAGTCAGCGCTCACGCTTTCACCCTCTCCACCACAACTTTCGACATATGCCGACGAGACTGCGTCGTCCGTCTCTTCTCGTCGTCTATCAAAACTCTGCTCGTCCCTTCGCACAAGTGCTCGTCGGCAGAATAACGCCAGGCTTAGTGAGCAGGCTCGAGCGCAGTGGGAATGAGAGGAGATGCATGAGCTGCAGGAGAGGCAAGCGTCGGGCGTCACACCCGCGGGACGGTCGTCGACCGCTGCATTCAGCGATACGTCGAGGCACTCGGCCGGCCAGCTCTAGACCGTACCGTGTCTGGCTTTCAGCAACACCTCGACGCAGGTACGCATTGCTCGCACAACAAGGACGATGTTCCTCATAACTCGTCAGACAAGCTTTCCCCTCCACGTCCTTCGCACCTTCCAGCAGGGCGACTTGAGCTTCAGCGATGATCATGGGAGGTGCCGTGTGAATGTTTACCGTCCCCCACTTTCACCTTCGCTTCGCTCTCCGTCCTTCCACTCACTGCTTCGAATCCCTCACCATCTTCGCGCTCTGTTACTCCGCCGCGCACGACCTACAGCCATGGCGACGCCCACCTTCGCCCAGGCCGTAACAATTACCATCGAATCAGAGCCTACGGAATGTGCGAGTGCTCTGGGATTTGCCATCCAACCTCGAGGGACACGGAGGATAATAGCGCGGCGACGACATGCACCGGTACCGGAATTAAAAGGACAGCGCATGCCATCGTTCGCCTCTGCCTCTGCCTCAGCCTCAGCCTCTGTCGCGTCGACGCAAACGGATCGCATCGCGTCCCAGCGGGAGCGCCTCGTCTCACACTGGCTGTGCACCTAGTGCTCCCGGCGTTAAAGCCGTGTCAAAGTCGCCGTCGGTCGTCAGGGCTGCCGTTGCGTGCGTTGTTCTTCGTGCTCGCCGCTACCTAGATGGGATTTGTTGGATGCTGTGAGAGGCGGAGCGGTAGATTGTTTGTTGTTTCCCGACACTGTTTCTTTTCGGTGTCTCGTCGGTGGAAGGAGGGGAGAGAACAGCCAAGACGTTGCTCGGAGCCAAGGGACATGTGAGCTCGCCGTCCCTTGTTTTCCGCGCTCAGCTGAAACTTGATGTGCAGCCGTTCTTCGTGCGTTGACTGGTTGATGCTTGAGCCGTACCCCCCTTTTGCGACTCCAGTAACGACAAGTCGCGCGACCGGCCAACGACTTAGTTACGTACCTGTGTGGGTAAGTGTGCCTGTTCCTTGCCCTCTCCCATTCACCTCGATCCGCACTCGCCCAACCTTCTTCTAGGCTTTCACTACATGCTCGGTCTTGTCGTGTTGTGTTCGACCTAGCCGCCTCCATCGTCTATCGCCATTCCCGGCCCGTCCGTTTCCGAGAACTTGAACGAGGAGCTGAACGGAGAGACTGCCGCCATCCGGGTTTTGCCACGCTGCCTCCGCGAGCTCGCAGCGGACTTCAAGTGTGCGGAGGTGGGTCTGCGGTTTTCGACGAGGGGTATTGCGGATTTCAAGTTGGGTGAGCGATATTCTCCTGTCTTGTGTTCCTGGCTGACGAAACTGTCTAACGAGGTGAATAAACACTGCTTTGTAGCCTCTTCGAAGTTAATAGATTAAGATTAAGATTAAAAGGCACTAGGTCCCAATCTGGAACTGCCCAACTCCAACCCAAGCCTACCGACGACAAGAGCCAGTGGTACCGGGATCAGAAATACGACTCGGGGCGTTTCAGGGAAGCACTGCCTGCATGTACTGCAGTGCAGACATTCGGGCACCGTTGCGAGCTTGCATGCCATTATCGTTCGCTACCGGCCACTCGTATTCCTGTGTATCATTCTCCGCCTGTCGTGCCGATGCATGCTAGCGGGACACGGGCGGTATACGTCGTAGCGAGGAATCGTCGTGGCTGCGCTCGGCGAGGTCTTCGTTGCAGGAGATGGAGAGATTGTGATGAAGAGATGACGGAAACTTTTCTAAGAAACGGCGAGCCTAAGTCAGAGAATGGCTAGCAGACACAGATATCTCTTGATCGCAAATCTGTTTCTCAGTCGTTCTCTGGCTATAGAAATGGTAAATCGTTGACGCCACTGGCATGCGATGTCCGAGATTGGTACAGATATACGGACAGCTTTCCACACCAGTGACAGATTGGCGCCCGTGCACCCTGCTGCTTCTCTTCTCGCCATGACTACGCCCCATCGTCCCCAGCCATCCTCTGCCGCTGCGACTCGGAGTGGGTGGATGAAGAGGCTCATGCCCAGCCGGGCATCTTCTGCGACTCCCTCAGGTTCAGCTTCCGATAGTGCACCTGCTGGCACCACTGCTGATACAGCAACACCGTGGCTTGACGGCCTGCTCCGTGTGGCACGACAAGGTGTAGAGGCTACTGGTTCCACTCCTCCAGCTACAAAGGCTGTCTTTGAAAGTGTGGTTCTGCTCCTGGAGGATGTTGCGGTATGATTATCAATATTCTCTGGATGCTTCTGAAAAAAAAAAATCCAGAAGCTGCAGAAAAATCAGGAAGCTCTCAAGGATGTATGCGAGAAGGTGGTCAGCATACTCGAGATCCTTCAAAGTGTGATCCAAGGTCGACCGGAGGTAGCCAGCACAGCCAACTTGCAGGAGAGATGCCTGGATTTTCAACAGTGTGTCTTCTGTCCATGAGATTAGAGAAATCTGACTTGATAGACTTCTGACTGGGATCTCGAGCACCATTGAAGAGATCAAAAAGAAGCAAACCAGTCGCCGTCAGCGAGTGAAGGAGTTTATCCTGCCGGGTGGGGTCACCAGTGCAATTGCTATGTATGGGAGAAGTATTACAGACTTGCAAGAGCAGCTCAAGGTATGTGTGCAGATACTTATTTATATCTATATCAAACACCGACAGCTCTTTGTGGCCCCTAATATTGAGCCTGTCTCAAATGACACCCCTGGTGCTCAGATTTTACTGAGTGGTAGTTCACAACTCTTGGCAGCTCATACAATAACTGGCATAAGGTGTGTCAGACCTGGAAAACATGTCCTTGTATTCATCAATGGCTTAGCTGGTTTGAAGCCACTTTCAACACTCAGCTCTCCCGATCCCAGATTGAAGATGCTTTGGCTGAAAGAATCAGTGATATAATCCAGGAAATCTGGAACAACCTCACAAACCCCATCCGTGCAACCTTAAATCACACACATAATGCCCTGGAAAAGGTTCAAGTGCTATTCAATCATCTTGATGCTCAGTTTGGAAATCTGGCGCTCATCCACAGCTTTCAACAAGCGGTGCTCAGATGGGGACAAATTGACGATATGATCAATCAGCATCTGCAGAACTTTGCGGAGAGTCGAAATTCAGACAGCCTTGTTACAGTGGCTCCTGAGAAGACCATTATACAGCCAAGATTTGTCAGAGGTTATTGTCTAATTTTGTATGACAGCAAATCTGAGATATTGTCTAGAGAAAATTCAATTCATCAGGAACTGCCCTCCCCCCTCAAAATTCTTTCAAGGTCGGAAAGATATCCTGCTGCAGTTGGATGAATTCTTTCAGCCAATGGAGCAGAAGGAACAGAAAGTTGTGCTACTCTATGGTCTTGGGGGTGCTGGAAAAACCCAGATTGCACTGAAGTTTATTGAACAATCTGGATCCAGGTCTAATAGTATTTCATAATCTTTGACAGAATTCAACTCATCCTATACTTAGGTTTACTGACCAGTTCAAGATCAATGCAAGTAGCAAAGAAGCAATTGAACTGGGTTACAAGCAGATATCATTGGCCAAAAATCTGGGAGATACTGCAGAAGCTGCACAGACCTGGCTGAGAGCAAACCAGGATGAATGGCTGCTTCTTTTTGACAATGCTGATAAAGTGGATCTGGACCTGGGAGCATATCTGCCTAAATGCACTCATGGGAACATTTTGATCACATCTCGGAACCCTCAGCTCTGGACTCATACTGGCCCAGACAAAAAGATCATCGAGATTTCCAATTTGGTGGTCGATGATGCGGTGGTGCTCCTGCTCAAATGTGCTGGATTGGACATAGTCAATCACAAGATTCAGGCAGCTGCAGTGGTCAAGGTAGACCTATGATTAAGCTATATCAGTATATGAGTTAATCATCTTCTAGGAGCTATATTGTTTTCCACTTGCCCTCATACAAGCAGGGGCATTTATCGCTAAAATGCCCAGCATGCACCAGGATATTTCCAACTTTATACCCCTTTATCAGCAGAACAGAGCTGTCCTACTAAGCAAGAAACCTGAACAGTCGCAAGGGGACTACAACTGGACTGTATATACTACATGGGAGATGAGCTTCAAGCAGCTTAAACCACCAGCAGCTGAATTCTTGCAACTGTGCTCCTTCATCCACTTTGAGGGAATTACTGAGGATATATTCAAACGGGCAGCTGGATATATACCGGGAGATGGGCCACTATGTCCATCCCTTGACATATTGCAACCTGGCTTGGATTTTCTGTCAAGATTCAAGGATGCAGAGTCAAAGTGGAACGGTTTGGCATTTGGAGAGATGATATCAGACATTTGTGGTTACTCTCTCATGGTGTGGCAGAGCAATGCATGGTCAATCCATCCGCTTGTGCAGCAGTGGTCAAGAACCATGGGTGGTGATCCAATTGGTCAACGGAAGCTGGTGGTTGCTCTTCTGGGGATGTCTGCTACCTGCAGTGGGGAGTTCATGCAGAAGATACAATTATTGTTGCATCTGGTCCGGTTATTGGAAGATGGGGACTTGATGGGCACAGGATTTGAAGATCCCTTTTGGAGGGTCTTTCAGACAGGAAGAATGCACAGAGTGGCAGAAGCTCTGGGAAGATATGTATTAACTAGGAGTGATGACATTCTGGGTTCTGAGCATCCGAACACCCTTCGAGCAAAGGCCAGGCTTGCTTCAACCTACCGAGACCTGGGACAGTATACAGATGCACAGAGGGTACAGGAGCAGGTGCTAGAGCAAGAGACCAGGCTGCTTGGAGCAGAGCATCCTAGTACCATTGGTACTGCAGGCGATCTTGCATGGACCTACCGAACTCTGGGACGGTACACAGATGCACAGAAGCTACAGGAGCAGGTGCTGGAGCAACAGACCAGGCTACTTGGAGCAGAGCAGCCATATACCATTCTGGCTGCAGGCAATCTGGCTGTGACCTACCAAGCCCTGGGACGGCACACGGATGCACAGAAGCTACAAGAGCAGGTCCTAGAGCAACAGATCAGGCTCCTTGGAGCAGAGCATCCTGATACCATTATGGCAGCAAACAATCTTGCTTTGATCTACCGAGCCCTGGGACAGTACAAAGATGCACAGGGGTTACAGGAACAGGTCCTAGAGCAACGGATCAGGCTCCTTGGAGCAGAGCATCCTGATACCATTATGGCAGCAAACAATCTTGCTTTGATCTACCGAGCCCTGGGACAGTACAAAGATGCACAGGGGTTACAGGAACAGGTCCTAGAGCAACGGATCAGGCTGCTTGGAGCCGAGCATCCAGACACCCTTCTGGCTGCAGGCAATCTTGCTGAGACCTACCAAGCCTGGGGACGGTACACAGATGCACAGAAGTTACAGGAGCAGGTGCTGGAGCAATGGACCAGGCTGTCTGGAGCAGAGCATCCTAGTACCATTCTGGCTGCAGGCAGTCTTGCTGAGACCTACCGAACTCTGGGACGGTACACAGATGCACAGAAGCTACAGGAGCAGGTGCTAGAGCAACAGACCAGGCTTTTTGGAGCAGAGCATCCAGACACCATTCTGGCTGCAGGCAGTCTTGCATGGACCTACCAAACTCTGGGACGGTACACAGATGCACAGAAGCTACAGGAGCAGGTGCTGGAGCAACTGACCCAGCTCCTCGGAGCAGAGCATCCTGATACCATTCTAGCTACAGGTAGTCTTACTTCAACCTACCGAGCCCTGGGACGGTACACAGATGCACAGAAGCTACAGGAGCAGGTGCTAGAGCAACAGACCAGGCTTTTTGGAGCAGAGCATCCAGACACCATTCTGGCTGCAGGCAGTCTTGCTGAGTCCTACCGAGCCCTGGGACGGTACACAGATGCACAGAAGCTAGAGGAGCAGGTGCTAGAGCAACAGACCAGGCTCCTTGGAGCAGAGCATCCTGATACCATTCTAGCTACAGGCAGTCTTGCTGAGACCTACCGAGCCCTGGGACGGTACACAGATGCACAGAAGCTAGAGGAGCAGGTGCTAGAGCAACAGACCAGGCTTCTTGGAGCAGAGCATCCAGACACCATTCTGGCTGCAGGCAGTCTTGCTGAGTCCTACCGAGCCCTGGGACGGTACACAGATGCACAGAAGCTAGAGGAGCAGGTGCTAGAGCAACAGACCAGGCTCCTTGGAGCAGAGCATCCTGATACCATTCTAGCTACAGGCAGTCTTGCTGAGACCTACCAAGCCCTGGGACGGTACACAGATGCACAGAAGCTACAGGAGCAGGTGCTAGAGCAACAGACCAGGCTTCTTGGAGCAGAGCATCCAGACACCATTCTGGCTGCAGGCAGTCTTGCTGAGACCTACCAAGCCCTGCGACGGTGATGTGTGTGCTTGGCGAACTAACTACAAAACTAAACCAGTGACCGAATAACACTAAACCCAAAACCTCTATACTCTGAATAAGACTTGTGATAGTCGAACTCGTCGTAAGTCGGTGTAAGGGAGTGAAACTGAATAACACCAATCCAATCAAATAGCTAATAGACACTAGCGAGTTCAGAACCCTGGGTACAGGGCCTTTGGTGGGGGTGCAGGGTAGGTATTTCGAGAGTTTGTAATGCACATGTAAGACGTACTATCAACGAGCCTTGATGGGGCAGCCAAATACGATGACCTAGTTCTTTTAATTGGTAGTTCGTTCCTGCTTTCAGCCCTACTTTCAGACACTTTCTCTTTCCCTCATCGAGGATCCCATGCAGCAGCGGTTCATCATGGACTTCTTCCGTGTCCAGGAATGCAAGCCCACAGAGACCACAGCGGTACGTCAATGTTTACCTTTAGATTTGTGTTCACCAACGTCTGCAGGTACAGCCGGATCTCAATGGACTCAACAAGGGTGAACCCTCTTTTGACCCCTTCTTCGACGCTAGCAAGCGAGATTCAAGTCCTCCAACTCAGGTAAACACGGATGTTGATGAATTTGACGACAACGAACCCCTCCACGCTGCCGAACTCCGACGCAACTGGATCCGCTACCAGCAACGGGGAACCAACGGCTTGGAGACAACCTTGCGTCTCGCGATGCGGCATTCTCTTGGCGACGTTCCCGAGCAATGTGCCTGGTGTTTTTTAACACTTACCGAGGCGACTGTCTTGTACAAGTGCTCTCTCAATGAGCGCTGCCTCCAGGGTCTGTTCGGATGTCAATCGTGCATCCTCATTGCACACGAACAAGACCCCGACCATGGTTTTGTGGACGTGAGTCTTTCCTTCGACAGTACTGTAGTATTTTATTCAATTTGTACGCCGTTTTTGGCGTGACATCAGATACAAAATGGATCTTTCGTAACCGGTGGATCATTGGCGTGACATACGAAAATTTTCGCATAAAAACAGCCCCGCAGGGGTGGAAAATTTTGGGGAAAATGGTTCTTTGACAGCAGCTTTCGTATGATTCTGGACCCCTCCGTGACATACGAAAAAATTTCGTAGGATTGGGCGGTGCATGACGCGTGACATGCGAACTGAATAAAATACTACAGTATAGGATGTGTCTTGCTGAATTCACTCGAAATGTCTTGCAGATATATCAAGAGACGACGGGCTGGATCACACGCACGCACATTTCGGAGTTGGGCTATGTGTTCCAAGAGGGCTGCCGCAGCCTCTTCGGAGAGTGCTCGAATCCTGCGCCGACGACCAAGAGGGTGCTCAAGCAGTCCATTTGGGGAGATTTTTGGTTGACTTCTCGTGCGTGTCTTTGTCCCCGACCATTAATTGTTAGCTGCGATATCTCTTGCGTCTCTTGCGACAAGTGCACCTACTAGTATTGATTTTGATCCTAAATAGTATCAATTTTGGGTCGATCAGTTCGGAACATGACCCGAACCTAAATTGGAAGCGAATCATACATGAATCAATCCATCATTTGGGTTGTGCTCCTCTGCACCGGTCACTTCAAGATGTGATACGTGGACCCTGGTTTGGTCGTATCCGAGCCATGTGAGGGGTCCCAGTGAGTCTCATCGCTTTTCGTCTGCTATCCCAGCTGACAATGCCTCCCCGCCGAGACAAGGCTCCGCGTTCTACTTCGATGATTCTGGTCCCACTCCTTCAGCCAACCTTACGTTCCACTATTGCACGGATGGTACTCGCGCCCTGCCCAGGCTGGCGAACGTTGCACCCCAGAAGCGCGCGCGGATTCAAGAAGACAGCAAGGTCGATTTGTATGCCGACTGGGTCCCGGAACCCCTTCGTGACCCTGGGTTCGAAGCCGTGGCCAACTCGATGACCTCCAACAACGCGTACTTCCACCAAATTGAAGAGGACGAGGTTCCAGCGAATGGCAAGCGGCGATACCTGAGCTTGGTATGCTCCACTGGTTGCTCGTAGCTCTACCCTAACTCTTTTTTCAGGATGATCCAATGAGCCTCTGGCGCGCCGTCAAAGACGAATTCCTCAACTACCTCCTACAACACGAGGGACTCGGTCACTACCAGAACCGCCCCGTCTGCGCTTGCTGCAATGTCGCCCATGGGGAGAGCCGAATCTTCCGCTGCCAGCAGTGCGGAGAATACCTTCAATGTGAGAGTTGTCTTCGGGAGCGGCACGAGCTCACGTCCTTGCACGTTGTGAAGGTGCGTCTCATAAGCAGCGTGCGATATACAAAGCTTACAGTTATTAGGAGTGGACGTGGGAGTTTTGGAGGAATGTCGCTCTTCATGCTGTCGATCTCCAGGACACCTCAGACCGGAGCCTACACATGGTATATCAGCTCGGGCACTCGGGTTATCCGTGCGTACAACCGGCGACCGTCGTCCCGCGGAGGTTGGTCGTCATCGACACAAAAGGCGTTTTCACGCTCAAAGTGCGATTCTGTGGGTGCGAGAAGAGTCTGCGCCATAACGCCATTGCGCAGCTCATGGTCCGCATCGCCCGTGCGTCGACTGTACCTGGATGCGATGGGTGACGGCTGCTGACGATATTCAGGACCTGACTCTCTCGGTACGACGCCTAACGCGAGCGTCAACACTGGCAGTACGACTGACACTCATCCTTACTCGTCTCGAGAATGCGCTCGTCGTCGGAGTAGATCGGTGACGGCGCGCAGAGGTCGTTCTATGACGGCAGGAATGTGCGCTGGGACGGAGGGGTTGTTTGGTGCGACACCGTGCGAGTGCAAGTCAGTTTCAGCTCAGTTGAAAACATTGATCGCCGTTAAATTAGTTTGACAGCACCGGGCGTGACGGCTTTCCTCTTCTCCGGGAACCACCACCAATGGCGGACACCGCCCGATACCTCACACATCTTGCGTACCTCCTGCCCTCCATCGTTGCTGTTCTGTTTGCCATCCGGGCGCTGCCTCTCCACTCCAACAGGCTTCCGTGCGCGACAGACCCAGGACTAGGCAGTCTTCCTGCCGATTCGCCCGCGCGGACGCTGTATCCAGAGGATTGGACGACTGGTGGGGCGTATGTTACCCTTCCGATGGGACGGGTGAGTGGAATTCAAGTTAAACCTACACTTGCCGAAGATGTGGTCGTACTGTAACAGGTGCGATATTGGGTTGTGGGACCAGAACCAGGCAAGAAAGTTAGTTACTTTGATCCCGTTTTCGCGCGTGCCATAGCTCACCGACTCGATCCAGGTCGTCTTGATTCACGGTATAACCACTCCAGCTCTCGCTTTCTCGCGCCTTGTTCCCGCCCTCGTTGCCGCCGGCTTCCGAGTGCTCCTCTATGACCTCTACGGCCGTGGCTATTCCGACGCCCCACGAACAGTGCCATACGACGCGAACCTCTATGTCACCCAGCTCGCGCTCTTGCTGCAGCATGTGCGCTGGGAGCGCACTCGTCTTGTGGGATACAGTATGGGAGGGACGATTGCGGCTGCATTTGTGGCCACATTCCCACATTTGGTAGAAAGCGAAGTGGCGTTGTTGGCTTGCGCGGGAGTCGGTGAGGTGTGTGTGTGTGTTGCGATTTCTGGGCACCGGTCTGTCTGATTTCTTCGAACTAGGCGCCGGTTCCACTCTCCGGCTATCGCCACTTTGCGTTCGTTCAAAAGCTGGTATGGGAACGGTTCAGCAAGGTATGACCTTGTCCGCAATTCTGCGAGTGGTAGTGCCGATATCTCATTTGATACCAGCGCCTGGCCGCACCCGTCTCGACGTCGACCGGGGGACCCCAGATACCAGAGGTCAGCATTCGGCGGTCTTCAAGTTCAAGACCAACGCTCATCGGTTCTCCTTGCAGATCGTCCCACTCCAAGCTTTCCATCTCCCAGGGTATCGCCGCGCCGTCACATCTTCCATACACGAGGGTCCCAGCGTCCGTATGCGATGGGCGTTCGAGAGCAAGAACTGGGCCAGGAGGAAGGTTTTGCTGGTCCATGTAAGCTATACCTCGTCCTCCACGATCGCTTCGGTTTCTGATATCGCGATTTCAGGGCAGCGGGGACCTTGCCGTTCCACCGGAGCATTCACTCGTAATTCAAAGCCTACTGGAGAGTCATGCAAAGCCAGGGGTCCGAGTCCGCCTTGTCAATGTGTCGGGCGCCGGCCACGACTTCATTTTGACGCATTCGGGTACAATTGGGACGGCACTGGTGGAGTTTTTGGACGACACGGTTTAAGATGTTTGTGGGACACCAGCTGTGTGTTTAGCTAGCGAGGTGGAACGGCTGATTATGCATCGTGATTCGCGGCGGCATCTGCAACGCATAGTCCGCGATAAATTTGGCAGTTTTTACCCGATAACGATGAGTAGTAGCACGATGGATAGGTATCAATCTCTCGCGTCGGACTGTGCTGAAAAAAGAATTTATTAATAATTCCGAGAAAACTCGTCCAAGTCCAGCGTACATCGGGTCGCATCAAGTCACCAATCATGATGATCACTGGCAGCACCTCGCGGCATGGCGTTTGGTCCCGACTCTCGTCGTCTCGACGACCACCGCTGAACCTCTATAGGACCCATAGCTGAAGGCAGCGGGAATTATTGGAGTTCTCGTTTTCGTATCGTTTGCCTCCATTCGTGGCGATTAATATTGACACACCCGTCTCTTGCATATCTCCTGTCCTTCCTCGCTGCCGCCGCGTTCCGTACATTCCACGCGCGCCTTGGTGGCCGCTTCAAGACCGCTGTCTCACTAGTACTCTGTCTCACGAGGATTCCGTCCAATCGGCTTTAGCGAGGCTCGCGGCGTCGAGCTAGCCTGCAAATAGCGCACTCCTTCTCCATCACCACCTCATGGAGTCTCTTGACCCCCGGCTCGCCCTCCTCGCGCTCTGCACACTCGGTTTACCG
The DNA here is from genome assembly GCA_029282125.1 of Mycena amicta. NCBI lineage: Eukaryota > Fungi > Basidiomycota > Agaricomycetes > Agaricales > Mycenaceae > Mycena > Mycena amicta. Next base: position 221,293 of record JARIHP010000063.1, read on the forward strand.
TGGCTCTACCTCCTTAAGAGCAGAACGTCCGTCATATCGACACTAGCTGGACCTCCGACGCCGTCTTGGATCTTCGGTATGTACATCCTACTTACCGCTCTCGTGTACGTGTGGAGGCTCTAATGCTCGCTCAGGCCACTCGTTGCAGCTCCTCCTCTCGCCTTCATACGGGCAATACGAGTTTGAATGGCAGAGAACATACGGGCCAGTGTATACAATCCAAGGCTGCTTCGGAGTGAGTGCGTTCCCGATTCAAGTTTCCGAGCCGCTCATACCCATATTCCTCAGCAAGAGCGCCTCATGATCTCGGACCCGCATGCCCTGGGCGCGGTCTACAACATCAAGCACTTCGATCACACGCCCAGCCTCGCGAATGTGATCTACCTCGTCCAAGGGCCGCTGAGCCTGGCCTATGTAAATCGTGTGTGCGCCTGGGTCATAGGTGGTATTGCTGATTACATATTCGACCCGTAGGAAAGACACACAAACGCCTCCGCGCGGCGCTCAATCCTGGTTTCAGCGCTGCCTCCGTGCGTGGATATCAGCCTATATTCGAGAAAGTTGCACATGAGGTATGTTTGCCATTCGATGCGCGTTTACTGGATGAATGAATGAATGAGCAGCTTTGCGACGCGCTCGCTGTCCAACTGGAACTCCAAGACAACAAGGCCGCGAACATCGATGTCTTGCGTTTCCTGGAAACAGCTACATTGAATGCCATCTCTCAAGGTGAGTGATTTCCCCGGACATCATGGGCTGTCTGAAATAGATTCACAGTGGTTTTCGGTATTCCGGTGGCCGACATGGGCGCCAGCTTTGTTAGCGAAATCCGGGACTTAACGTGCGTTGCACCGTCCATCGCGATGATCCTCGTTTGATCTAACCATGCAATATATAATATGTAGGATTCTAGTCAGCTCTCTCTCTCCGCTCGCCATCCTCTTGGACGCAGCCGCGTCACAGATGCACCTCCCCGCCTGGTTCTTTAAGGCTGTGGCAACCCATCTTCCTACCTATGCATTCTCAAAACTGCGGAACATTCGTCGCGGGGGAACTCAACTGGGGATGCGGCTGGTGAGCGAGCGAGTTAGCGCGTTGACTGCGGGGAACGGCCGGGGGGGATGACAAGGAGGAGGATGTTTTCGCGCAGCTGGGTACGTATGACTGGTTTATAATTACAGCAAGGTTCAACTGTTCAACTGTTTGACCGTTTACAGTGGCGGCGGCAAGCGCACGTTCAACCCACGCACGAGCAACTATGAGTCTCGAAGAGATCGCAGGACAATCTTCTCTTATGATCTTAGCAGGACAGGAATCCACTGTACGTCGTCTGAGTTCCGCGCGCGCGATTACTACAACCATTTACATGCATGATCAACCTAGTCCAACGCCATAGCCTTTGCCCTCTTGGAGTTTGCACGCAACACAACGCTCCAAGACGACATCCGGGGTGAAATAGCAAAGTCCGAGTCAGCCTCTGACTCTGTCGATGTGCAGAATACGCCCCTCCTCGAAGCGTTTGTCAAGGTGCGCCGTTGCATTTTTCCATTGCGGCAGGTTTAAGTTGAAGATGCATTGACAATTAATTACAGGAAGTCCTTCGATATTACCCCGGTGCACCTCTGACAGAACGCATCGCGCTCTGCGACACGGTGCTGCCACTCCAGACACCTGTCAAAGCCGCCGGCGTCACGGGTGAAATCCTCACGTCGATCCTCGTGCGCAAAGGGCAGATCGTGGTGGCTTCGCCTGGCGCGTATCATCGGTGCGTCCGGTTCCGAGTTCCGTCCTGTGCCGCAAGACAGTAGGATCTGATCGTGCATGGGATGGGACTCTAGGCTTGAAAGATGGGGCGCAGACGCAGACGAGTTCCGGCCTTCCCGCTGGCTTGACGGGACGGTAAAGCTCCAGAACGGCGCGGGCGAGGCAGTGGGTCCGTATGCGAATTTGTGCGAATTTTTTCTGTTTTCGAGTTCTATGGACCCATCTGATCATGATTCGACAAACCTACGTACAGGGCGACATTCATCGGTGGAAATCGCGTCTGTCTTGGGTACGTCAAAACACCTGCGATCGCGAGTTCAAGTTGCAATTAGCTGATGACTCGGACCCGCCGGCCCGGTTGGATTGTAGATGGCGCTTCGCGTGAGTTTATATTATAAGCATCTTCGCAGACAATATACGGTAACCAACCAAACAGGGTCCTCGAAATGCATGTCCTCCTGGAGCACCTCATCCGAAGGTTCCGGTTTACGTTGCCATCGGGCGACACGCGAGGAATTGGCCATGGGCGGGCGAAATTGGCGGCGGTGCTGATACCGACGATGCCGAGTGGGGAGAGAGGACTGGAGCTGTGTATTGAGGCTGTCATTTAGCTGGTCTGATTTGAACCTCTTTTCGGAATGTGTAACGCGTGACATTTCTGCTTCCTCCCATCATCACCTCTTCCTCATCCGAATCGTCTCCTGCCGCTTTGTCGATATCGAAGGACTCGGACTCCACACTCAGTGTTGCAGTTACTCCGCCACAACACGTGGTAGCCCATGGGACTGTGTTGACTGCGTGACCTGGCCACGCGCAGCTTGGAAACAGAGTCCGCCCTCGCATGTGAGGCATTCCCGCCACGTACCATTGGCGAAGGCTAACTATAGACCTGCAGCGAACATTACCCGAAGCCAGCTGCTCGTCGGGCCGGCCCGCACTCGCCCTCCCCATCTACCCACACCGATATAAGAAGCCAGGAATACCCTGCGCTGGCGCTTGTCTCATCCCGGCGCGTAGAGTAGGCGAGTAAGGCTAAGTATAGAACTCGCGACTGCGGCGAAAATTTCCCGAAAGCAAGGTGGGTCCTCCGGCCGGCCCGCCGCCGGCGGCCGTCGTTACCTTCGATATAAGAACAGAACACCCTTGCGACGGCGATTCCAGTCACCATGCACGATTTACCTCGTCTCCTCCGGGCAACCCTCCTTGCATATGCGGCGCTCTTCGTTGCGCTGCTCTTGAGCAGCAGTGGCGCTAATGCGAGCGCGCTCATCGAAAAACGGGCTTCGCGGACGACACCGCCTGCTGGCGCTGTCGTCGTTCGCGCAACAGGTGCCACGAGCGGCCAGTTCACCACCATCCAGGCTGCAGTCAACTCCCTCGATGATGCCTCGACCCAGGTCATCTTCATCTTCCCTGGTGATTTCAAGTTCTCTGAGAGAGATCCTACCGCTGAGCGTTACCATACAGGAACGTACCACGAGAAGGTGTCCATTGCCCGGACTGGCAAGCTTACGATCTTCGGCTCTACTACGGACACGACGAGCTATACCTCCAATTCGGTGACTATTACGTTTTCCGATTCCGCGGCGGCGGAGGGCAGCGACGACCCCAGCGGCACTCTGCGCGTCCACAAGGACAACTTTGCGCTGTATAACGTCAATGTTCGGAATACGGTGCGCATCTCTATCTATTATCTATAGCGATGATTCTGACCTCTCCTACCTACTTCAGTTCGGCGTAGGCTCGCAGGCACTCGCTCTCAGTGCTTACGGAACCAACCAAGGATACTATGGGGTGCGTTCTCCCTCTTTCCCAACTATACAGACCATCTCACCACATACAGTGCGCATTCTTCGGCTACCAAGACACGCTCCTCACCGAGATCGGCAACCAATACTACGGTGTATGCTACATCGAAGGCGCGGTCGACTTTATCTGGGGCCAGCATGCACGCACGTTCATCCAGCGGAGCGTTATCGCGTCCGTTGCCGCGGGGAGTATCACTGCTGATGGGCCCAGCGCTTCGTCGGATGCTAGTCTCTGTGCGTTTTCTTTTCCCCTCTTCAAGTTACTCTCGGTATTCATCCAACAACAGTCGTGATCAACCGCTCCAGCCTCATCGTCAGCACCTCCGCGACCTCCTCCCTCACGGGGCAAGTCTTCCTCGGACGGCCCTGGACGCAATTCGCGCGGGTCGTGTACACGGCGACGAGCATGGCGGCGCACATCAACGCCGCGGGCTGGTCCATCTGGTCCACCGCCACGCCCAACACCGCGGACGTGTTGTTCGCCGAGTGGGATAGCACGGGCACCGGCGCGGCGGGCACGCGTGCCTCGTTTTCGGAAAAGTTGAGTTCGAATACCGGGTTTATGGCGGCGGATGTGTTGGGGAGTAATTGGACGACGTGGGTGGATCAGGCGTATGTTTGATTGTGTGTATTTTGTTGTTCGAACAGTTGCTGCCTCGATCTCGGAATATGTGCGTACTAGTATCATCGTCACCATGGTCCTCCCTTGGAACGAGCCTAGGATAAACCGCTTCCGAGGACCCGCCGAAATGAAACATTAGATGATAGCGAGGCGACCCGGGGAAATATGGTGAGGATTGGTATCTAATTACAGCCGTTTGCATTTTGATGTGAAATTCCATTTTTGGTCGCGAGCGGCCCGGGTTGTTCCCACAGCTTGTTTTCGACCACCATGTATCCCCCAGCCATGAATAGCTCTACACAATCCACAATCCCGCAAACAAGACGATCCGCACGTAGTAATAAGCGCCTCTTCTCCGCTCCAAGTCCCGCTTTCGACAATCTCCGTCAGGGCCAAAGCCACCAACTTCCTGTGCCAATATACACCCTCGTTACACCCTATGAGCTGGCATATGAGCCCGTCTGCTGCACATGCCGGTGAGAATTCAGCAGACTATACATGCAGCCACTGATATTCGGTTGGCTGTGCAAATGGATTCTCCACGCCTCCTACTTGCGTACGCGATTCACGACGGTAGAGACGAGGCCTATCGAGACGCTCTGCAGCTTTGCAATCTCCGCCATCTTCATGCCGTCCTTTAGGTACATATCGGCGATGCGCTGTTTCACCGGTGGCAAGTCGGAGGAGATTTTGGGTGGCATGGAGGGAAAGAGCAACTTGAGCGCCTTCAATCGATCCCATCGATGGATTGGAGCTTCGAGGGTAGTGCATGGTATATTCAAAAGGCAAAGAAGTGGTCGAAAACAAGCTGTGGGAACAACCCGGGCCGCGCGCGACCAAAAATGGAATTTCACATCAAAATGCAAACGGCTGTAAGCAGTCGTCGCCAACGCCGGTGAGTACAGTAACAGTAGAACGACAAGAAAATGCAGTCACGGTCCCTCGATTACTCTACTGGTTCTTGTATGCCTCCTGCAGCAAGCCTAAGCAAACCGTGACGCAGAACGACAGAAGTTGTTCTGTCAGAGTTTCACAGAACAACCCAGTGAACCCACCATGATCTCCTTCTCAAACCTCTTCGCAATCGCCGTCCGCTGGATCTTCTGGGCCGCCGTCACGAGGCCCGTCTCGGGTGTCCACTCTTCCGCGGTCAGGATCACCGCCGTCAGCGGCGTCTTGAACCCGTTCTTCTTCCCCAGACTATTGCACTCGTGCAGAACGATCTTCGACACCCGCGAGTCGGCGCACAGTTCCGTCAGGCCCCGAGACGCGTCTATGTTATTCGCATTCCGAGTCCGGAGCCTGAGGGCCGCGCGAAGGTTGGCTTCATGCGGGTAGACCACGGCAATAGGCGCCCTGGCGCCCTGGATCGCGTGGACACAGATGTTGGCGACGAGGTTACATGCCTTGTAGGTGGACTCGAGTTGCTCGAGGGCGATGTACTCTCCGTCCGCTAGCTTGACCAAGTTCTTGACGCGGTCAATCAGAGTGAGCGTCCCGTCGCTGTTCCACTGGCCAACGTCCCCGGTTCGTAACCACCCATCGCCGGGGAAGATGTTCCTGTCGGAATTGAGGTCGTCGCGCTTGTAGTAGCCCGAGATGACCGAAGGGCCGCGAATGCAGACCTAGAATGGGTTTATCTTAGGCTTGTAAACCTCGGAGCAGAAACCAGTGAAACAGACCTCTCCGCGCTCCTCCGTACTTTCCTTCCATCCGCCGCTGAAGTAACCCGCCTCGGGAACGTCGAGGAGCTGCATGAGAACTAGTCATTTGATCTACAACATAGATAAATGAAAAACAGACCTTGATTTCGATACTCGGGACAGGCAGACCGACCGTGTCGTACCGGAAGCAGTCGGGGGGGATGATCGCGGACATACCGCAGGACTCGGTCATTCCGTATCCTGTAAAACGCATCAGCAAAGAAGGGCAGATGCAAATTCGAAACTACACACCTTGCAAAAGCATGACCAACGCAACACTAAGGAACTCTTGCGTATCCTTGCTGAGGGCTGCACCACCGCTCATGGCGATACGTAGACGTCCACCCGTTGCAGCCCGCACGCTGCTCAGAATGAGGCTGTCCGCAATCTGGCCCAGAATAGGAATCCCTCTCCGTTTAGCCTCTACCGCGGCATGAAAGATGCTGCTCCTGATTGCCCCACCCGCTTGCACCTTGCCTAGAATTCCCTTGCGGATCTCCCAGACCGCCGGCACGCCCACCATCATACTCGGCCGGAACGCCTTGATATCGCCATCACAATTGCGCACGTTCGCGTCGGTGAGGGTCTTGACGCGTCCAAAGCCGGTCGCCATGCCCGCGAACAGCACGCCCAGTCCGACGATGTACTCGAAGATATGGGCGAGCGGGAGATACGCGAGGTAGGTGTCGTCGTACGTGAAATGGTGCCCCAGCAGCCCGTGGACCCCGCCAACGCCGGCGACGAGATTTGCATGCGTGATAACCACGCCCTTGGGAGGACCCGTCGAGCCGGACGTGTACATGATACAACTGACCGTCCAAGGCTTCGGCCGTCGACTCTCGACGCTCGACATTGGGAGGGTCTTTCCCCGCGTGCGGAGGTCGTTAATGGAGAAGACTTGGATGTCGGGCCGGACTTTGGAGATGGAGGAGAGTACGTTGACGCTTGGTTCACCATCCAAGACGATGTATTTGACGGTGGGGGTGTTTGGGATGACCTGGATAAGGGTCGGGAGCAGCTCGGCGTTGGTAAAGAGGCCAGCGCAGTTGGGCTCGTTGAGTGAATGCGCGAGACCCGCAGGACCTAGCGTGGCGTAGGCGGTGGCGATGGCGATTGTGGTGGAGATGGAGCCGCATGCATGCGCTATAAGCTGCCAGTTGAGACTGTGAAGATCATCAGCACTGGCACTCGAGGGAAGAACACGAAGAATACAGAAATCCCAGCAGGACCGTGACCGCAAAAAAGAAAGAACGAAAAGATGGAGAACTTAAACGCACCTCGTCTCAGCATAGATATTGAAAACATCCTCCGTCGTGATACCAATGTCGACGAGGCCCCGGGCGACCTCGGATACACGGTCAAGCAGCTGGATGAAGCTGATGTACTTGAAGTCGCTGAGCTGGAAGTACTTCCACGTCTTCGTCTCTGTAAACTCCTCGCCGTCGACGACCGTTTTGAGCTCCTTGTTCTCCTGCACGATCTGGAGGATGTCTCGCCAGCCTATGGCGTCGCGGGTCCCGTGTGTCTTGGCGGCGTATTGGAGGAGGTCGAAGACGGTGTCGATGCCCTCTAATGGCTGGCTGACAAGACGCTCGGCAGCCGCAGATATGGCCAAGCGTCGTGTGGGGCATTCGTTGTGGGCAGCTGGCGGCGCAACCTCGACAGAGCCCTTGCCGAAGTATCCGGGCTTGTTCGTCCAGGTCGTGATGTTGGTCGTTGGTGGCGGAACAGGCGAACGCTGGCGGGGTGGGTAAGGATGGGCAGAGTACATGCCGTGCGTCTTCTCGGTGTGATATTGAAGCATTGGATTCAGTTGGTTGTATGTTCCCCAGCCATCCCCGCGTTATAAATGAGCTGGCGTGAAACGCACATGAGGGGTGAAAGCGAGCCAGCCGGGTAGTCGACGGGAAAGCCTTGAAGCCCGAGGAGCGATTTAATGGCGCGCTTCGCCATCAGCGTTACTAGCGGCGGCTTTCAAGGTTGAAATCGTTTGAAACCATTTTGACGCAGTATAGCGAGACTCGGACGCGAGAGCCATCTCTGGATCGCACTGGTCGTCCAGAGGCCGTTCATCCAGGGTCGGATCTTCCAGCTTGAAGCGAGACGAGGCTCAATGTTGAATGCGTCGATTAAGATGAAGATGTTTCAACGGAAAACCTTCGCTTCGCTGTTTGTGAGTGGCGCCTGCAACCAGCTCCTTATCCGAGGCCTTGACGATAGGATGTTCTTTGTACATGAAGCTCCGCGGAAGCCCCGTCTTCGTTTCCTCAGCAAGCGTGGGTGCTTGAATGCAATTTTGTTCGTGGTCGGGATGTCATTTCAAATTGGTGTCTCTTGAGTTTGCCGTACCAATTCGTTAGAACATCCCTGAGTAGCCACATGCTGATATGCAATGCTCGCTCGGCGGCTTGCGGGGATCTTTCCTTGAGAGAGAAATAGCTATGGATGTTGCGATGAGAATTTGACCTCAGCGGGAAAGCGTACATGGAGCACGGACGACTCCGACTGGGCTAGGGTACGACTCGGTCGCGAATGACTCGGAATCAATTCATCGACCGAGTCCACGAACTTGAAGGTGCGCGCCCGGTTCCAAGCTGTATGTAGTGGGCTGAGAGCGGCGTCTTGGCAGAAGGCTTGGCATCGGCCACTGTGTTGAGAGTCGACAGTCGGCGCCCGCGGAAATGAATATGTGTTCGCCGTTCGCCGCTAGCTAGCGCGCTCAGGCGTATACCGTGACGGAGACGATGGTCATCGAGGTAGAGACGGGGAGCATTTTTGATCCGAGTCACGGTTACGATGTCACAACTGTTCTCTCACGCTCACCAGGCTCGAGCTACTTACCTCCGCCTTTGTCTGCTGTACCTCCAGGCTGTCCCCGACCTCGTCTCCCTGGGCCGTTCCATTGTGCTCACGTACAAGTTTGGATGAATACGCGTCCAATCCGAGCGACCAAGGGGGTGTCAACTTTGTATTTTCGGACACAGGGTCGAAAAGTTTTTTTTTCCGACCCCTGGGACCCCCCCCTTCCCCTGTACCTGCCTTATCGGATAGTGATTTCCCACGATAAGATAAGATAAGATCACGTGAGGCTTCGATCCTCACGTAGCGCATATATAAAAATTGTCAGAATAATATTTTAGATTGCAGGCTATGTATGAAGATAACTCTGGGTATTCTTCTGCACTTGCAGACCTATCCACAATGCCTTTGGCTGTGTGACGATGATCTGTGACCCAGATGATCACCCACAAAAGATGTGTTGATTCTTGATTGATTCTCAGCTATGAACCAAAATCGGCCTACATTTGGGTCAAATCTTAATTCTTGTCATTTATTTCGTAGATTCCAACTCCCAAATGGTCAAACTCTTACAAACACATGCCTGCCTTACACCCGCCGCCCGCCAAACACATCAGCAGAGGTATGAAACCCTCTCAGAGGGTGTTTTGGCCATTCTTAGGTGTATTTGAGTCTTTGTTGCCATACGTACAAAAAGTTTTTTTGGACCCTCGGACCCCCCTCTCCCCCATGTACAGCGATCCTTATCTGACACCCCCTTGCGAGCAACATTCCCCCTCATCGACTCGGAGTGGTTGGCGCGACTGTTCGCCTGCGGGCATTTCAACCGAGGGGATTCTCATCGCTGACGGATCCGAACAACAGTCCCGCTGATAAGCTGCTATCTGGAACAGCTGTGGAAAGTCATTCTTTTTGCGCTTATTCGGTGCGCACATCAGAGAACTAGTATGAGCCCGAATAGCTAGTTGGGAGATATCTGCAGCAGTGAACAAGGTCTGCAATGGGTTGACGACCTGCGGCACATTCCAAAGTCTCTGTCTATACATACCAGCAGAGCCCACAAGCCTGGACCTATCCAATCCGGTGCAAAACACTCAAAGGGATAAACACTGAATAAGACCTGGCAGTCTCGGAATAACAGTTTGATGATCGGACTTGCGATAAGATGGCGGAGAAGCACGGGCCGGAACCTATCGGACCAATGAAGCCCGAATCGGAGCCGAGAGCGACAAGCCGTCGGATGCCGAAGATTACAAGACCCGAGAGCCGACGGAGTAAACATGATGACCTTATCCGGGAAACACGCACGGGCCATAACATCGGAACTACTGGGCCGTTTGGGACAAACCACATATGCACAGAGAGCTATGAACGAGGACTATCCACCAGACCTTAGGGCAAAACCGCTACATGGGCTGTTGGGGGGCATCATACCGAATAACGGCCAATCACAATTCGGATCAGGGATCTGTGTACAATTATGACTCGAGGGCTTGATATCGGCGATCTATCATGATATTTTACTACACAAATATGACACAGCCAAGGGTATATAAGTAGGATTTTGGGACACTGTAGCCACGGAATCGCCCACCTATTGAGGCCGCGATCTGGGGTTTAGCTAAGCTACAAAACTGCAAAGGCTACCACTTTAAATCGGATTTGAACTGTGTGAATTGAGCCAAGAATTACCCGGACATCAAGATATCAGAGTGTTTGACAAGGATTAGTGATTACTGATTAGCGAACAAGGATTGAACAGAATAAGGAAGACAGAAGACCGAAGACTAGGAAGATACCGATTAAGAACTAGGACATCGTATTTGGCCGCCCCATCAAGGCTCGTCGGTAGTACGTCTTACGTGCGCGTTACAAACTCTCAAATTACCTACCCTGCACCCCCACCAAAGGCCCTGTACCCAGGGTTCTGAACTCGCTAGTGTCTATTAGCTATTTGATTGGATTAGTGTTGTTCGGTTTCACTCCCTTACACCAATTACGACGAGTTCGACTATCACAAGTCTTATTCAGAGTTATAGGATTTTGGGATTGTGTTATTCAGACACTAGTTTAGTTTTTGTAGTTAGTTCGCCAAGCACACACATCACCGCGGTACCGCTTCCCACTCGGATTTGATATACTAGCACCACCATCGACCGCACCAGGGGAATGGAGATTCCGGAAGCACGGGATTCGGAATGTCTGTGCCACTGTCTGTGGACGACTCGGAAAACGACTTATCAGTGCCTACCCAGCATCAGTGTCTACATGGCGGGTAGGCACTGATAATTTACAGTGTTAGTGTGGGCTACACAGGTGTCTGTGCCTCTGTGTATCGTCCTAAGTCTCGGTAGATCAAAGCAAGATTGTTTGCTGCCATAATGGTATCAGGATGCTCTGCTCCAAGCAGCCTGGTCCGTTGCTCTAGCACCTGCTCTTGTACCCTCTGTGCATCTGTGTATCGTCCCAAGTCTCGGTAGGTCAAAGCAACATTGTTTGCTGCCATAATCGTATCAGGATGCTCTGCTCCAAGCAGCCTGGTCCGTTGCTCTAGCACCTGCTCTTGTACCCTTTGTGCATCTGTATACTGTCCCAGGTCTGAGTAGGTCAAAGCAAGATTGCCCGTGGAACTAATGGTGTGTGGATGCTCAGCTCCAAGCAGCCTAGTCCGTTGCTCTAGCACCTGCTCCCCAAGCCTCTGTGCATCTGTGTATCGTCCCAAGGCTCGGTAGGTGAAAGCAAGATTGCCTGTGGTCCAAATGGTATGTGGATGCTCGGCTCCAAGGAGCCTGGTCTGTTGCTCTAGCACCTGCTCTTGTACCCTCTGTGCATCTGTGTATCGTCCCATGTCTTGGTAGGCCCACGCAAGATTGCCTGCTGCTATAATGGTATATGGATGCTCGGCTCCAAGCAGCCTGGTCTGTTGCTCTAGCACCTTCTCCTCTAGCTTCTGTGCCTCTACGTTCCTTCCCAAGTCTCGGTAGGTCACAGCAAGATTGCCTGCTGCTATAATGGTATGTGGATGCTCAGCTCCAAGCAGCCTGGTCCGTTGCTCTAGCACCTGCTCCCATAGCCTCTGTGCCTCTGTATACTGTCCCAGCTCTTGGTAGGTCCACGCAAGATTGCCTGCTGCTATAATGGTATGTGGATGCTCTGCTCCAAGCAGCCTGGTCTGTTGCTCCAGCACCTGCTCTTGTACCCTCTGTGCATCTGTGTACCGTCCCAGGTCTCGGTAGATAGAAGCAAGATTGCCTGCTGTCTCAATGGTATCAGGATGCTCTGCTCCAAGCAGCCTGGTCTGTTTCCCTAGCACCTGCTCATTTAGGTCCTGGGCATCTGTGTACTGTCCCAGGTCTTGGTAGGTTTAAAGCAAGGTTGGCCTTTGCTTGAAGGGTGTTTGGATGCTCAGAACCCAGAATGTCGTCACTCCTAGTTAACACATGTCTTCCAAGAGCTTCTGCCACTCTGTACATTCCTCCTTTCCGAAAGACCCTCCTAAAGTCATCTTCAAATCTTGTGTCTACCAAGTCCCCATCTGCCAATAACTGGACCAGATGCAAGAACAATTGTATATCTTGCATGAACTCTCCGCTGCAGGTAGCAGACATCCCTAGAAGAGCAACCACTAACTTCCGTTGACCAATTGGATCATCAACCATGGTTCTTGACCACTGTTGCACAAGCGGATGGATAGAGTATGCATTGCTCTGCCACACCATGAGAGAGTAACCACAAATGTCTGATATCATCTCCCCAAATGCCAAACTGTTCCACTTTGACTCTGCATCCTCAAATCTCGACAGAAAATCCAAGCCAGGTTGCAATATGTCAAGGGATGGACATAGTGGCCCATCTCCTGGTATATATTCAGATGCCCGTTTGAAGATATCCTCAGTAATCCCCTCAAAGTGGATGTAGGCACACAGTTGCAAGAATTCTGCTGCAGCTGGTTTGAGCTGCTTGAAGCTCATCTCCCATGTAGTATACACAGTCAAGTTGTAGTCCCCTTGGGACTGTTCAGGTTTCTTGCTCAGTAGGCCATCTCTGTTCTCCTGATAAAGGGGTATAAATTTGGAAATATTTTGATGCAAGCTTGAACTTTTGGAGATAAATGCCCCTGCTTGTATTATAGCAAGTGGAAAGCAATATAGCTCCTAGAAGATGATCAATTATATGCTGATAGATTGATTAAATAACTACCTTGACTACTGCGGCTGCCTGAGTCTTGTGATTGTCTATTTCCAATCCAGCACATTTGAGCAGAAGTGTCACTGCATCATCAATGACTAAATTTGAAATTTCAATGATCTTTTTGTCTGGGCCAGTATGAGTCCAGAGCTGAGGGTTCCGAGATGTGATCAAAATGTTCCCATGAGTGCATTTAGGCAGATATGCTCCCAGGTCCAGATCCACTTTATCAGCATTGTCAAAGAGAAGCAGCCATTCATCCTGGTTTGCTCTCAGCCAGGTCTGTGCAGCTTCTGCAGTATCTCCTAGATTTTTGGCCAATGATATCTGCTTGTAACCCAGTTCAATTGCTTCTTCGCTACTTGCATTGATCTTGAACTGGTTGGTAAACCTAAGTATAGGATAAGTTATTTTAGTTCAAGAATTATAAAATAGCTGAACCTAGATCCAGAGTCTGAAATGAACTTTAATGCAATCTGGGTCTTTCCAGCTCCCCCAAGGCCATAGAGCAGTACAACTGTTTGTTTTTTCTGCTCTGTTGGTTGAAAGAACCTATCCAGCTGCAATAGAATATCTTTACGGCCTTGAAAGAATTTGGAGGGAGGAGGGCAGTTCCTGATGAATTGAATTTTATCTAGACGGTATCAGAATTCGCAGGCATAGAAAATTTAGATAATCACCTCTGACAAATCTCGGCTGTATAATAGTCTGCCCAGGAGCTAGTGCAACAACAAGACTGTCTGAAGTTTGACTCCGAGCAGTGTTCTGTAGATGCTGATTGATCATGTGGTCAATCCTGCCCCATCTCAGCACAGCTTCTTGAAAGCTGCGGATGAGCACCAGATTTCCAAACTGTGCATCAAGGTGATTGAATAGTGCTTGAACCTTTTCCAGTGCATTGTGTGTGTAATTTAAGGTTGCACGGATGGGATCTGTAAGGTGGATCCAGATTTCTTGAATCACATCAATAATGCTTCCAGCTAAAGCATCTGAGATCTGAGATCGTGAGAGTTCAGGGTTGAAAGTGTTGGAAAACCAGCTAACACATGCATGAATACCAGAGAATGTCTTCTAGGTCTGACACACCTTGTGCCTGTCGTTGTATAAGCTGCCAGACTCCCACTTTGTGGAATCTGACTGCCAGGGGTCTCATTCAAAACTAGCTCGGTATCACGGACTGCCAAGCCCTAGAGGTGTTGGATACACATATAAATTAGTAGTAGCTGTGCACATACCTTGAGCTGCTCTTTCAAGTCTGTAATACTGTTCCCATGCACAGCAATTGCACTGGTAATATCACTCGGGAATTTCTTTCCCAGTCTCCAACTGATTTGTTTCTTTTTGATCTCTTCAATCCTGCCTGAGATCCCATTCAGAAGTCTATAAAGTCAGATCTTGCGAACCTCAGAGCACAGGACACAGACTGTTGGAAATCCAGACATTTCTCCTGCAATTGTGCTGTACTTGCAACTTCAGGTTGTTCTTGAATTACATGTTGAAGCATCTCAAGTGTGCTGACTATCTTCTCGCAGAGATTCTTGAGAGCTTCCTGATTTTTCTGCAGCTTCTGGATTTTTTTCTTCAGAAGCATCCAGAGAATATTATTGACAATCGTACCGCAACATTCTCCAGGAGCAGAACCACACTTTCAAAGACAGCCTTTGCAGATGGAGGAGTGCCAGAACCAGTTGCCTCTACACCTCGTCGTGCTACAAGGAGCAGCCCGTCAAGCCATGGTGTCACTGTGTCAGCAGCAGCACCCGAGGCACTAGGGGAAGGTGAACCTGAGGGAGCCGGAGAAGATCCGCGGTTGGGCATGAGCCTCGTCATCCACCCACTCCGAGTCGCAGCAGCGGTGGAGGGCTGGGGATGGTGCGGCGTGGTCATGGTGAGAAGAGAAGCAGCAGCGGGCGGCAATCTGTCACCGGTGTGAACAGCTGTATCGATTTTGGCCATATATCTGGGCCAATCTCGGACATTGCATGCCGTCCATTTTTGATAGACAGATCTAGAGAACGACACCCGACAGATTTAATCATCAAAAGATATTCCTGTCATTCGTGCCGTCCCTTCCCGTAACAAACACAAAATGGAAGAGCCTGAGCAAAAGTTGAAGAGGTTTCCGTCACCTCTTCATGGATCGAATTCGGAGATGTTACAAGTAAAGTTCGATGTGTTTCACTCGCCGGACTTGTGGTCGAGATACTACAGGATCGGGCGGTGTTCGCCATGGTGGCTCACGGACTCGGAGAATTTGAAAGAGAAAACTGTCATGCCTGGGCCCGTTTTCGACCAAGCTAGAACTGAGTCGCACCAAACAACACCCCCTCCGTCCCAGCGCAACCCAGCGCATTGCCCTGATCACACTGCCGTCGTAGAATGACTGCTTTACTGCCCCTCCGCGCAACGGAGAGAGAACTCGGGACGATGATGAGTTGGATTGCTAGTTCTCGTTTAACCAAAACGCCAAGCTGAGTACTTGCCGTAGATGAACGAAAGAGATCCTGTATCAGTTTTTTTTTTTCTTTTTTCGGATGAGTCGCGCCGAGGATAAGCTTACCTCAAGCATCGGCGCGCCGCGTGAACACGCGTGCAGCGAACGCTCATTGAACGAACAGAGATCAAGCTATAGTCAAAGGCACGAGTTGGACTATATTCTGGCAATTTACACGGTTTGTTTGATACGAGAAGGAGGAATGGAGGAGCTCAAGATAAGATTGACCGAAACTTATTGCTGAGACAGTTTACGACACGTTCTGCCTGTTAAAGTCGTTACTCGTTAGTCAGTTGCTCGTATTGAAAAGACAGTCAACTCACCCGAACTGGCCGATAACGTTCCCGGCAGGATAGTACTCGCAGACGTAGTAGTCGGCTCCGCCCTGAAAAGGGACGGTGAGATGCAGGGAGGACAGAGGGTGGCGCAGAGCAGTAGACAAGACGCACATATTCGGAGTAGATGTTCGGGCAGAATGCCACTGCGTAGTGAGAAATTAGATGAACGCGACCGCGAAGAGCAATACGAGAGACATATACGTACCCGCACATCCGACGCGGGTGGTGTTCTTCCATACCATCTGCGTTAAGTGCGAAGGCTGGCCGTAGTGGTCTGCGGCAGGTATAAGACTCGGACGGTAGATGGGGAAAATGTACTCACAACGCTCGCTAGCCCAATCGGCGGTCGCCTCCTCGATAGTGTATGGACGGCTCCCGATAGCCAGATTCTCTACGCTCAGTTTCAACCCGGACACCTGCAGCCGAAGAAAGGCGGACACACCTCCGTACGAGCCCACCTGCCCCTGCGAGTGCTGGAATTCACAGTGATTCGCCCAGCGCTGCGCCGCGTTGGCCAATGCAATGTCCCATACGAGCGGTTTAGCACCGTGTTCAGCGCGGAGGGTGTTGTGCTCTGAGAGGTAGCGCTCGACGTCTGCGTTGGAAGCGACGCTCCCGTTGTAGTCTTCCGAGGTGGTGTCGCGGCGGGGATCGGTTCTGGTGGGCGGGAGGGCATTCGCATTCGCATTGGCATTGGCGGATGTGAGGAAGACAAAGAGGGTGAGGATAACGCTGAGACGTGCCATGGCTGAAAGAAAAGTGGGAGTGGGGGTTGCCGCGAAGACTGTCGTCTGTTTATATGCGGCGTCAACCGAATTGCCCTTAATTACGGTGGGGCAAAAGAAGCAGTTGTACGACAGGAAAGCGGCGACGTCCAAGTAAGTCAATTGAATGGCTTCTGAGGACGCGGATAGAAATTGGTCAGCCTAGTCGGTCTTGGTTAGCGCGCTCCTGTTGCGTCGGGTTCAGCGCTAGCTTCTGCGGACGGGCATTGAGGAAGAGGCGGGATTGAGGACTTGGCGGTCCAGAGTCGAGTCATTTGAGCCGAGTCACGGTGTGACAGATCCTCGTCCGATCCACCGCCGCAGAACTTTTTTACCTATCCGAGCGCTCTCAGGCTGCTCGATTTCGGATCTCACTTTGGTATCCATTAGCAAGTTCATTCAAGTTAGCGTACAGGTGTCAGGAATACAGTTCAAGTTTTAAAGTTCATCCCAGTCTGACCTCCTGCCTCTTTCGCACCCTGATCTCCCCAGTCCCACTCGGCATCCTGAACAACCCATAATTCATGTCCTTCGGCCGTCCTTCTACGCCCTCCGCTAGTGCTTCAATGTCATACTCGATCAACATATGGGCTAGCATTGCCTTGAGCTCTGTCGCGGCGAAGAACCTCCCAGGACATGCGTGGCGTCCGTGGCCGAATACGACGTGCTGGGGCGCGGTGGAGACCATTTGGAGGTTGAAGACCTTTGGAGAATCCTCGTCTGCGGATGCGGAAGGTTTTCCCTGGGCAGCTGCGGCTTCGCGCAGTCTGGAGAAGCGGAATCCGTCAAAGGTGCTTGCGTTCTCGTAGTGTGCTACGGGAGGGTGGTTATTAGGTGCCCGCCGAACACAACCGAGCTAATCAATATTGCTTACCTTCATCCAGATGCGAACTCAACGCCGCCACATTCATAATCGCACCATAGGGAACTGTAGTCCCATCCGCGAACGTGTAGCCTTTTGGTGCCATTACCTTGCGTGGCATGGCAACTACGCGGCCTTTGTGTCAATCACTAGTATCGGGTGAACGGGATACCACAACGCACCAGGCCCGGTGGTACTCAACCGTTGACTCTCTCGCAAAAAACTGTCGATCTTGTGCATTCCGTTCAGCGCGACCTTGGTCCATCCCTCTGCTGCAACGACGCGCTCCGCTTCCTCACGCATGGGCGTAATGTGTTCAGGGTAGGCGGCGAGGTCAAATAGGGCTCCGGTGATTGTCTGTGTGCGAGGGGTCCATAAAATGAGAATGAGAATGAGAATGTCAACGAACGCACCATGGTTGGCGTATGTATCGCTGCCATGGTGATCGCCAGCAGCCTCAGCGCTAACGCGGGAACCGTACGCTCGTACTCCGGAGCAAAATCGAGGAGCCACGAGATGAGGTCGTTCTACAGATATATCAACATCGGTATGGAGAGGATATGAAACGTCGCTCACAGGTCGATCGGGCCTGTCTTTACCGTATTTCTTCTCTGCTTCCAGTCGTTCCTGCAACAATGGTCCGAGGAACTTGAGCGCGTAGCGCAGAGAACTGTTCTTCGAGGAGAATATCGGGACAATGAATCTGTCATATGTATGACAAAAGGTGCTGAAGTGATAACATGAGGACGAACGGTTTCATGAACTCGGGAAACAACGCGATAATTTGTGCACGGGAGACAACAGAGATGGTGTAGTCGATGCTGAGTTTGAGGAAGTCGGGATCGCGGCCTGTCGACGATGGTCACTGGAGGTTTCAAAGCTCTATGTAAATACTCACAAAGAGGAAGACCGGTGAACAGCCTCATGGTCGTGCGCGAAACGACCTTCATAAAAGTCGGAAACACCTGGATAGTTTTCCACTCTGCCAGCGTCAGGTTGCACCAGTTCAGATCCGATGTTGTATCTCACCGTTTCCATCGAACGGCAAAACATCTTCAAATGAGTGCACGATCTCATCGCGGACCTCGGGGAAACACCGGCTTAGGTTCCGCGTAAGACTCCCTCGAATGGGATATACATGCCAGGGGTCGTATCGTATGGCCGCGCCCATCGTCCACTCCGTTTGAAGCGCCTGTAGTTGGACATCAGCACGGCACACCACGAAGATTAATAATACAAACACACATCTGCAGCCCCTTCATTGAAGCTCAAAACCTCCTCTGGAACTCCTGCAATCTCTGCTACGCGGTGCGGCCCAGTGACGACGTACTCCCAGCGCAAGATGCGTGCGAAGCGGAAGACACCATTGGGGTTCTCTGTATATGCGCTGCTGAACATCTCCTGGGCGTTACTGAAGAAGCGCAGAGCGGCTAGATAGTACGAGAGTGGGTTATCGGCGGCGTGGGCGATGGCTGGGATGGATTTGTCCCGCTTCTGGTGGTGGGGTCGGCGATGGCAATGAAGGAACAGGGCAACTTGGTACGTACCCATTCTCTAGTTTGGGTGCGAAGGAGATAAAGAAAGACCCCGGCTACCAGGCCGCTGATGAGGAGCGTCTTGAGGTTGAGAGAGTCGATGGTGGGAAGAACCATGAGTACCATTGCTTTTGTCACGTCAAACGCGTGCTTCGTACATAAATCGAGCAGAATTTTCCCAGTGGCTTTAATGCCAATGTGCCTTCGATGCCGTGCAGAAGTGAGTAGTTAAGGCAGGATGTTGATGCGGCTTCCATCATCATGAGAGTCGGATTACATTGGGGAGCCTCGGAACCAAACCTGCTAATGTTTTAAGCACCTGGGCAGTTCACCACTGCCAACAAGGTCTATTGAGAGCTGAGAGCGGCGCCAGGCTGTGTCGTGGACGGTTGTGTCCCGCCAGCTCCATCGTCCTCACCTTGGTGACCAGGTCAAAGGGGAGTGTCTTGTTTTCGGTCGCGAGGTCGCGTAGGAAAAGGGATACTAGTAGATGGCACAAGGGAGTGCGGTCGCTCCGCTCCCGCCCGCAACTGCTGTGCAGTACACATCATGCCGAGAGCTTGCTTGACATCCGAGGTAAGCTCCTTTAGAGAAAGGTGATAATTGCCAGTGGTCGACGGCGGAATCAAGACTGTTTTGATCCGAGTCACTGCGTGACACTGAGCTCTGCTCCAGTACCCCCATCTTTGCTCGAGCCGCGGAAATCCTCCACTTTTGTCTGCTGTACCTTCAAGATGCTCACGTCCGAGGAGGACAGAACTGTAACATGCTGGATTGCGTCGGAGCTTGGCAAGCATCAGGAGAATGACAAAAAGCCTTTTGAGCCTTTTGAGCCTTTTAAAAGGACAAAAAGGCCGTAAAAAGGTGTAAAAGGACTGAAAGGCTGAAAGTACTTTCGGGCCTTTCATAAGTCAAGTCAAATCCTTACAAAAGGCCTTTTAGTCCTTTCAAAAGGCCATAAGGACGCTAAAAGGTCAGCAGAAGGACCTCAGAAGAACTCATAAAAGACGTGGAGAAACGGCAAAATGTGAATATATTCACGATATCTAGCGTATAGTAACAAGGCTCGCGATACTAGCTGACCAACTGCATCGAGCGCCCGCCGTCTGCACGAAATCCCTGCCCTCGTGAGCTCGCACCATCCATTCGACATTTTCACCGCCACTGCTCGGTCCCGCTGTGCTGGTGGGTTGACGGTCCGGCCTCAGCTCGGCGCGGCGAATCCTTCTGCGCGGAGGGCGGTCAGTAGTGCGCCAGGTATAGTCGGGACTCACCATGCGTCGACTCGGGGGAAGCTGGATGAAGGCGCGTCTCTTCTTCAAATAAGACTTCAATGCGTCTCCCGGTTTTTCAAGTTGACGCCACCAAATCGATAGAAGTGAACCTTCCACTGTGATATAAGACGGTCTTGATGATGTGATGAAATGATGAGAACAGTAACGCTCCCCGCCGACGGCCAAAGGCTAGCGCAGGAGATACGACTCGGACAACCGAAGCCGACGCTCCCAAATTCAAGCGCGAGCGAGGAGGGTAGGTAGGAGGAGAGACCGGAGAGAAAATGGGGAGGAATGGAAAGGAATTGGAATACACGGACAAGGGCAGAACATGGTCTAGCGTAGCAAACTTGAATCTGCGCGCGTAGCGCCCGGAAAAAAAGCATTGTCAGCCCGAAAAAGGCCCCAAATGTCCCCCCAGGAAACCAACGGACTCATGCGTCTGTTATCCCGACAAGATATCGATCCTCGGAGACTCGCAAGAGTATCGCGCAGCGCCGACCGACGCGTTTTCGAGGCCAATTCGGTGGGGAAGAGAATAATGGGAAGGAAACCAGAGTATGGAGGAGTATGGAGGAGGATTAAGGGATAGAAGCAGTAGCATACCTCATAAGTTTCGACATTGAGTTGTTCTCGGGCTGGAGATTGGGGGTGGGCTTGAGACGGAGCGCCAAATAAGTAGTCTGTGGAACGTGTTCGACGGCGTAGAGGTAGGAGGAGACGGTAAAGGGCAATGCAGGGCTTGCGGCGATTAGTGCAGCCTCGAGGTGATCAATTCACGGCAGGCAGGTTCCGTTAATCGCCGCTGGACCGTCTGGCAAACGTCATAGAACCGTCTTTTGCCATAAACCAAGACAGTTTCCGCCAGCCAAAATCTAGCGGGCAGTGAAATAGCGAGGCAAAAAAGACGTTTTTGCCAAACGGGGTCTTTCGGGCCTACAGTCGTGCGAGCACTTCGGAACCGGGTTCATGCCTCACATCGGAGGCCAGGCAGCTGGCCATCGATAAGACCGTGATGAGCCTGAGCCAAACCGGCTCAGCTCAAATTTGTGCAAGCATTCATTGTTCAAGACGACGAGCTAACGAATGGTACTCGGGAGCTTGCACTTATGGCTCAAGGCTTCAATGAGCATATATATGTAGGACTATAATTAGAATAGATGTTATTCGAACGTTGAGCCATGGCCCATAAGAACAAGTTCGGGGACGCGTTCTGTGGACGCGTCAATCACATGAATTGCACGTGTCATCAGCCACGTCAACAAACATCTCACGTCGACAACCATCCAGTGTTGGCCCTAAGCCCTAAGCCTTAGAGGTCCTCTAAGCCCTAAGGCCTTAGTCTAAGCCCTCCTCTAGGGCTTAGTGTCGGGCCATGTGGAGCTCAAACGGTCCTAAGGGCTTAGAGTCACGCGTGACCGGCAGTGGGGCTGCCGGTGAGCGTCCGAAGGCTCCCGAACCCACCCTTGTCCGACCACAAAGTGATCTCCGGTGAGGCAATCACGGATTTACGTCGATGCGGGATATCAGAGGTGTTGGCAACCGTGTTGCTATCAGCGGCAGCCAGGAGCCATGCAGGTGGGAAATAACTTCCCTTTTGGGACGCTAAGCCCACTAAGGGCTTAGGGACTCTAAGCCCTAGGCCTTAGCCTAAGCCCTAAGGCCTTAGAGTGTGGAGGGGTCGCACTCTAAGGGCTTAGAGCCATCACTGCAACCATCTCGCTGCACCTCCGTGGTCCCTCCTACCCGCCCATCTCATGAGACGTTACGCCAAACGGAAGGGGTGTCAGCTTGGCTGCCCTCCGCTCTGAGGTGGACGAGGGTGTTCTTACTACTGAGGCTTGAAACCAGAAAAAAAAAACTAAGGTAAGCCGTCCTGTTTTCCGTCTCACTCCCTCATCTTCTGACCAAAATTTTAGCTCTTCTTTGGTGTCTCGTCTGTAGTCGTCATTGCAAGACACCTTCAACAGGTATGTGGTTTGTCCGCCGCCTCTGCCCTTATTCTGAGCAAATTGTTAGCTAGTTTCTTCTATCTCGTCTATCTCGTCTCCCTCGCCCTCCTCCACAAGATGCATCTGATTTGGCAGCACCGCAGCCCCAAGCTGTCCTCTACGGCACTATTCCCGCAACGAGACAACCAAGCCCGCGCACATTTCACACACAGCCCTCCAACGGCGCCCAGCGTATCGACGCTTTTCACAGCACTACGCGGGTGGCTAGAGGAATTGGTTGTGTGGTGAGTGTGTTAGACTGGGCTTTTTGTCGTTGGGTAGTGGCTTACTTGCTCTGCATCGTATAGAACAGGTATTTTCCCTCATACCATTCATTCTTTCAACGTGGATATTGACCTGTGTCCCAGGCTCGTTGCTAGAAACGTGGGCCATCCTCCCGACTCGTACTGTATCAACGCAGACCGACTTTCATCTCGATGCGCACCTTCGGGCTCAACTTTCATCTCGAGCCTGCCCAGCTTTCTACAATACAATGTACACACGTTCAATCCATGGCTCCTACGCGACATCCGGAATACATCACGCAGGCGATCGCCCTCTTCCCATCCATCGTAGTACAAGTCGTTCCCGCACCCGACACGTCCTCGATCACGTCGTCATCATCCAAGTTGACGCCGCTTGTGAGGGCCCGGCCCATTGCATCGCTTTCATCGTTTGGCCGACTCAGCACGATTCTGTGGTCGCATCCATCGATTGCGCTACGGTGTTTGCCGCCGCCATCTGCAAGTCTTTTTGACTTCAAGTCTTTTTGGGGTCTCGAAGGACTTGGGGTTATCGAGTGGCTCAGCACTGCTGGACCAGTTTGGGAGGGGCTAGTACGCCACCCAGTCGACCTCCGGTATGTTTTCGTTTCTTCATCTTTTTTATGCGGTCACTGATTGTGTTTTACAGTCTATTGCGGCTTCGAGCTGTAATCTGTGAACGCCGGATGTGTCCGGTCCCGTCAGCAGCTCAACGCCTATGTGCCTTCACCTAACCCGGATTCGCCGTACCCAAATGCTTTACACGATATCGAGTACGACCTGGATCTCCGCCTGCAATGCCCCATCCACATCAAAACACACTCGTACACCGATCACTCTCCTGTTCCTCCTACCACCATGGAACCCGAGTTTTGGAAGGTACGTGTTTGCTTGGGTCCTCAAAGTTATCTTAACAGCAGCGTAGGAGCTTTGTGCTGTCGAGCAGAAGATCTATCTGCACCAATGTGCAGTCTCGACGGGTTTCAGTGCAAATACGACAGGGGCAAGGGTAATACGGCTAGGTGTCAATGCAAGGTACTTTTTTTATTGTTGCTCATCTGCGTTGCTAACTTATATATCCAGCGAGTGGTTAGACCGTGCTGCATCTGCCAGAGGCGATCCCGTTGAGGCGCTCTATGAAAGGCTCGAGCGTTACGCCCAATCACCCTTACTCCTTGTTTTCGTCATTGCCGGACCCCGCTACCGCTCGTTCACAGGCGGTCACAAGATTTGCGGGCGGGGCCATTCTCTCACCCGCAGGTTCAAGACGATCATTGAAGGGTTCGGCTTTCAGTGGTTCACGGTCAGTGTATGTCCGCCTACAGTTGCATTGTTAACTGAATTGCAATAGGCAGCTGGTGAAGCCGAGGCAACCCTTGCGCACATGACGACAACCGGCATCCCTGTCCGTGTTGACGCTGTTCTTACTGAGAACTGGGATGTTTTTGCTCATGGCGCCAGCCATGTGATGCGAATGTATGCATTCGTTCCTACTCTCTGGCCCTCTCGCCTAACAGTTCCTTAGCTGCTCCAACAACAAAAAGCAGTTTACGGCGTCACTGTACTCGGCGGCGGACATCGAAGATTGGCTCGGATTTTCGCAAGCTGACTTCATCTTCATTGCCCTTGCCTCGGGGGTAAGATCTTCTTTATTAACCCCCATGTACTCGCTAACGATGAGTGTGTAGCCCGGATATTGCGGGATTGCGACCGCTGTAGCGCTTGCTCGTGCAGGCTTTGGACGAAAGCTCATCGCGGGAGTTTCCGGCAAATCTCGCAACACGGTCGGACGCTTTCTCATACTCTGGCGGCAAGAAATACGTCAAGAACTTGTGTCCAATTCGTCGGGCCATCTCCCAGTCTCGCGGCGGAATGTGCCCGAGTCGCTGCCCTCCTCATTCCCCGACCCCGACATCCTTAATCTCTTCCTTCAACCCGCCGTTTCGGGACCGGTTGCAGGCCTTTCCTCCCGGTTTCTCCCTCTCGATATCCACAGACTTGCCGCATTTGCAAGGCGAAATTTCAATTGGGGACATCCTACTGGACTTCTTCAACGCTTTTCGCAGCGCGTATTCCCGGCTCTGGTCATCCGGGCGCTTTTGATTGTTCAACTATCCCTCGATGCGTCGACACCCTCCCCACGCCCTGCAATACTCGACCACATCGTTGGCGAGCGTGTGATTGCTTCAACTGGGCATGTACGCGAGCTTTGTATCGTGCTCAGCGTACGGCGCGGCCTTCTCATGGAAGCTCTCCGGCTGCATAACACGGTTGAGGTGGACTCGTGGATGAATGCTAAGCTGGCGAACGTGCAGGTGTGGGTGCCCAGGGTCATGGTCGAGAGTGTGGATCCGGCCTTTGTCCTTGATTTTGTGTGCTGTACTTGAGAGTTGTTACAAGCGTTGAAGCTCTGTAGTAGTGCATGTATAGTCCAGCATCGACTATGCAATGGAGATAGAGCGGATTTTGATAGCTGCCAACCTGCTTTTGGCACCCATCTACGATAGGGTTCTCGTTACACCACCAGTCCTGCAAGAGTCTACGCCAATGCTCTTGCTCTAAATACCGCCAATGCTTTACTGTTTTCGTCACGGCAAGTGCATTAACGGGATCTGTCAAGATAAAAAGTCTCATTGCTGTTCTGCCTTTTCAGTGTACTGTAGCGCGAGGATGGAATATCTAGCCAAACCCTGTCTTACTTCCTCTCCTAACACGAACATCTTCCTCCTACTCTGCCATGAGTGCTCGTCTCAATCTTGCAACATTCCCAGGCCTCAGTGACGCAGTGCAAACACAATCCTCTCCGGAAAACAATCCCCTTGCTCGTATTGAGGTTGAGGATGATATAGAGGGAGAGCAAGAAAACTTGCCGGACCGAGTTCTGGACGACAATGGGATGGATGCTGACCCAACTTTTGACCTGGAAGATCAAGACGACGACGACGACGACGATAACGATGATACAATCACCAACATTGCTGAACTTCGTACCCGCGTTATTGACGCGTCGAAAGGTGTCAGCGAAGGCACCGATGCTGGATATAGACGGTATCCTTGTTCAAATTACCTCTGCATGAATATGGCTGATTTTTCTTCTAGCTTGATGCGAAGATTTGCCAAATTCTTGGTAGAGAATCACTTTGTTGCCTCTGGCAAGGAGATTTTCTCCTCTGCAACCCATCCAGACATGCCAATCTTCATTGTTGCGTGGATTATGCATCAGCACGTATGCTCACATTAATCTCGATGTTCACTCACAGTTATCTAGCTGCGACGCAAAAGGACTTGATGGCCAGGTCAAAGCCCTCGACATAGAACGAGCATCTTTCAGTCACGCTCAGAAAATGCGTGCTGCATTGACCTATGGCTTTGGTCGTGTTGCTGGGCACGGGAACAGACGCTGGGAGCATGACCAGGAGACCGGCAAGAGTTTGGGCAATCCTTCAATTTCAGAGACTGTATCGTGGTACATGAACAGTCTTCAACGGGCCAAGGTCAGTGTTGTTAAGAAGTTAGCACCTTTTGAATATTGTGCAGGTCCGTGGAGGAGAGACACCGACCAGTGCACGAGCAATGACCCCGGTATGTGCTCTTGCATTTTTTAAACTTCGCCAACCTGCAATCTAGGAGGTCATGGAGAAGCTGTATCATTACAACCATCTTGAAGAGTCGGCTAGAATACGCAACATCGAGCGTCGTTCCCGGACGGCATCTAATAACAGCATCAACGATTGGGGGGGGGGAGGCGTTCGGCGTATGCTGCAGGCGGTCTACACTCTTGCTTTCTCGTGTCTCCTGCGATTCGACGAAGCTCTCAACATCTCCATTCATCATATCGAAATTATCAGTGACGATTGTTTTGTACTCACACTCCCCTTCCGCAAGACGGACCAGCACGGTGGTAAGGCTGCTTTCTTTGCAATTCATCTTCCTGTATTCATTACCACCAGAGATCAAGCCTTTCTACCTTTACCGGCTTCCCGACGAGCAAGCCCACTTGTGCCCCGTTCGCGCACTCAGCGAGTGGCTCGATTTCTCCAAGATTGACTCTGGGCTCTTGTTCCCCTCCATTAACAACCGTGACCAGATTGACCCAAGCAAGAGCATGGTATGAGATGATTCTAGACAATAGAACGGTCTAATTTACCTTCTCTAGCGTGCTGAAAAGTTCCTGGAGTACTTTCGCCACAACCTGATAGACGTCGGTGTTGATCCCTACCCATATGGCACTCATTCGTTCCGCCGTGGAGGCTGCCAGTATTTGGCCACATACTGCCGATGGCCCCTTCGCCGCATTTGTGATTGGGGCGGCTGGAGTATGGAACTGACCAACTTGACAATCGTCAAGTATCTCATTAGTTGGAACGATAATCCGACTGAACGTCGAGAGGACTTTATGAATCCTCGTCAGCCTGTTACGCGTCGTTGTCCTTCTTGCGGCCGGACCTGCAACTGTGCATAGTAGAAATAATGTATTGGTATTGTCTTCAATTCACATCCGCCATTCCAATATCAGCTAGGGTTACATCGGGTAGCGAGTCTGGCTTGAGATGTAAGTAATGTTTTGCAATGATTGCCTCGTTGGTCATGACATGGTCGGTTCCACGCTTACGGTAACTGAAGTTCTCCTCAAAGGTATCTCCAAACTCGTCCCGTGCGCGTTGAGCAATATCCCGCGCCAGTTGCATGCGGTCGTCACGTAACGCCCTCATAAGCGCGGTGTATGACATGCGGCCCTTGTCCGTCGAGAAACGGGCCCAAAACGCGTCTGGTGTTGTCTTGTGGTAGGCGGTGACCAGATGCTACAGTGTTGTAAATTCAAGATAAAAACTTGAGAGGGCACACGTACCTTCCAGTCATTCCACTTGGTCTTGTGTGCGGCCCATGTACCACTGTTGATAAACATGGGGTGGATGTACTTGAGTGCAATCGGACGCTCATCTATAACAATGGGCGACGTGTTCTTCCAGCTTGAATGAGTATCGTCCCACTCCCCGAAAAGGTCATCTATATGCTTGGAATAGTTGATTGTCGGCATTCGGAAGGTATTGAGGTCGAATGTGATGATGGTCTGGTTGGCGATGGTAAACGAGCGCGGACGGCCTGCACCAACCGGCGCATTCGACGACGTGATGAGATCGTTGTCGTACGGCGGTACAACTGGTGCAGTCGAGAAAGGCACAACCGGTGCTTGAGAAGATGGTGCCCCTGCGGGAACGTTCTGGGATGGCACAACCGATGCGCTTGCAGATTGAGGAACAATCGAGGCGTTCGAGGATGACGCAATGTATGCAGAGATGTCTGTCAGTAACCCAGACGGGGCCACCGGAGGGCGGGCATCGCTTGTCGATGGAGATGCAGCGGAGGGTAGTGGGGCAGGAATCGACAGGGAGGAACTCGATGATTGTTGACCGTTGTTGGTGATCAAGGTGCTCCGCATGTGTTCGAGCTGCACCGCAACACCGTGCATCCATACAGCCATGGGCTGACGAACATATGAGAGCAAGCGCGAGGCAGGTAATCACAACATACCTGGTTGGGTAACGGAGGAACTGGCTGGTCGGGCATGTTCTCGTCGACCACGGGCTTGGGCTGCTGGTACGGGAATCTTTTGACGTTTCTCGCGGCCTGTGTTCTAGTCAAACGGAGCATAGCAGAGATGCATGCGAACGTACCCAGCTCAGTATACCTCTGGCCTCTGTGTTGGTACGCATATCCTTCGAGCGTTGACTTGGTGCGTGCGGGTTGGTGCTGTTTGTGATCATTAGCTGCTCGCGTCGAGCGGCAATCGTCGTCTTGCCCGTCTTGCGGCTTGAATTCGTCGTCTTGATGGTCGCCTCCTGCCGAGGACCTTTGTGTTTCCGCACTTTGGGGGGCTTCATGCTCTCGAGACTAACAGATGTGTCAGAGCCTGTAAAAGGACGGCGACAGCGACGGACCATTGAAGGGGATCTGCAACCCACCGCTCGCTCAAACCCTCCAGTTCAGCCTTGAGCTTGGTCTTGTTGCCGCTGAAAGGCAGCCCGTACTGTGCGCAGAGGTTCGAAAGCGCCTTTTGGCCCAGGGAGTTACTGCGAAGGTGTTTAGCAAACAAAAAGCGAGAGGGATGTCGCGTAACGTACACGGGGTACTGCTCAGAGTGGTGAGCATCTTTGCCTGGCAAAGGGAGCATGCCTTTGTCAACAGCAGCTTCGAGGACCGAATTGGGTATCCGTGGGCGTTTGGTCGCCATTATACGGAGGACGGCCGCGGCGTAGAGGGTTGTTGACGTGCGTGCGCGATACCGGACGAATTGGAGTCGAAGCCGAAGATAAACGCCGAGGAGGAGTGCGCAGACGACGACGAGCAAGCGCGGAGAGAGCGTGTCGATGAGGTTGAGAAAGGAGTCGAGGACGGCAGCCGTCGCCGTCCTCGCGGCAGGGATGCCGACGGCGGCGAGGACGGCGAGGAGGACGATCGAGCAGGCAGGGACGGCGAAGCTGAAACGACGGGATGAGCTCAGGAGCGAATACGGTCTCAATCAAAAACCACGGTCCTGTCCAAAAACGGAAATGATGGCGTGACAAAACCGTCTTTCCGCCGGGAGAAGTTTGCGGTTAACTAGGAGAATCTCCGCGACCTCGTCTCCTGTCTCACCACCTCAAACCGCTTCCTCCACGACCTCACCAGCCGTTCCATGCACAAGTTTCCCCTCGAGTGGACGAATACACGTCCAATCCTCCGATCGACATTCCCCTCATCGAGCGGTTGGCCCGACTATTCGACCGCGAGCGCGTCCCCAGAGCTCACATGCACACGAGCTCGAATTGGCGTGCACTGGCAAGTACGACATTTCGACTCGGACTGAGGGGGATTCTCATCGCTGACTCGGACGATCCGAATGACAACGCTTTCCCACTCGCATTGTAGCATCATCGACCGCGTGTGGAAGTTGGAACGCACTAGACGAGTGGAGATTCCGGAGGCACTACGAGGGTCGGGGGGTCATTCGGATTTCGGAATGCCAGTGTCTGCGGACGGAAAACGAAAAACGACTTTTTTGTGGTGAGTCCCCTGATTTTCTTTCTGCCGTTTAAAAATGCGAGGAAGCGGCCCTTGCCTCAATAACCCCACCGAGCAGTGCAGCTCATGATCATTCAATTCTCCACAGGACTTCCACATCCTGACGCCGCCCAATCCACGATTGTCACGATTCCCTTGCGCAATGTGCCATTCGACGACGATGGTTTCCGAGTCAGAGGAGACGATATATATCTGCATCTTTTTGGACCGGACGGCCGCGACGTACGTCCGATCTCTCGCATGGCTCTCGCCGGCGTATTCATCCGTTCCTTCGAATTCGCAGTACCTCATCCCATGCACAACCCTTGCGCACTTCAAGTTCTCGTTGCTTTCTCCCGATCTGACACTCTCGTGCTAGCAAATGCACCCCCGAAACCGGCTTGACATTTGCCGGATTCCCCTGGCATCTCTCGCTTCCGCCACTCAAAAACGGGCTTCGACTGACCCGGACTGTCGCAGGAATCAGAAATCTGGAACCCCGGACTGTCGCAGGAGCCCCAGAGTAACGCTCGTCATGCATCGATATCCGTTCCCCACCGCGCTGCAACGCCCGCTCGCCAGTGCGCTTCCAACCCGGCACCAGGACTGCATCATGCTAGACCAGCTTGGTGCAAGGCGCACCAACGACGACAGTGCTCATGATCAGGTGCGTCAGTTCGTTCTGCATGCATCCCTCGACGTCGACGCTCCTCGAGCGATTCGATGCTGCTCTAACATCTCCGTCGTCCTTGAACTGCCCCAATCCCAGCCCGAGAAACTTCCGCCGGTGCAGTCCTTCTCCACCCACCACTTTATTCCGACCTGGGCTATGTGGAGATCCCATCCAACGAAGAGTACGATGGTGCATTTGAATGGCGAGAGTATCGTCGGTTGTTATAAATGTAATTCTACCACTGGCACTCTGTTTTTTTTTCTTCTTTGTTTATGCGCGTTCCGTTTTGCGTTAGATAGACGCTCTAGGAGGTTTTCTCTATGCGGATCTTGTCTGTCGACTGACGACTACGGATTTTCCGCATGTGCCTCGCTTTTCGGCTGGGCTCCTTATCTTATCTCATCTCGCCTGTCATCCGTTATTTTCGGGCATCAAATCCGGGTCATGTTTCTTTCCGTGACGGGCGTGACTGTCGTGGGCTTGGAGCTGTCCGCCATGACCCGCCAATTCCCATTCCCACTCAGCATGTCCTCTGCTCTCCTGCCCTTCGTGCTCCTCGTCGTCCTCGTCGACGGTGTTGCGGCCCAGACCGACTCTAACGACTCGACCAACACCCACCACATCTCGACGACAAGTGCCATTATTGGCATTATCATCGGTGAGTACTCTGTGTTAGTCGCTGAAAGGTCGTGTGGCTCATTCCTCCTCGTCTATTCTTCTTCACCACCCACCACTTCTACCACTCGTCGTCTCTACAAACAACCCTACGGACTCGGACTGACTCGGATCCACAGCAGTCGCCTTGTTCCTCGTCCTCTGCTGCGGCGTCCAGCGCCGGCGACGAGCCCTCGCCAAACCCGCATCCACCTCCTACCTGCCCCCCTTCTCGACCGACAACAATCGCTTCCCGCATGGCATCCAATACGGCGGAAGCCCATTCCGCTCTCCACCGGGATCCCCTATGCCTTCGCCTTCGCCGTTCGCACCGATTCCTGCATGGCAGCGACACCAGAGCGAGTACCCGCCTCCGTTGACGGGCTCTGGGGCTGCAGACGCAGACTGGGCGCCCCCGCCGTATGTCAAGGACGATGGGAATGGCAAGGGACAGTACCCACCGGTGCGTCCCTCTTCTCTTCTCTTCGCTTCTCTTCTCATGACTTAAAAACAAACTCTTATTCATAGCCTCCCGGTCCTCCACCAGGAATTGAAGCTCCTTATTCTTCGGTGCGTTCACTACATCCACCATCAACCAATTCTGTCTCTGAGCCTTGTCCTGCAGCCGCCGGGACCACCACCGCCCGCTGCGGCACATGTTGCGGTGAGTGTTCTGTTTCCTTTTTCTCTTCTTGTTTTCTTTTTTTTCCCCGTTGGTTCCGGCTGCGCTACTTCTGCGAGCGGCCATAGTGCGAGCGGTTTTCGCCGTCTCGCCTCGCCTGTTCCGCGTGTTTGACGGAGATCGCATGAAACACGGGATGTGTCTGTGCGCTTCATTTCCGGCATACCACCTGCCTGCCTGCGGGCCCCTTCCATTCCTTCCGTCTCTCCCTCTCCTCCTCTCCTTCCTTCCTTCCGTCTCTCCCTCCCCTCTCCTTCATCCATCCATCCATCCATCCATCCACCCTCGCTGTGGACACAACACTAACATCGCTTCACTAGACCCACTCTGGCGACTTTACCCGCCTGCACTCTCCTGGCGGCGCCGGCGCGTCCTGACCCTGATTAGGGGTCTCTTTTTCTGTCTCTTTGCGCTTGATGTAGTAGTGTACATTTTCTCGATACGATACGATACGATACGATACGATTTGATATTCTCACTCTTATGTTGTTGTAGGGATTTCATGATCAAATCCAATGGCATTCGGACCGTGTACAGTTGTTTGTTCAAGTTGTTCGTGGCATGGCACTTTGCTGCGAATATTCTAGATTATCTGAATCGTTATTACTTTACTCCGCTTCCGTCAATAATCTCCTCCAAGTCGCCGCCCTCATGATCACAAATCTATACCGCATTGCCTACAATGTCGAATCATAGGAATCTTTGTCAGTGCAAGCGGTTGAGATTGAGCCCGCGTGACTCGTGCCGTTGACGTCGCCCGATTCCTTTCAAATTTGTTCGTACCTTTCTCCCTGACGACTTCAAGTTTGCATAACTGAAATACTGAGCTGCCTCCACAGATTTCCTCCTGGTGCTCGTTCGCCGTGCCATAAACCTCAGCCTGCCAGTGGGCGCTGCGACATACGACCTCGAAGCACTCGCTCGATTGTCGTGAAATACTACACTGAACCCTAGGGCCTAGACCATCATCAGACAATCAATATCAAGCGAACACTGCTCGACTACTTTGCTTCCATCTCTCATGCACTTCACCGGCCCGCGATTCCCCAACGAGCTACGGCTCGAAGTCCTGAAGCATCTCCCGCGGCACCACCTACTCCCCATCTCCCTCGCCAACCGAACCTTCTCCCAACTCGCAACCCCGCTTCTCTTCGCGGACCTCCAATTCATCCCATACGACATGGAAAACTGGGCGAGGATCACACAAATTCGACTCCCGTCCCCAGAGCGTGTCGCTGCATTCACGCAGAGACTTGACTTTGTCGCATCGGACCGGATCGCGCCTGTGGTGCGCGCGATACACATCGACATCGTTGGTCGGGCGGATCCTAGACGCGAGTACGTTGAAGATAGGGAGCCCTGGGTCTATCCTGACGAATCGGACTTGGAATCGGAGTCGGATTCGTATGCAGACGTGCATTCCCTACTGTATCTGCTGCTCTCCCGGCTGGAGCGCTTCACCGGGCTGCGCACCTTCACTGCAAAGCAGGTTTCTATGACAACAGAAGCCATCGCCAGTCTCGCGCGTATCTCCCAGCTTCCAGGTCATCTCGGCATAGCGATGTCCATCACGAACTGTTCCTTCCTCGGGAATACAGCTCTGTTACCCTCTCTCCCGGCAGAGTGTCTGCACCTAACCAGCTTCACATTGGAGACCCAGGATGAAAAGAGGCTCGGCACGCACTGGATGCCTCTTCTCGCGCCGCACTTACTCCAGGCAGTCGATCTCGGGAACGCATGGCTGCACGAGCTCAACCTCGCTGCCCTCCCCGTCTTCCCCACCGTAACGCATCTCGCGATAAACCTCACGAGGCTCCCCGACCATCACGCACCCCTCTGGTCCGCAATCGCCAAATTCCCAGCTGTACAGGTCTTCAACCTGAAGTTGGTCCCTGACGATGACGAGGTCTTCGTCCCATTGCACCTGCCGCCCTTCCCAGCACTCCTAGAATTCACCGGACCACTTCCATTTGCAGCGGCGTTCGTACCCGGAACCGCGCTCACGCGGTTGGAGCTTGTCCATCCCAGCACCCCGGCGGAGATTATCGCGGCATTGGCCAATCTATCGTTGTCGCCCACCATCGAAGATCTTTCTCTGGTCTTCAGAATCCCTACTACGGCGGCACTGGCAGACTCGGATTACGACCCAATCGGACCCATCTTCGCGCTGTTCCCCAACGTCAAAGTGCTCGACTTGAGATATATCGTGTCGAGTGTCCAACAGGTACATTGTATTGTTTGTTCTACTTGCAACTAAGAAACGACGTCAGCTCCTTACCCACTTTGACACGCTCCACGAAATCCTTCCGTCGCTACTCACCTTGCTCGCAGTCATCACCAAATACATCCGTGTCACCGCCGGCGACGCAAACGAGCGTGAGCCAGGATTCTACCCACTATATGACCCCGCCCGACTGCGTGCGCAACTCCTCACTCGGTGCCCGGCCATGATGAAATTACACTTCAACGGCCCGACGTTCAACCTCCAGTGGACCAAATTCGTCGAAAACAATGACCGGTATGGCCCTGGGTCGAGGGTCGAGGAAAGCCACAAGAGCTGGAATCTGTGCGTTTTTTTTTTTTTTCAAAATGTCGTCTACAAGTGTGCTAGCACTTAAGGGATCCCGAAGGTTCAGTCCCAACCGCTTGCGCTGAGGAGGAAGATTCATATATGGGCCCGTCACAGTTTGGAAAAGTTTTCAATATGCGTATTTTCTGGAGTTTCTCGACATTTTGATGGGAGTCGATATTTCTAAGGAATCGGCGAAATTTCCGCTCGGATTTTAGATCAGGGTCTCGATATTTCTCGAGGTTTTCGCTCGATTTTTGAACTTGATGAGATAGTTATTCCGCAACTCCCGATTTTCGTTCACAGCTGTAACAGGACTAGGAGATTTTGTGATGGTGGACGAGATTCTCCCGCCTCGATTGCCTTGCGGGTCTGCACCAAATTGGAGATGGACGATGGGGCCTTTGCACCGCAGCCGTACCTGTGACGGCAGTAACCGTAAGTGTGCGGGTTTATGGACGGTAAGTTTGCATAAATAGACTGAGCTGTGTCCACAGATTTCCTCCTGGTGCTCGTTCGCGCCGTGCCATAAACCTCAGGCCTCAGGCTGGACGCTGCGATACTTATTGTTTTGAGTCATGATAGAGCTTCAGCCTCCCCTGTCCACCACAGTGTTTGCAACTGCGTAGACACCTTTGGCTTTCGGTAGGGTGCGGAGGCTTAGGTGGAATGGGTTCAAAGAACTGGTCTGCAATAGAACGGATGCAGCGAGTTTTTCAGCCGAGAACGGGAAGAGTGTTGTGCACTGGAGATGTGTCAGGCGGGGCAACACAGCACTGGCAGTCAAGCGGTCAAAGAAACTGTCCGCCAACAACACCCACTCCCCCGGCTGCAGGAAATCTGCTAGAAGCGAAATGCATACTGCAACTATGCCAGTGGCGAGGATCAAACTTATGACACTCAAGGTCAGATGACTGTTGCACTGACTGCTAAAGACTTACTCGTGGCCTCTACCAGTCATCATGACTGCTGATGGAGTTTGGACCTGCTCTACAGCCAAGCAACTTGGATTCTGACATTCTGCAACCACCACTGCGATGCTATTGAACTGTGCTTACAACTTAACTAGGAAAATAAGTTACTAGGCTCATCTGACTGGAGTTCATGCTGCGCTAGCTGGTCCAACAATTGTGATGTTCCCATATGCCATTGACAACACTGAAATTTGAAATATTCTTGCAATCACAAAAGATAACTATACATGAGTTCTTGAACTACCACGACCCCTTGGCAGGTACCCCAGAGGTTGAATTTTTGTAAAACAAGAGGGGATAAATATAATGACGGTTTTGAGGATCAGTCAAGGAACCATGGCACAGCACTTGGGATAGAATCATTCAGTAATTAATCATTGACGTTGGCACCTCTTTCAAGAAGAAGATGGACAATCCTGGTATGGTCTGTGATGGAAGCTGCCTACAAGGCATTGCCGTAGTGTCCACCCTGAGAATTGACATCAGCACCCTTCTCAAGCAGAAGCAGCACAAGTTCAGGGTGGCCCATGTTGGATGCCGCCTGCAAGGCATTGCCGTAGTATCCACCCTGAGCATTGATGTTGGCACCGTTCTCAAGCAGAAGCCGTACAAGCTCAGTGTGGCCGCTGTCAGACGCTGCTTGCAAGGCATTGCCGTAGTGTCCACCCTGAGCATTGACGTCAGCACCCTTCTCAAGCAGAAGCCGCATAAGCTCAGTGTCGCTGCTGTCAGACGCCGCCTGCAAGGCATTGCCGTAGTATCCACCCTGGGCATTGATATTGGCACCCCTCTCAAGCAGAAGCCGCACAAGCTCAGTGTGGCCCCTGTTGGATGCTGCCTGCAAGGCATTGCCATAGAGTCCCCCCTGAGCATTGACGTCAGCACCCTTCTCAAGCAGAAGTTGCACAAGCTCAGTGTGGCCGCTGTCAGATGCTGCCTGCAAGGCATTGCCGTATCTTCCACCCCGAGCATTGACCTCGGCACCTTTCTGAAGCAGAATTTGGGCAAGCTCACTGTGGCCCTTGTTGGAGGCTGCCTGCAGGGCATTGCCATAGCATCCACTCTGAGCATTAATATCAACACCTTTCTCAAGCAGAAGTCGCACTCCCTCAGTATATCCCATGCAAGAACAGATGTACAGGGGGAGCAATGCTTGTTGTGACCGATATATCCTACGTAAATGATCGTCAACTTTGTGCAGATAATTCAAAGCAATGTATTGGCTGCTTCCAGGCTCCAACACTTTCATTGCCAAGGCAGACAGAATGGTTTGATCATGGCAGCGCAACAGATGATAGCACCAATACTGAGCTGCATATCCAGCCAGTGGATAGTCTGGCAGTGTTTCGCTATTGAGAGGGTGCTCACTGAAGTGGAGAAGGTAGCCTATGCACGTCTGTGCAATCATGGTATGTGAAAGATTCTCTCTGACATCCCAGTTGAATGTACTTGACAGTCCTCCTGACACAATATAATCTTTGACTGATGCATGAGCCAACCTTACAAAGGATGGCTGACTCTCATCATGAGCATATATGACCAGTCCCTCCAACAATTCAAAAACCCCAGTCGCACTACCACGTAGATTGGGGTCATATGTGTATGTGTCCAGGTCAGAGAACTCTGATGCAAGAGCATCATTGAGCTCGTCTGGAGTAACTGGTCGGGCAGCGAAGGCAAGCCATAGGAGAAGTCTCTCAACAAAGACCAGGTCATCAGCACTGACTTCTTGCAGGAAACGGTCGTAGATTCCATACAGGTCACCTGGGAGATTGGCGAGTGTCTTGTCCAATCTGCTTGGCAATTTGCAGCGAGAAAGTTCAACAAGAAGACAAGCTGCCAGGCGAAACCTAGAAGGAGAGTTAGTATAAACATCATATTTTGGTTGAAGGAAGATACTTGCATTCCATTACTCCTATGTACAATTTTCTCTGCAATATATTCTGCACAATGTGCCCACTGTTTTAAAGTGTGCTTGGTCCTGAGTACATTGTCAACAAAGAGGCTGATGTCCTTCTGTGTTGTATCAATCTCAAGGGCAATACATTCTATGCCATTGAAGTGCCTTGTGAATATGTCTCGGGATTGACTAGTGAAGAGTAGGTGCAATGGATTTTTGGCCCAGCCTTGGAGCCAAGAGATGAGCTCAACCACGGGTTGATGTTCAGCATCTTCACACTCGTCCAGTGCATCAAGGACAAAATAAGTACGGCCAAGCTCCGAGAGTAGTGTTTCAAGAGTGTTTTGGAGATCCCGATAGGTTGGTAGTACCTGGCCCATTGATTTGTTATACAGATCATTGAGAGCCTTATAGGGATGTAGATGGAGGGATTGAGCAGAGAGCTGCAAAAGGATGCACCGAAGTGCGACTTCCACAGATTGCCTTTTCTTGTCTCCAACATCAAAGTAAAAATATGCAACAGCAGGAGTGTTTGGTTTGGGAATTAGATGGTTATCCCTGAAGAGTTTGTCAATTATTGTAGAGCTATCATTCAAAATTATCAAGCCTAAATCTCAATAGTGAGAGTAGAGATTACCTGAGTACACTCTTCCCACTACCAGCTGCCATCAAATTAGAGTCTCCACTGCTGGTGCTAGGAGAATCTTACATTGTCCCTGAATCCATAAAGATCCCGGATTGTCCTGCCAGTTGATGAACTGGTCACCATCCAAGAGCCAACACCCAGTGCCTTCATGATGCAACTTTAGGGTTGCATTTTGCTTCTCTCTCATGTCAGGAGGTAATTGCAGCCATTTCTGAAGCTTTTCTTCAATGCTAAAGTCATATCAGCTTTAAGTAAATATGCTAATGAGCTGCAACTGACACCGCATCATAAACCTTGTCTAATGTTGCTGTGGTCTTGTTGTGCATAATGGCAAGGTCCAACAAGCGGTTGGTCTATATATAAGGTGGGTGCCACGTAGTGCTTGCGTATATAGTACTTGCCTGGAACCTGTCTGCAAATGAAGTGAACTCTTGACTGAGCACACTCAATTCACTTTCTAGATTATTGCGGGCCCAGATTCGGAAAACTTGCTTGTGGCCATCAAAGACAGTGATACTCGCATAAACCTTCTGGAACAGTCTGTAGGTTATTCAATGAGGCAGCAAAACAACACAAGGAATAAGAAGGTTACGCAGTGTATGTCTCGACATCTGCCTTCAGACGCCCAATAAGGTCAACATGATTCATCTCCTCAAGATGCAAGATGGTGCCGCAGAGATCCGCTGTGACATCAGTTATACGAGTAAGCAGTATGTCCCTTTTCTTGTGTATGTCCTTTGTTTCCTACAACAGTAATTTAATTAATGAGTGGAAAACCAAAAACTATTCAATGTACCTTGTATGCTTGCAGAATCTCGGACAGAAGTGAAGCAACGGGCACAGTAAGGTGGACCTTCTGAGCAACATTTGCAACCTTCTCGACAAGGTGGAGCGCAGAGGTGAGGTTACTGATCACTGATTCCTTTGATCTTGTGGCACCAATGGATAGATTATTTGCCGATGGGATTTTCCTACCCTCTTGTCTCATCTGTTGATCACTGGCTAGGGCTGTGAAGTTAAAGTGAAGTTGGATATGTGATTTCTCAAGACAACATACCATCTTGTCTCAGTTTTGCCCGGGCTAGCGACATACAAATTTTTTAAGCAGAAGGGATGAGTCGTATGGATAACATACAGAGCTGGTGGATGTCTCCAACATCAAGCTCCCCATTGAGCACATGGTCCACATTGTGCTTTAACACAGCCTGCTGAAAGGCCAGGACGAGCTCGATATTTCCTCGATGTGCCTCAAGATGGTCAAACAGTTTTCCGGCCTTGTCGAAATCATTGTTGTCATAAAGGAGATGCCCACGGATAGAAGGACTCAGAAGACCATACATGTCTTGGATTATATCGCTGATGCTTTCAGCTAGGGCTAGTTGGATCTCGGATCGTGAGTACGACCGGTCAAAAGTGTCCCCAAACCAGCTGTGAGGCATCAATAGCCATACATGCAGGTTTGATAGGAAGTGCACCTTTCCGTCGAGTCCATGTGTTGCAAATCCAGCTGCGAGGCGCGGGACATGGTGGTGCGAAGGAGACGAGCGAGGGAAGATTGCACAGCTGTCTGCATCCAATTTAGCACTGCCTTCGGGCCTCCTCCCGAGATGATTGCCTTCAAGTTCCGATATCATCGGGGCATTCTTGCTCTAGCGGAGGGACGGCGAGGCAGCATCAACACCTGAGCAAAGCATAGCCCTCCCTTGTATCATCTAAGCAATGCACTCTGACCATAAGTCAACCAACTCGAGAACATAGGAGCGGAACCTGATCCCAGGCAGCGCGTGTGCACAGCACTTTTACAGCCTCTCCTCTCCGGATCCTCGTTGCCAGTGCACTTGCAGCCCTGTTGTTTGAAAGGTTCTTGAAACGTGTCCGCCATGTCCGTGCTCTCTGGATGCGGGACAATCTTCTAGAATATTAAGTAAGTATGTTTAATGTTACAGCCGATTCCTTGAATCCGAATCACAGCTTGCAGTCTTATCGGCCCATCAAACCATCTCGCAGCTTGATGAACTTGACTAGTAACTGGTAGGCAGTGCGACTCGCGACTCGCGAGCTGGCTCGTTCAGTCCGAGTCCGCAGCTTGCTTAAGCGTCGGATCGGATACCGGCACGAGCACTACGGTGAACAGTCGCCGATTTTCATCCATTATTGACAGGCTTCCGCTCATCCGATGTTCCGCCGGATCCGTTGCCTTCAACGCGTTCTTCATACTTACATTGTCATTTCACGGACTCAGACTCTAGCTTGCCAAAACAAGCTGAATGCAATTCCCGTCAGCGACGCGACCACTCTCCGCTGGTCGTTGATGTCCTCCCGCGGCCGGTACCCGCCTAACAAATCGACATCAGTTCCCAACTTGCAGTGCCAGTGTCGAGCGCTGGGAGTCATCGCATTCCTCTTCTTCAGCTCGAACCAACACTCGAACGAATATTGGTGTTTCGAGCCTACTCCGAGTCGCCGGCGACTGTGCCAGTGAACCTGCTTCAAGTACAGCGAGGCACAGGCACCGACTCGGACGTTCCGCTGCTATCCAACTCCGCCACGCCGAAATATTATTTAGTACATGCAATCGCAAAACATAAGCTTACACTGGCTGCAGTACCCTCTGACGCTGATGTTGCGGTTACGGATGTGAGACTCGGACAACGCAGTTATGATTTAGAAAAGATACACTGACAAGAAAACAGCATCCATCAGTTTCCTCCACTGAACTCGTTGAGAAAACTCACCATCGGTCCGTACATCATCCCCACACAACATCCTTTGATACTCGCACTGGCCGACACCGGCGCGCCGAGCCGCGATGCCCGCACATAGCCCAAATACATATCCTGCCGTCCCATCGGATTCGGAGCTAAGCGGGTATTAACATACTCCTTGTGCCCATGCTCGAGCTGCCGCTGCGTAGACGCCTTTGGCTTTCGGTGGGGCACGGAGGATTATAATTATGCGGAATGACTTGAAGGCAGTGCGCGAAAGAACGAACGCGGCGAGGTTCTCCGTCGAGAATCGGAAGAGTGTTGTGCACCGGAGATGCGTCAGGCGGGGAACCATATGGTTGAAATACTGTAACAGTATTCCAGTGAGCACTGCACAGGTTATGGCTCATGTGCAGCACAGGTTGGTCTCAACCTGTGTGGCAAATCTCATTTGATCAGATGCAGGTTGAGTTGAGATGTGCAACACAGGTTGGGACATTCTTGCAACACAGGTTGACCAGATCCAGACGAAGTCTCCACCATTCTAATTGATGCACATC
This sequence comes from Mycena amicta, assembly GCA_029282125.1. NCBI lineage: Eukaryota > Fungi > Basidiomycota > Agaricomycetes > Agaricales > Mycenaceae > Mycena > Mycena amicta. The sequence continues at coordinate 262,102 of JARIHP010000063.1, forward strand.
TGATTGCAATGCCAAGGGATCAGATAAGCCGCCGGCCAAATGGTCGCACCGGCACCGAGCTAAGCCGTATTTTAAATTGGGAGGGAAAGGATTCCCCTAGAGCAACATGGGTTCAAGTCAGTGCTAGATTGCATTAAGCAAAAGCATATTTGTTTGTATGTGTTTCAAATGTGTTTCCTTTATCATTCCTGACTCTCCTCATCTGCAAAATGGACAACTGTAACATGACCATCCGAGCCCAACGGCACATTGTTCAAATTGTCCCTTACTGGTAGTGCTATAGGAGGAGTTCAAAATTGTCTCTTGGTCGGATACATCCCCAAGGACACTAAGAAACCTCCTTGTGTATTACTAGTACAGTATACACCATGGTACAGTGCAGGGGGGATTGCTGTGATGGAACATCACAACAATCATTATGTTTCTGATGCACTATTTTGGCCTGGCAGCCCAAAGCTTGACCTGTGTTGGGCAAACCTGCCGCGTAAATGTGAAGATACACTGACCTGTGTCTTGCTGGACATGGTTCATACAACCTGTGTTGCATCTTATGACCTGTGTAGAACAGTCCACAACCTGTGTCAAAACACTGCAACCTGTGGTGCGGGGAATAATGTTACACTATTTCAACCATAGAACCAGTGCAGTTAACCGATCAAACGACCCGGCTGCGGGAAATCCGCCAGCGCCAAATCCTCCAACGCGTCCGACACTTCGAGGGTCTGTATACCTGGCAGGTCTCCCCTGCGAAATCTTGACGCTGCGCAGATCCAGCGGGCACAAGCACAAGCTGCGAGGCGGACGAAGGCGTCCGTGGGCCAGGGGGTCCGCTGGTGCGCACGACGCGCAGTTCGTGCAGACGCGGAAGGACGAGGCAGTCGAAGATGGCGGCGAGGAAGAGGGTGAGTTGGGGTGTGATTGCTGCGGCTGCGAGGTCGATGTCCAGCGTCGAGACGTTCGAGACTACGGCTTTATGGGTTGTTGGTAGCGGGACCGGTAGGGTCGCCCAGAGGTGGGCGACATGGCGGAATGTGAATGACGCGTTGCTCGAGAGGTGATTCAGGACGCGAAGGAAGCCCGTCGTCCCACTGTTTTGGTAGGTGCACGACCGCAGCTGGGCCCAGGGAAGCTTGGCCACGGATTGCACGGTAAGCGTGACGTGTCTGAGGTTTGGTGCGTCTTCGAAGACATTGCAGGCTTCGATGCCATCGGGGGTAGCGTAGACGGAGAGGGAGAGTGAACGGAGAAGCGGGAGTTTCTCGCCGACGGGTTCCGTGAGTCGAAGCTGGTTGGCGTTGATAGACAGCGTCAGATCCTCAGTCGCCCCGTCCACATTCAGCACGACCCTCAGCTGGGTCCCCTTCGCGCGCCACTGGTACAGTATCATCTCCAAAATGCCCAGATACTTACGTTTCGCCAGGTTCACGAGCACCTTGCGCCGTCCGTCCCAGGTGTCTCGCGAGCCGCTGAAGAAGGCCACGAGTTCGGTGAGGATTTCGGGCGGGACGCGGTCGAATGGGATGGGATGGGATGGGGTTGCCAGCTGGAGAGGAGCCGATGAGGAGGTTGCGCAGTGAGTTGAGCATGATCATGAGAGTCGGACTCAGAATCTGATCGCGTCACGGTAACGCTCTTGACTCTTCTTCCAAGGCTCTCTTCTCCCTGGTCACTTCAACGAAACATCGGAAACGACCTAAAATGTTTGCCGAACATCGCGAGGTGTTCGGAACATCGATAACTTGAAATATCGCATCAAGCCAAGAACATCGAGTGAAAACATTGTGCGCAAATCTCTCACCGATCCGTGAAGAAAATCCACGCATAGCAAAATATCGAGAGACTACACAAAATATCGCGTTGTGAATACTTTTTCCAAACGGGCCCGCATACGAATCTTCCTCCTTGGCTTGATCAGGGCAAGCTGTTGGGATCGAACCTTCGGGGATCCCTTAAGCGCTAGCACACTCGTAGACGACATGAGAAAAAAAAACGCACAGATTCCAGCTCTTGTGGCTTTCCTCGACCCTCGACCCAGGGCCATACCGGTCATTATATTCGACGAATTTGGTCCACTGGAGGGTGTACGTCGGGGCGTTGAAGCGTATTTTCGTCATGCCCGGGCACCGAGTGAGGAGTTGCGCGCGCAGGCGGGCGGGGTCGTATAGTGGGTAGAATCCTGGCTCGGGCGCGTCGCCGGCGGAGAAGCGCATGTATCTGGTGATGACTGCGAGCGAGGTGAGTAGCGGCGGAAGGATTTCGTGGAGCGTGTCGAAGTGGGTAAGGAGCTGACGTTTGTTTCTTAGTTTGCAAGTAGAATGAAGCAATACAATGCAATGTACCTGTTGGGCACTCGACACGATATAGCTCAAGTCGAGCACTTTGACGTTGGGGAACAGCGCGAAGATGGGTCCGATTGGGTCGTAATCCGAGGATGCCAGTGCCGTAGTAGGAATTCTGAAGACTAGAGAGAGATCTTGGATGGTGGGCGACAACGATAGATTGGCGAATGCTGAGATAATCTCCGTCGGGGTGCTGGGAGCGATGAGCTCCAACCGCGTGAGCGCGGTTCCGGGTACGAACGCCGCCGCAAATGGAAGCGCTCCTGTGAATTCTCTGAGTGCTGGGTAGGGCGGCAGGTGCAATGGGACGAAGACCTCGTCATCGTGAGGGATCAACACCAGGTTAAGGACCTGCACAGCTGGGAATTTGGCGATTGCGGACCAGAGGGGTGTGTGATGGTCGGGGAGCCTCGTGAGGTTTATCGCGAGATGCGTGACGCTGGGGAAGACGGGGAGGGCAGCCAGGTTGAGCTCGCCCAGCCATGCATTCCCGAGATCGACTGCCCGAAGCAAGTGCGGCGCCAGAAGAGGCATCCAGTGCGTGCCGAGCCTCTTTTCGTCCTGGGTCTCCAATGTGAAGCTGGTTAGGTGCAGACACTCTGCTGGGAGAGAGGGCAACAGAGCTGTATTCCCGAGGAAGAAACAGCTCATGACGGACATCGCTATGCCTAGATGACCTGGAAGCTGGGAGATACGCGCGAGACTGGCGATGGCTTCCGTTGTCATGGAAACCTGCTTTGCAGTGAAGGTGCGCAACCCGGTGAAGCGCTCTAGCCGGGAGAGCAGCAGATACAGCAGGGAATGCACGTCTGCATACGATTCCGATTCCGCTTCCGATTCCGCTTCGTCAGGATAGACCCAAGGCTCGCCATAGTGAATGTACTCGCGTCTAGGATCCGCCCGGCCAGCGATGTCGATGTGTATCGCGCGCACCACAGGTGCGATCCGGTCCGATGCGACAAAGTCGAGCCTTTGCGTGAATGCGGCGACACGCTCTGGGGACGGGAGTCGAATTCCTGTGCGGGTTGCCCATGGCCAGTTTTGGATGTCGTACGGGATGAATTGGAGGTCCGCGAAGAGAAGCGGGGTGGCGAGTTGGGAGAAGGTTCGGTTGGCGAGAGAGATGGGGAAAAGATGATGGGGTGGGAGGTGCTTCAGGACTTCGAGCCGTAGCTCGTTGGGAAAGCGTGGGCCTGTGAAGTGCATGAGAGATGGAAGCAAAGTAAGTAGTCAAGCAGTGTTCGCTTGATCTTGATTGCCTGCCAGTGATGGGTCTAATACGGTCTAGTTCGATTTCTGGAGCAGAAAAAGATAAGTAAGGATTCAGAATTAGCAGCGAACCGCACATTAGCACCGGACTATTTTTGAAGAAGTCGTTGCCGGCAGCTCAAGATGGTACCTGTACTGAAATTGTGCAGTAGTAAACTCTGTTGTCATTCATAGTATTTCACGACAATCGAGTTGAACGTGCGCGCAAAATACGCTACCGCACCGGAATAGCTGCTCATTCGCCACCAGGATCGGTCTATGTTCGCGTTCAACAAGTTCAATACATATCTTCGGGACGACGGCATGAGGAGGTAGGCTTGTAGGTCGGGAGGCCTTCCCCCGAACAGGGCGTGCCCAGAGTATACCGAGTCACTGTTCAGGTGGACCCGCTCCTCGTGCTCGTACGACTGCAGCTTTTCGAGAAGCAGGTGCGAGTCCGAGTCGACGAGTCTATAGAGACTGGTCGAGCCAGGCCCATCGAGGTTGACACCTGTAAGGGTGTGTATCCAGACGCGGTAGTGGTGATCTCGCAGGGGACTGGCCAGCACGGAAATAGCGCGGACCGGCAGAGGTCCCAGGTTCAGCGCGGCAATCCCCGGTAGATGATCGAGCAAGATGGATCGCGGGGTTTCCGAGCCGAGAGCTGGATATGCGGGACCGCAGAAATCGGCCAGGACATCGAACCTCAAGACGCGGAGCGACGCCCACCGAGATTTTTTGTTGCTTTGAATATTGGACTCGGACTTTTGGTCGCAGCCGACATAAATGTGCCGTTCGGTTAGCCCCACGGCGTATGCCTGGATTGTTGTCGCGTTAGGGAATAGAATAGTGGAGGAGTTGAATACTAACGTAGCATTGAATTTGAAGCACCTTGGGCTCGTCAACGCTGGTGAAGTCGAAGAAAATTGCGCCGGAGGTGGAGTAGTAAGTGGTGAATGAGATCGCTGCTACAGGTCCCGTGCCGCTAATAACCCCGCTCTCGAACGGGTCCACAGGGCTTTTACCCCATATTCGAGTGACTAGGAGAAGCCGGTCGATGCCCGTTTGTAGATCGAGTTCGATGATCTCCACGTAGCTGGGAATGTCGGTGTGAGTGGGAGTCTAGCCGGATGCAGGATTGGCATGGCTCACTTGCTACTGTCACCGCCGCCGGAAGCAACGACATGGTTTGCAGCAAGGATACGCAGAACATCCCTGCTGACCTTTGCCGCCGCAACATGGACAACGAAGCTTCGTGCTGGATCGGCCGACGGTACGTGTTTCCAGATGCGGTTCTGCGAAACCACATCCCAGCATGTGAGAGTGCCAGACTGGTTGAAGAGGAGGTGTCGTCCGTCAGGAAGCAACTGGACCTCGTCGCGGCTGTACCCGTGGGATGTCCTGGACCCTTGCGCTTGGGCTTGTAGTGGGAGCGTAATCTCGCGTTGGATGGTCGGCGCTCGCCCTGTCTTCCACGAGTCTGGACCGGATACTATGCGTTTTATCAGCCCAATAAGTTCTGTCGTTGTGAGACTCGGACCCGACAATTCCGGTGTTAGGACACAGTCTAGCATCTGACGATGCTGGAGATCGCGACAGAGCGAAATCCAGACTGATTTTTCGAAGACCAGGGTGTGGAGACGCTTGCATGTCTATTTGGAAGAGCCGGCAATGCTCAGCGCTTCAGAGGCAGATGCTTCGTCACGACGGACCTGAGAGACCGCCAGCACACTTGCCACGTCGCAGAAGGCCAATATGAGAAGAACCACGTCGGAAGGGCTTTCTGAAAGGATGTCCATCGTGGGCTTTGCGTCGTAGAAGGAGATATATGGTGGAGATGAAGCGGAAGCAGCACTGGTCGGAAGCAGGCGGTCTGACTCGGATGCGTCGGATCAAAACAAAGTTCACACGCACAGCTGCTCTTTCCCGAGCTCTTTCAAGTTCTCAGACTTTCTCTCCGTCTCAAGTCCGTGTACAACGAAACAGCGAGATTCCTTGACCATCGATTTGTCTCTTTGACATCAAGTAAGTGCCTTTTCATTCAATTTTTCATCTGTTCGTTCGAGCTCTGACTGCTGTTCCTCCGACGTCGTGGACGAAAGCATGAGCCCGAGTTCGGAGCAGGGACGCCGCGGTGTAAGTACAGTATAGGGCCACCTTCCTGGCTTATTCAATCTCTGGCGCTCCTCCAACCTTAACCACATCTTCGTCTGCACAACCGGCACCGTGACCTCCCTCGGTCTCAAACCGTGAGTGCTTCCCTCGATGCCAGTGCTGCTCTTGACGAGTGGAACACTTGGCTACTACTTGGACACAACGCCCGTCGTTCATGTTCATCCCGGTATGCCTCCGCGCACTTTTTTTTTCGGGTCTAATGCTGAATCCTGATTTCCTCTTCCGACGCAGGGTTGAAACCCATCGTGGGTGCACTGGCAAGCAACGTTACACACTGGCCATCCGACTAGACCCCGCCCAACGCCCACACTAACGATGTCTCTATCTCATGGTGTGTTCGCTCTTTCTTTTACTGACCGTGCTTAGTCTTCAGACTCTCGGCATCGTCGCTCAGGCTGTACCTGGGGGTGCGTTTTAACTTTTTATTGATTTTGTGTGTACAGTTCCAAAGTCTTGCACTGGTCTCACAGCTGCGATGCCCCTCGAATCGAGGGCCTCGATTGTCCCTCATTACCCTCGCCGACTGGGTGTGCGCATGGATCAATCGACGTCGCTTTGCTTAGCCTGACGCACTCCGAGTCCCCAGCCGGCTCCACGGGTCGCCATATTGGTCGCAATCCAACGGATGCAAAACGGCGCCTGAATGGGCACGGATGGTGGGGGCAAGGGGGAGTTATAGGTGCCTCGAAGTTGACCGCGTACTAATCTTTCATGGGCGTCGAAGGTAAGCAGGAGTACAACATACCGGTGAAAGACTTTGCCGCAGAGTTCGCTTTTTTTTCTGAGCTGCGTCGTCGGATTTGCTGGTGCTCGTTCGCCGTGCCATAAAGCACAAACCTCACGCTGGGCGCTGCGTCGAAGCACTCGCTGCCTCCGAGTCCGTGGACCAAAAAAATGGTAGGGGAGTCATCTTCGGTTTCCCCCCTGCGAGCTCAGTTTCCTTTTCAGCGGAAGGAAAGTTTTATGCCTAGCGAATACTTAGCGAACTTGAATTCGTGGCCGACTGCCGCTCGATCGTCGGTACGTCCTCTCGAAGTTCCGTGGGTTGGCTCTTCTTTACAGGCAGGCGCTGCTCGTGATTGTGTGTGTGAGGGAGACGGATGCCGATAGGGATGAAAGAGAGGAGAGCTATAGAGTCGAGAGTCGAGGAGAATTTGGATGCTGCTGCTCGGACATTTGGAGCTTTTTCTTCTTCCAATAATGTGACATGTCGTCTCCATTCATTCCGCCCGTACGTCTGGTATTCTCTCGCTGGTTTAAAGAGCGCTGTCGCCGTTGGTGTCGGAACGAGTTGCCATGGATTGCGGGCCGTCACATCTGTGATCCGGCTGTGACTCTTCTTCCACGTCGACGATGGGCGAGCAAGTACCCAAGGCGGAGACGGACCGCATCTTTGCCGTCCTACGGGGCCAGAAGGAGAACAAGGTGCGTGTGCCTCTGCTCGCTAGCCATTCCATCGATCTCATGCGGTCGCAGACATGCTTTGACTGCGGTGCTCGAAATCCGACGTGGTCCTCAGTGACCTACGCCGTCTACCTGTGCCTCGACTGCTCCTCCGTCCACCGGAACATGGGGGTCCACATCTCCTTCGTTCGCTCGACGAACCTCGACTCGTGGAGCGTCCCGCAGCTGCGAGCAATGAAGGTCGGCGGAAACAAGCTCTGCGGCGAGTTCCTGCACAAGAACGGCGTGGGCGCGAGTGTCACTGGCAAGGCACGGTACGAGGGGCGAGTGGCGGAGCTGTACCGGGAAGAGCTGGGCAAACGCGTCAAGGCCGATGCGGCAAAGTATCCGACTGGAGTGGTGTTAGAGGGGGTTACGACGACTGCGGTCGTCGAGGGCTCTGCAGCTGGCGAGGAGGATTTCTTTGATAGCTGGAGCAAGCCCAGTACGCCCAAGGAGACGAGTCGCGTCGGGACCCCAGTCACTGTCTCTGTCCCCATCCTCGGACGAGCACCCAGCGCAAGCGCGACTCCACCGCCCCAATCAACCTCGCCAGCTCCGCCTGCAGTCGTCGCACCCACACCGATAGCCCCAAAACAACCGAGACTAGGACTCGCTGCGGCTCAGAGGGGTCTCAGCAGCTCGGGAGCTGGCGCACCGCTCAAACTCGGTGCAGGCAGCAAAAAGGGCAAACTCGGTGCGTTCTACGGTGCCTGATCTGCTTATCGCTGCTCATCGGTGCAAATCCAGGTGCCCAGAAAGCCACGCCCGTCTCATTCGCTGAAGCGGAGCGTCGTGCCCGCGAGGAGGAAGAACGCACAAAGGCGCTGGGCTACGAGCGTGAAGCCGCCGCTGCCGCTGCACCGGCCTCTCCCACCGTCATCCAACCCGCGACACCCCTCAAGCCGTTCGCCGCGACGCCAAGCACCTCCTCTACCCCAAGCACCACCACGACTCAAGCCAAGCCCGCCTTTGTCCGCCTCGGATTCGGAGCCCTGCCCACTGCATCCACAGCATCCGCCAACGCCGCTGCGTCTGCCGCGCATCTCAACCCCGGCATCAAAAGGACGCCCGTCGTCGACGACGCACCGACCACCGCGCGGGACAAGTTTGGCAATCAGAAGGGCATCTCGTCCGACATGTACTTTGAGCGCGGCTCGTACGATGCGAATTCGCAGGCGGAGGCGCAGGAGCGGCTCAAGAGCTTTGCGGGGAGGAGTGGGATTGGCAGCGACGAGTATTTCGGGAGGGAGGAAGAGTGCGTCTTTTTCTTTTTCTTTTTCTTTGGCTTCTTGGATGTGTCCACTCATGCTCATTCGGCTTTGTTATAGTCCGCTCGAATCCAACAGCCAACAATCGTACCTCCAGGATACCTCGCTCGCAGGCCTCGAGACCTCTGCGCGCGACGCCATCTCGCGCGTCCTTGCGAACCCGGATGTGCAGAATGTGGGGGAGAGTATACGTGCGGGGGCGTTGAAGGTGCGTTTTCTCTCTATCTTTATCTTGATCTTCGTGCTGATGTGGTCGTGTGCGTTCATGTAGCTCTCGGACTACCTCGCGCAGATGTCGACCAATGCATAGGCGGTGGAAGGATTCTTCTCTTTTTCTTTTTGTCTTCTTTCTCGCTCTTTCTATACTCTGCGATACATACATATATATAAAACGTTTTTTACTGTTTCTTCATCCACGTCTTGTTGTTATTCGACCATTGGTCTGGTGTTAGACCAGAACTGGTGAGATGTCACATGTGTCACAGATTCTTCCTCTTGTCTCTGTACCACGACCATCAATACAATTGCAAAACTTCCTCCATGCGAGCGCTATGGCCTCAGGAGACGTCCTATATATCCTCACACCTATCCATGCCAAAAAATCTGACACCATTCCTTGAAAAACCGGCCTTGCCACGGGCACTCCAATTGCGACGTCGTGTCCCACTCCCATTTGCTCGCAAGACTCTAATCATAAACTCCTTCCACGACATCTCTTGACACTTGGTCAACCATCCATCCATCTAAGCTTGTACTCGAATGCTACGCTACGCGTACGTCCTCTTGTACTTGGAAGGCCCATATCCGCGTCGAGAGATACTTACTGAAGGAAATGCTAGGAAGGAGTCGAGGGGACGTAACCGTTATTCGTTGCCAGGAATGGAATTCTCCTACGCCGAATAACTTCCTGCATAGGCAAAGCTCGCTCCAGATTGCCCAGATACCTCGAATCTGGCTCCATTTTCGCACCTGTGCAGACGACATTCGAATTTTCGAGCTGGCGCACTGGACTGGCAGACGTTGTGGGCCGCGCGGCGAGAACGTATCGGCTTTTTCTGAATGAACGCGGAGATAGGAGCAGAGCTTTATCTTATCGCCACTGCTAGTGGTGGCTACGCGGGAGTACACTGGTGTAAACTAGATGGGGGGCAAAGTTTTTGGATACTTTTGTATCCATGTTGTCGCTCGCTTCCGCGCACTGCAGGACGAGGACGTATGTACCTATACATACCTGCGCATGCGCATGCGTGGACGGCTAGAACAGAATATAATCAACAACGGGTACTCAGTTGGATCTCAATAAGCGATGCTCGACTCCAAATCGTGGCGCAGGCTCGGCTCGGCTCGGCTCGGCTCGTCGCGCCAACTCAAAATGGTAACCTGTAGTGAAAGAGAGTACGCAGTAGTAAACTCTGTTGTCATTCATAGTATTTCACGACAATCGAGTTGGACGTGTGCGCAAAATACGCCACCGCACCGGAATAGCTGCTCATTCTCCACCAGGATCGGTCTATGTTCTCGTTCAATACATATCTTCGGGACGACGGCAAGGAGAGGTAGGCTTTTAGGTGGGGAGGTCTTCCCTGGGACAGGGCGTGCCCGGAGTAGGCCGAGTTACCGTTCAGGTTCACCCGCTCCTCGTGCTCGTACGACTGCAGCTTTTCGAGATGCAGCTGCGAGTTGGAGTCGACCAGTCGGTAAAGACTGGTCGAGTCAGGCACAACGGGGTTGACCACGGTATTAGTAACGGTGTTTATCCAGACGCGGTAGTGGTGATCTCGCAGGGGGCTCGCAAGCACGGAAATAGCGCCGACGGACCGAGGGTCCCAGGTTCAGCGCGGCAATCCCCGGTAGATGATCGAGCAAGATGGATCGTGGGGTTTCCGAGCCGAGAGCTGGACACGCGGGACCGCAGAAATCGGCCAGGGAATCGACCGCAAAGACGCGGAGCGTGGAGTCATATCGAGGGTTTTTGTCGCTTTCAATGTTGGACTCGGACTCTTGGTCGCAGGAGACATAAATGTGCCGCTCGGTTAGTCCCACGGCGTCTGACTGGATTGTCGCGTTAGGGAATAGAGATGGTGGAAGAGCTGGATACTAACGTAGCATTGAATTTGAAGCACCTTGGGCTCGTCAACGCTGGTGAAGTCGAAGAAAATTACGCCGGAGATGGAGTAGTAAGTGGTGAATGAGATCGCTGCTACAGCTCGCGTGCCGCTAATAACCCCGCTCTCGAACGCGTCCACAGGGCTTTTACCCCATATTTGAGTGACTAGGAGAAGCCGGTCGATGCCCGTTTGTAGATCGAGTTCGATGATCTCCACGTAGCTGAGAATGTCGGTGTGAGTGGGAGTGTAGCCGGATGCAGGATTGGCATGGCTCACTTGCTGTTGTCACCGCCGCCGGAGGCGACCTGGTTTGCGGCAAGGATACGCAGAACATCCCTGCTGACCTTTGCCGCCGCAACATGGACAACGTAGCTTCGTGCTGGATCGGCCGACGGTACGTGTTTCCAGATGCGGTTCTGCGAAACCACATCCCAGCATGTGAGGGTGCCGAAATGGTTGAACAGGAGGTGTCGTCCGTCGGGTAGCAACTGGACCTCGTCGCTGCTGTACCGGGGGGATGTCCTGGACCCGAGCGCTTGGGCTTGTAGTGGGAGCGTAATCTCGCGTTGGATGGTCGGCACTCGCCCTGTTTTCCACGAGTCTGGACCGGATACGATGCGTTTTATCAGACCAAGGAGTTCTGTCGTTGTGAAACCCGACAATTTCGGTGTTAGGACACAGTCTAGGATCTGCCGATGCTGGAGATCGCAACAGAGCGAAATCCAGACTGATTTTTCGAAGGCTAGGGTATGGAGACGCTTGCATGTCTATGTGGAAGAGCCGTCAATGCTCAGCGCTTCAGATGCTTCGTCGCGACGCACCTGAGAGACCGCCAGCACACTTGCCACGTCGCAGAAGGCCAAGACGAGCAGAACCACGTCGGAAGGACTTTCTGAAAGGATGTCCATCGTGGGCTTTGCGTCGTAGATCTAGAAGGAGATATATGGTGGAGATGAAGAGGAAGCAGCCTTGGTCGGAGGCAGGCGGTCTGATGACGGATCAAAACAAAGTTCACACGCACAGCGGCTCTTTCCGAGACTTTCTGTCAGCCCGTGTCAAGTCCGTGTACAAGCAGCGAGGTTCCCTGACTCGGATGCTCCGATTCCTCGAGACCTCTGAACCATCGATTGTCTCTTAACATCAAGTAAGCCGCGGCGCCTTTCCATTCAATTGTTCTCCTCAGCTAAGGCTCAAACGTGGACGACGAAACTTGAAGTATCAGCCCGAGTTCGGAACAGGGACGTTGTGGTAACTTTGTTGCCTTCCTGGCTGGAACTCCCACCACAAAAGTTGCACCTGTTCGGGTATCCATCCATCTTCGACTTTCAGCTGGTTGATGGACACTACTGACCTGAGCTCCGATGTTGACATCCACGCGCCGTGCCAGCCTTAGCACTTGGCTCTCGCTCTCTCTATATCTTCCTCCCATCTCTGCGCGCACCCCTCACTCATTATTTCTTCTGCATGCCAGTGCACGATGCGCATCGAGCTCAACACACCCGTTAACAATCCGTGCATTACCGCGCCATGGCACCAATACCTCATCCAATTCGCCGTCGGGCTTCCCATCCTGCTGGCGATTATGGCCATATTGTCCACCCTGGGCGTCATTTCCCTACTTCTCCGCCGCTCGCGAGGACACAGCACAATAAATCAGCGACACATGCACAATCGTGGGCGTCTGCGTACACTCTTATCGTGCATTCGACCAAAGCACGCGTCCTTCCAGCCGTCTCCGCAGAAAGAGTGGCAGGAGATCACTGGCAGCTTGAAGGGCACGGTTGATTATCTGCGCGTTCAGCTTGGAGAGATTGGGAATGATTCAGATGGATGGAGACAACTACAACTGCAGAGCGATGGGACTGGATGGTTGCATGGCAGCAAGTATGAAATCTCTGGAGGCGGGCTACCATGTGTGATACGGACTTTGGAAGGATGTGAATTTATTTGATTCCAGAAAGATTTAGTGAAATCGGATCGTCCGAGAGCCAAGCATGCAACTCCATTTCCCTCAGACGCCGATTAATCGGTTTTAGAACTCGTTTTACCATAGTCTAATTCCACAACGTACTGGACTCCAATACATGTCTTTTCGCACTTTCTTCGTCGGCGCCGAGCATCCACTGAGGTGCACGTACCTGCGTCGCGGCCTCGCCATGGCACGTTCACTTTCCGTTGTGACCTCGTCGCACGTCCCATCTCGATCGCCCCTCTGAGAGCCTCGCTCGACATTGAGGGGCTCGAGCTCTTTCTTCCTGCGCTCCCTCGTCTGCCTCGCAGGTAGAGTCCTTTGAGCTCTTTCTTACTGTGCTGACTTGGCTGCCTCGCAGCTTTGACTTACCCACCCTCCCACTCCTTCTTTTAATTTTATTCTATACAGAACAGTTGTATCTATTGCACCACTTTCTACGCAATACATGCTGTTCTTGGGGCTGTCGGGCTTCTAGCCGGCAGTCGCCGTCCACCTACTTTTCCCGCTCGTCTTGAGTGCGCTGGAATTAGACCGGACTGGACGGAGATTATTGACCGATACGCACCGCTGGCATGCATCCGCTTCTCCGCCTCGGTGCGTGCACTCTGGGTCTTGGATTGCTGACTCGTCGCGCCGGAGTCCGAGTCTGCGTCTTATTTTTTCGTCGTGTCGATGGTCTTGACAGCGCTGCCTTCTCGTCGTGTCCATAGTCTGCGAGGTAGGCCGGTGATTGTTCCATGCTTGCAGCTTGGCTGATTGACACACTCGTTAGTGTCGCTTCTGCAGCGATTGACAACTTGAACAACTCACCACGACTACCGCCATGGGTCTTCTCTGGGTCCGTTTCCTCCTCTCGGCCCCATAGGCATGTCGGTCCTCCGCGCGGGGGTTTGCACGACCTCGAGCTGCGCTGACTGACCCACTTGCCAGCGTGCTTCGTGCCGTCGCTATCGGTACCGAGTTCTTCGAATGTCAAAGCTTGAATTGACTCAATTGAGCGACGTCGACGCTGACGTCGTGAGTAACGCCGAGTGTGGCTCGTTCCTGCGCTGACTCGTGTTCGTAGTATCGGCCCATGGCAGCGGCTTGAGGACACCAGTGCGGGGGGCTGCAACCATAAAGCGCGGGTATCAGCGACAGTGCTGGTCGTGAGTGCAAAATCGAAGACTCGAGTCGGTGGGTGTTTCTTCTCGGGGTGGTTGGAGAACAAGATGAATGGGGCGTGTGTACGGCGTCAGGTGACAAGTTCTGATGCCTGAGTCGGGTGGTGGAAGCAGCAGAGATCCCTTGGGAGCCTCTAGTAGTCGTCGTCCTTCCGGGCATTTGGACATACGGATTGTATCCGTGGCGGAAGATACGACCGGGCGCGAGACCGGAACGACGTTCAAACGGAAGACCTCAGAATCCAGCTCGTCGGCAGATACTTATGGGAAAGCGAAAGCAGGAGCGTCACGCGTGTGACACAGTCACTGTCTACCAGGCCGTTGTTCCGGCTCCGTGGCGCTCTCGAATCTATGTTGCGTGAGTCAGGCCGAAAGAATTGCCACTTTGGGCGTCAAAAATGCTTGGTCTTGAATAACATAACATGAGATAACTTCGTGTTAAGCCTCGTGTAACGCGGACTGCCACGTTGCTGTGACGATCACGTCCACGAGGCTCTCTACCATCCGTCGTTTGCCATCCTCTCAACGCCCGCTGACGTTCAGAAACCTCGCGAACCAGGGGCTTTCGGGCAGTCAGGTGCGAAATGCTCCCCGCTCTTTATCGTCCAGCCTGCCAGTGCACTAAAGAGTTCGCAGGGTAAATTCCCGTCCTTTAGAGAGTCCGGGTAGCGCCCGGACGGAACTCGACACTCCGACTATTATGAGTACTATCGACCTGGCATTTGGCTTGAGTACGTTGTCGGTTCCTCTCATGAGCTTTAGTTCACTTGTGTTCAGCCGTGGAGATTGCGCGTTTCATCTCAGAGCTTCGGGGAACCGAGGTAATTGAATGCTCTGCCACTGAAAACAACCACCGCTCATCCGTCTGCCATGTAGAAACAGCTTCAAAGACTCAACAGTCGCTGCACATCCCTTCTCAGCGGGTTGCGAGACTCAGGGCAGGACCTGCAGGACCCGACTATTTCGCAATTTCTGGATGAATTAGTTCTGTGAGTGGTCCTTGACGCGTCTTGAATATTCATGAGCTTGAGTAGCATCTTGCGAGGAGTCCGGGACAAGCTGAAAACCCGGAAATCCCAAGGATTCGTCTCGTCACTTCGCGACCGCTTGGGCGGAGACAACAAAGAATGGATCAACCAACAGAATACGAACATCGAAGACGCCTTCAGAACGATGACGGTGCGTGCTTCGATGTCTTGGCTGTTATCCGGCTCACGCTGCCCTAGACAAAATTTCTCAGAACGGAAGCAAGACGACTTGCGGACGCGAGGGACGAAAATCTCGATCAACAGGAGCTCCAAAAACAACTTACCGACGTTCTGACCGAGTTCCGCTCTCATTTCGCAACGGAACGGGAAGTGAATGACGATCTGAGCCCAGTCGGTGCTTCTGCTCCCGGCTCGCAGACCGCGAGCACGCTGAGTGCTCGGGGAATCCATTATGCCCTTCCCACCATCCTGCCAGTGCAAACCTCCCACGAATTGGCAGATGGACTGCCAGCACCGAGCGCTTCTGGTTTGTCTGCACCGCCGGCGCCACCAAAGCCCGGCGACGTCGTTGTGTCAGGGAACCTTCCCGGATTGATCAACCATCTCGTCGACACAGGTGCGCAGTTGGGCCATTGCATGTAGCCTCTCACAGATTTTGCTCAAGGAGGTGATCGTGGACCAGGCATTGCAGGTGTGTACCATTGTTCTCTGAGTCTCTCACCCAATCACACAGTCTCAACAGATGTATCCGAGAGCATCAACTGTGACCTCTCTGCTGTTCTGTCAAGATTGATCGGTCTCCTCGGTGACCCAGAGTCTTACAAGAGGTTTCTATTATGCCGTGGAATGGAAGCGCAGCAACGTTTGGATCTGCTACAAGATGTCAGTACTTCTAACTCATCAAAACTTTGATTCTGACCAAATACAGTTGATTGATCTGGACTACTTTCCGGACGATAAGCCGTTGATAATTCAAGCTCTATTCCGACTTTGTCGGGCATCAGGCCGCCATCCCCAATGTTTTGCTCTATCGGGATTGCATACAGTTGGCCAACAAGTGACGGGTGGAGGATTTGGTGATATCTGGAAGGGTTTGGTGCACAGACAGAGTGTCTGTGTTAAAGTCATGAGGATCTTCGAGGATTCAAACCTTGATGCCATACTCAAGGTCCGCTTCTCGTATTTCATGGACAAGTTTCCCCTTAATATTTCTAGGAGTTCGGTAGAGAAGCGGCCATCTGGGGCCAGCTGTGTCACCCGAATGTACTTCCCTTCCTCGGCATATATTATCTGGAGAAGAGGCTGTGTTTGGTCTCGCCATGGATGGAAGCCGGGCACATCATGAAATTCATCACAAACACGGAGCCAACCATGGCAGAGCGTCTCTCACTTGTGAGCATGATTTTGGCTAGAATATCCCTGGTTGAGCATCTGTCCTAGATTTTGGATGTAGCTTTTGGCCTCCAGTACTTGCACAAAGAAAAAATAGTACACGGAGATTTGAAAGCGGTAGGGTATTCATGACTTGGAAATTCCTTTTCTCACTGATACATGCAGTTCAATGTCCTGGTGACCCCTTCAAAAAGGGGCTGTATTGCTGATTTTGGGCTTTCTACCATTGCCAATGCAGTTACGGTGGCATTCACCCATTCAACAGCAAAAGCACAAGCTGGCACAGCGCGCTATCAAGCCCCTGAATTATTCCAAGAGGAGGATCCAGCTCAGATCCATTATGGCTCAGATGTTTATGCTTTTGCTTGTGTCTGCTACGAGGTGTGTACTTGTTTGTTCTTTGTATGAATTGTGTGATAACAATTGCCAAGATACTGACAGGAAAGGTTCCATTCCATGACTTGCGGAATGACATGGCTGTGATGATGGCCGTTGCCCGAGGTCGCCGCCCGTTGCAGCCAACATCATGCTCGGGAACTATGGCTCTTGACAGTCTTTGGGAGCTAATGGAAAACTGCTGGCAGCAACAGGTGGAAATGCGTCCAACGGCTTCTGATCTTGTGGAACAACTGACAGGCCCTGTGATTGGAGCGAAATCTGCTTCATCCACAAGAGACTGGGACGAGGAATTCAGCTCCAAATTTCACCGCTTGGTTCGAGCTGAAATTATACTGCCATCAATAGCCCAGATTGAGCACATACTTTTTTGAAAATGGTCAGTTTATATTGCAAGTCCATCCATATCTTCTGACTGGATAATCAAAACAGCTGCCAAAGGTACAATCCATACAACGAGAGAGTATTCTGTGCTTAATTGTGTTCATAGAATCTTCTCTAGATCCAGAATCATTGAGCCAGAGCAAATAACAGTTGCACTACCTACTACAAACTGTGCACCTTTATCTAAAGTCCTCTGATGATGGCTCGCAATCACAGCCTGATCTCATACATTGTTGCAGATCACACAGGAGGCAATAATTGCAGCAGATCGCAAATAGCAGGTTACCAGCAGATTACCTGCATGCAGGCATTCAAACCTCTTTGTCCCAAATATTAGCTTAGCTTATCTTAAGTAAGCTTCAGCATGGTCAGCATGGCGCCTTAAGAATCCAAAGTCTTAAGAATTATTTTACATAGGTTGGTAGTACAACGATAACACAATCTCTTAAGAAATATCCTTAAGACTTGAGAGGCCCGCCTTAAGAACGACTCCCAATATCCAGCCTTAAGAGTGGAGTCAGCACCAATCCAGACTGAGATGAGAACAGGCACCGAGGTCTTGAGATTAAGTGTTGAAGTCTTAAGACTCATCAGTTATCAATTAGAGATTGGATTTCGCCCACACACCCGCAGTCTTATGATAAAGCTCCGCACGAGTGTCACGGGTTTAAACCCGTACTCTACCCGCGGGTATTTTGGACGCCAAAACCTGGACCTGTACTCGTGCCATCCGCCATCCGCACGGATAGTATCCGCGGATGGCAAACCCGCGGATGCACAGGTAGTCACGGATGGCGTGAGTAATCCACGGATTAACCAAGTAAAAGAGGTTTATCTTTCAACTCGAGGTTGATATCCAGCTTGTTTATACAATCTCTATAGAGCACTTCATCGCTCTGAGCATCTGTGAGCATGTGGGCGCTTGATTGTGAGCTTGATTGACATTTGCTCACTGTAATTCTTGTCATTTCACCCAGTTCAGCGCTGGTTTGACCACCCCACGGGTATCCGTCGCCTCCAGAACCAGCACCTGTACTCGCCGCATCCGTGGGAAACGGGTATTCGTATCCGCGGATAGGAAACCCACGAATGTTTGAGCGCGGGTACCTGTGCCGACATCCGCGGGTTGGCACACTCGTGCGGAGCTTTAGTCTTATGACACAATATTCAGGAATGAGTGAGAAGAAGCCTTAAGATCGGTTAGTGTCAGGTTTAAGAAAACAGACATCGTGTGGCCTACCGTGGAGCATAAAATACAATCTTGAGAGAGAGTAATTACGAGTACTTTAGTAATCGTTTATGACACACCTGTAAAGGGGCGTTTCGCATCGACGAGAAAACCCTTGTCGCATTCTAGATTGTTATGAAATTAGCGAAAATCATTAGATCGTGTTTGAAGCCTTTTTTCAAATCCATTACATTTTTGTAGTCTCTTTAGCGGCTGTGCTCCTCATCAGCATATCTTTGTCAACGGCCGCCGCCGCTGTCCCGACATCCCCCCGAGGCGTGATTGTCGTCGGAGCTGCTCCGCAGTGTTCCGATGTGCGTCCCGCGCACAGTCGCGATCACGTGTAATAATGATCGTCGTAACGCGGCCGCGGTAACGTTCGCACTTCCCTTGTACGTGCGAGCAACTCGTACTGTGTAATAGTAACTTTTCCAGTCGCGCAACTTATTCGTCGACGAGTAAGCACCTCTAAGTACATCGAATGCATTCGTCAACGCCCATTGTCCACCCCAGCGCGCTGAGTCTCGGTATGCGGACAAGGAAAGCAGGACATACCGTGATACAGCCCATCCCAGCTGCGTAAGATAATCTTCGACTACCCGAACTATCTCCGCCTGGCCTCCACACTTATGCGCATCGAACTTCTCGCGATGTTTGATGAGACAGGCCTGGCAGGGGTAGGGACGGATCCATGCACCCTTGTGTTTGAAATGTGCATGTATAAGCGACTCTGCCGTGTGTCAGGTTTACACGAGGCCGTAGAAACGCGCTCACCGAATTTCCGCGCGTAGCGCACTCGCCAGTGATACACCCACTTTTGAGGGACCGGGTCGCATTGCTTCGCCCACTCCTTTTTGCGCCTCGGCGGACAATTGGTGTGACCAATCTTGGCTGTCGCCCCGAAGTCCTCCGTGAATACATAGAGAAACCCGGATGCATCGGACGAGGAAGGCGGAGCGAGCAAGGACGGCAGTTTGGGTCTGCGAGGCATCGACTAGCGGCAGTCATGTGAAAGCCGGAATGACGCGAGAGAGTTGGCGCAGTTCTTCTCGATGTGGCTTTCTGGCCAAGCGCCTGAACAAGACCGATCGGATGCTGAGTGTCTCACAAAGACGAGGGTAGTGTAGCTCGTGCTTAGGTGCGATCGGGCGGACTACATGTTTTCTCTTCCGCTAGCGACCTCTGTATGCTTTAATAAACATGTTGCATCTCAAAGAGGTTTGCATTATATGTTGACTAGCTTAGCAGACTGGCGGGCAACATCTGGACAGGAAGTGCACAATCACATGCTCATTTACGTGCGTGTGCCACGCGTTACTACCTTTTTCACTGTCTGCCTGTGCTTCTTGGCCCGATCGTCGCGCTGTGGTCTCTCTCCCCCCCCTTTCGGTCTAATACAAGCTACTAACGTGCATCGCAGCGACTGGGTTTGATTCAAAATATATTGTATAAGAAACTACATATAGCGCATACTATCATGGATTGTCTACCCTGGTGCAACCGAGTGTCAGCAAGCAGATAACGAAAAGAGGGAAAGAAGGGAACACACCGCGTTATATGCCATCCCAACTGCTGAAGATAATCCTCCACCACATGAACAATCTCGTTCAGGCCCCCACAAGCGACCGTGTCAAACTTCTCGCAATGCTTGACGAAGCAGGCCAAACAGGGAGTCGGACGCAGCCATGCACCCTCGCACTTGAAGTGAGAGTGTACGAGCATTTCTAGAACGCAACTCAGAGGGACCATCGGGCTTCGGGACCAAAAATCACTCACCAAACTTCCGTGCACAGGGCACTTTCCAACAACACGCCCAATTCTGCTGCACAGGATCGCACTGCTTTGCCCAATCCTTCTTGCGCCTCGGCGGACAATTTGTGCGACCAATTTTTGAAACCGTCCCGTAATTCTCGGTAAAGACGTAGAGGAACCCAGGGGAGTCGGAAGAGCACGGCAGCGTGAACACGGAGGGCGGCTTGTGACGGCAAGGCATTGGGTGGTGACGAGAACGATGAAGGTCACTGAAGGACGACGACAAGGCTTGCGATAACCGGATACGTGCCCTCCACCGGGGCTGCATACGAACGCAACAGCGGCAGGTTCATTATGGTGTTGTTTTTGGTTTGGAGTAGCGCAAGTGAATGCGATCACGTGGACTATGACGGGTGTGCGCGACTTATGAGCTCTCCTGAACACGAACGGTATGCGAGGCATTGGCTGGCTATCTCGCAACGGCACTATGCTCTGGTCTTTCTGTCGCTTGTGGCCAATACTGGCGTCGTAGACGCCCGGCTACTGCAAACAGAGCACTCTCGATGTCTGCGTTCACGGGGAAACCGTCTCTTGAAGCTGTTACGGCAACATCACAGAATGCAACAGGAAGTAACGCAAGCGTCCTTTATTTCCTCCGGCCTTTATGGCGCCGAGGATGATACTAACGCATCGGGTGTTAACGCGCGATAACTCCATTTTGCCGTACCCTTTATTCAAGGTTAATAATACTTTATTTGCGCTTTATGGGAAGGGGTCCATTTGGATCCGCAGGATCCCTCGTTGGAACGTCTGCAAACTTTGCGCCAAGGTATGTACGGAGTCCCGCTTCCCACTCCCTCCAGGGTATGTGCATGAGGAACTCGAAATGCTTGTATCATTAGAGGTATCTGTCTGCGACGGTTACTCGCCGCCGTTCTCTTTTCCTCTTTCGCGTGTCAGTCTATCAAGAACCGGACTTGCGCTCTGCAGGATGCGGCGTTTGACCGAGGAACACATTTATCTGGTATCAACAGGCCCGAGCAATTGAATGCATCTTCTCGCGATTCGCGTTTACCGTCCTTCCCACGTGATCGAGGTAAACATGCCAAGGCCATTGACCGCTGCATTGTCCTCGTGGGCTACATCATCGCTGCTAAGTATTGCTACAGTTAGCTTATTTATCTATTCCCATCTACTTCCATGGTACCAGATGCCTCTGCGCCCTTACGACGACTGGACGTACTGGCAGCCGATGCCCCTGCTTTGTTGGAGCTAGTCGCTTTTGCTTTTGCTTTCGGCTTGGTGCGCCATCCGATTGTCTTCGTTTCGAACGCCCTCGCCGCGAGAGGGTTGGCGGTTAATTGCATGTGCTTCCACTTCCTATCGTCAGTGCTGCCTTTGGGGCGGGCCCAATACTTTGCCGAAGCCTTCTGACTTGCCATGTAGGCTTCCTACGTGGTTAAGGAGCTCAGTACACGGATGCCGAATACGCTGACGTTACTCACCTTTGCAAACTGGCAGTCGAGGCGACCAACTGCCCGGAGCACGGCTTTGACCGCGAACTGCGGCTCGCCGTCGGTGAGAGTGCGGAAGATGTTTATGGCGAAGCTGGCTTGCACGACGTCGCGCGTTTGGAACGCCGCTGGATTGATGGCTTGGAATCTGGGCACTGTCAAAGATCGATTGCACAGGAGTCAAATACGCACTTCGAGCCGGTGTACTCCAAGTACTGCACAGCGTTGTCCATGCAATGGTCGAGGGTGGGAGTGCGCAGTCAACCTAGAGTTCCCCGAGGATCCACGAAAGGTTCGAAGGGCGCCTTGACCTCCTCGGGGATGATGCTTCGGCTCGGCGTAAAGTAACGCATGTTCAGCATCAGGGAAAGGCCCAGCGATTTGTCGGAGGAGACAGGATCAAGCAAGTACACCTTGGACCCTGTGAGGTGCTGCGAAGCCATCCAATTCAAATCAGCCACCAGCTGCTCGACACATTCGAATTCAGGCGATCCGCATCCATAGACAACGAGTGATTTGGAGAGTTTCAGAGGTGACTGGGTCTGCACGCTGTACGTACTATCAGCTGTGTTGTTGCTTTCCTGCTTATGCACTTACCCTCGCCACACAACCGGAGGGAGTTCCTTGCTGCCGATTATTCCTATGACAGTAAACAGCGCTTCTTGTTGACCGCCTTCTCCGTTTTCTGTAACTGCTTTGAACAGGCTCCCCGGTACGACTTCCGCGATTTGGATGTTATCGAGCTGCGGGAGTGTTAGAGATTGTTGCGCAAAGTTACATAGACGAGCTCACGTTCACGTCCACGCACGGGATACCGAGTCGTTCCGAGTCGGGAAGAGCGAGAAGTTCCTCGTGCAGCTTCTGCACGCGCTCAACTCATGTGGATTTCAGCAGCTAAAACAACGCCAAATGGTCACTCACCAGCGGACAATATTTCGAGCTCTGTAAACATTGCAGAGTGGGTGTGGCTTACAGACGGGCAGTTTATGCTCTTTATCTTTTTCGCGGATCAGTCCATGGCAGCCTTCCGTCGTTACGGAATGCGGTGTCGATTCAGGCGTTCGGCAGGGAGGGTGACGCTGCTCCCTGGTTTACCGCCAGAAGGGAGCGTCGCTGGAGCTAGTATGGTTACTGGTACCTATGTTGCCTTCTCAACAGGAGAGTCGTTGCACATTCAGAAGGGTACCCTTGCTTGATCCACGTCTGGCAACCAGAAACGGCCACTCCCATCCCTTCGTTCCTGAAGAATACAAACTCGTCACGCCCACGTGACTCCATCCCGTCCGTAGGGCCCCCTTAGGTCATTCCGTATACGCGTGCGAATGTATTGAGAGGCCTTGTCGCCTCTAGGTATATCCTTTTTTCCGCGTATAATTTCATGGACCCCTTGTCGCCAACTATCCCTGGCGTAGGTGCCGCGGTCGCGAGGACTGCGCGCCGTCCTGGACTTGTGGACCCGATTAGGCATGGTGACACCACCTGTCTGGTTGTTTTTGCCTTCAATTTTCTTTGCGGAGCGTACCCCTGTCTGTCTGTCCCTGCCGCCATTTGAAAGCCGTGTAAACCCTATAACTGGCACAAATATTCGCTGTTTGTGAAGTGGTCGAAAACTTCAAGCTTACGAACACCTGAATCTTTCACTGAATACCTACAAGTGTCTGCTTGCCAATTGCACACCGGTTCCAACGGATATTTGGTGCAAAATTGCCCAAAAAAAGGGCGTCTACGACGGTGACCTGAATCTTTTTCCTTGTTCTTCACCCCTGATCGGTCTCCAACGGATTATTCTGTTCTATTTTTTTTTTCCGTTTTGTTTCGCAACCAGCCAACGGTCTCTGTTACAATGAAACCAAGACGTACATGTCATTGGTCGTGAGGACTCCACCTGGTCTGCATTTCAAACCTGCCAGGACATTAACCTTCTGTTGGTCTAGATCCCTTTTGTCTGGTTTCGTTTCTTTCTCGCATGGGTGTACCCCTCCACCTCAGGCTACCTCTATCCAAACCCTCTAAGGGTTAACTCCCTGGGTGGAAGTATGGACCTAAGAGGGTCTGAAACCATGGTATGAATCCAAGGTGTTTGGTATCATCCAAAACCATGGATGCAACCATGGATGTCACGTCACACAGCTGTGGTTTCATCCACAGTTGCCTGGATCTATCCATGCCGTTGTGGATGTAACCATGGCTCTTCCTTTAAAAGGAGTGGCACACCATATTTAATCTGGTGCCTTCAATTTTAATGCATAAAAAAAGATCTAGCCGTAGTGCTGCTGGCTTTGGCGAAATGAATCGCCATATCGCCATCGCCACCCTGGCGATATGTGGCGCTATCACCGATCGGGATTTTCGGGGGTGGCGATAAAAGACCCGGTCCGGAGCAACGTGGTACCCAAAAGCCCCAAATGACAGCTGGGTGGTGAGTGTGCCATTCTAAATGCTCTTTTCTCGTGTTATTTGCAGTGCCGGCACCCATTGTGGCCCATTTTTGCCCCCCTGGCATCACGATTTGATGGACAGATCCACTCGGCATGGACGGATCACGCTCGGATCATCGTCGGATCAAAGAATCACGTGCTATTTTGCCACCTGGCGACAAGCCTGGCGATATGGCGATATCATTTCGCCGCGGCGCTATTTTTGCAAAATCGTTTCGCCATGTGCATTATCTAGCCGACTTCTATCGCGATTTCATGCGCATGGGAAAATACCTTATCGGCAAGAAACGCCTATCGGAAACCGAGCAGAGCCATGCTTTCCTCCGAGCCCTCCAGCCGGCATCCCTGCAGAAAGACGTGAAGCAGCGCCTGCAAATCATCAGACCAAATGTCCACGCCGATGATCCGTATGACTTGACGGACCTATACGACGCCGCCAAGTTCGCGTTGGCCGGAAGTTCCACTCGCACCACCGAAGCAACAGCCGACGCATCCATCAAACAAGAATCAGCCGAGATCTCAGCCCTGTTGAAGGCTGTTACGCAGCTAGTCCAAGTCATGGCGACGACACAGGCAAAGCCAGCAACAACCAGCGAGGGCAACTCGTCCAACAATACAAACCCACCTCAGAAACGCGCACGAGCGCCTGGATGCGGATACTGCGGAGATCTCAGTCACTTCTTCCGTGATTGTCCCCACGTCCCCGAAGATAAGCAGAAAGGTGTCTGCAAGACGAACAATCAAGGCAAACTCGTGCTCCCCGACGGATCCTTCCCACCATTCGCGGAAGGAACGTACCTACGTGACCGGTTCATGAAATGGCATGCCGAGAACCCCGGAAAACTCGCCACCACACAACTGGTCGTCGAGCTCGCCGCCGGTTCGAAACCAGTTCCAACGTTCATACTATCCGACGAGCAGCGCTGCGAAACTCTAATGGCAGAACTGAATATGGTTCGCACTCGCATGGAAGCCCGCAAAGCGCTAGAAGCGTCGAAGAACGGACAGAACAACGAGCCAAAGCTTCCAAAGCCCGCGGAAAAAGCTTCAGAACTCGACCCAGCGACCGCATCGAACATAGAACCCACGGCTGCCGCTAAAGACCTGGCGCCGCCTGTCGTTCCCTTCCCAGAACACCCATTCGCCGCTGCACGCGACGCGGCATACGCACCACCGAAAGATCGCAACGTTGGCGCACTTCCGAAGCCTAATGCACGTGTCCCGCCGCCAGTCTCCAAGGACGGAAATGCGCGGAAAGTCTTCAATGCTGCGCTGGACGCGCAGGTTGTGATCTCACAAAGGGATCTACTCTCAGTCTCACCGGATATCCGATCCCTTTACCGAGAAGCTGTGACCCCGCGAAGAAATGCTGGTCAAAACGAAGCACCACAACTACTTAACACCGTCGACGACCCGCTCGGCAACCTGGCCGAATACGCCGCGAATGCAGATCCGACTGATGATGCGAATGATGCGCGTCAATCACTCCTTCACGAGTCGCTCCCAGCCTCGTATACCAATGCAATACACCAATCGACGCCAACGCCTGCGGACGGCTATGTAGTCCCAGACCCCTTCGAAGTATTCTTCATCCAAGGTTCGATTCCAGAAGGACTCGTTGTTTCAGCGGACTCGAAAGCGATCCGCGCCATACTCCCGATTGTTGACAACCAGCAACACATCGAGAGTATCGTAGATCCAGGCTCACAGATTTGCGCGATGTCCGAAGCAATCTGTCACAACCTGGCGCTTAGCTACGATCCCACGGTAATCCTCCAGATGCAATCGGCGAACGGTGCAATCACACCGTCTCTCGGCTTGGCGCGCAACGTGCCATTCAAGATAGGAAATATCACGCTGTATATTCAAGTTCACATCGTACGCAACCCGGCCTACGACATCCTCCTTGGCCATCCGTTCGACGTTCTGACACAATCCGTGGTCCGGAATTACAAGAATGACGATCAAACAATCACCATCCACGACCCGAACACCGGCAAAACTGCCACAGTACCTACCGTTCCACGCGGATCGGCTCGCAACACCCAGGATTTTCAATACGCGAGTCGTTCACCATCGAAGTTGTGACACCCGTGGACGCGCCAACGCTACCCGACGGCGCGATAGCGCTGATAATCGAAACAGACCCGGCGCACCTAGATAGTTTTCAAATAACCCAGCATAAGTCACTCGAACAGGACACCGACCATGATATCCAACTTGCTTACCTCTTAGCCTGCAACAACTTAGAAAATAGCCATGATACTGTACACTGTGCGCATCTCGTTGCTCAACCAACGTCCTGCAAACACACTGGGGATTCAACTCCCCCGTACAAATTTTATTACCCCGATGATCCGACTAATGAACCAGATTTCCCACGTCTCAGACCACTGTACTCAACGAATAAACGCGCTCCGGACTCGAATTTCACGACTCATATAACCGCATCCTTCAGTAATTCATTCCCACACCCCACGACACCTCCGGCAAAGTCGTTTCAGCCCATGGTGGAAGTTTTTGCGAAAAAGAAGTACAAGCCCGTCGCACAAAAAATCCGGCCTATCCTCGGCGATCTCCCTGATAAATTCCGTATTGTTCGTAACATCACGGGGAATCCGCTGGAAGGAATGCCCGAACTCAACCCAAATCCTCCGTCTTTTCAACCTACTGGCCGGTACACGCAGGAACGGCGTGATGAACTCGATGCAGTGCACGCCGGGGGATTTCTCTGGCCAGCAGAACTCCAACTGTTACACCACTTCGTGTGCATCCAGAACGGTGCCTTCGCATGGGAGGACTCAGAACGGGGAAGCTTCCGTACAGATTTCTTCCCACCCGTCGACATGCCTGTCATGCCCCACACTCCATGGGTACAGCGAAATATTCCTATTCCACCCGGGATCTACGACAAAGTCTGCGATGTCATTCGTACAAAAATTGCTGCTGGAGTATACGAGCCTTCGAATTCCTCTTACCGGTCCAGGTGGTTCTGTGTCGTCAAGAAGGACGGAAGCAGCCTTCGACTCGTACACTCTCTAGAACCACTGAATGCCGTTACCATCCAGCACTCTGGTGTTCCGCCATTCACAGACCAGCTCGCGGAACAGTTTGCGGGACGCGCGTGCGGCGCCATGCTCGACCTATATGTCGGCTACGATTAACGCCTACTCGCGCAGGCATCACGCGACTACACAACTTTCCAAACGCCGTTTGGCGCCCTCCGACTCATAACGTTACCCATGGGTTGGACTAACTCAGTCCCAATCTTCCATGATGATGTAACTTACATTCTTCAACCCGAAATCCCTGAATTCACACAAGCATACATCGATGACGTCCCCGTCCGGGGACCAGCTTCACAATATCAAAAAGAGGACGGAACATACGAAACAATACCTCAGAACCCTGGCATCCGCCGTTTCGTCTGGGAACACTTTCTAAACCTAAACCGTATTGTTCAACGAATGAAATACGCGGGTGGAACATTCTCAGGCAAGAAACTTGTTCTCTGCGCAGAACAAATCACTGTGGTTGGCCATGTCTGCACACCGCGCGGACGCATTCCCGACGAGTCGCGCATTGCAAAGATTTCGAACTGGGGTCCGTGCAAAGACATCTCGGATGTACGCGCCTTCCTCGGCACAGTAGGCGTCTGCCGAATGTTCATCCGAAATTTTGGACAACGCGCTCACGCGCTAATCAACCTCACACGAAAAGAAGTGCCTTTTCACTTTGGACCCGAACAAATAGCTGCACAAGAAGATCTCAAGCGCGCTCTTATCCATTCCCCGGCACTAAAACCACTGGATTATAAATCTGGTGCCCCCGTTATTCTCTCCGTCGACACATCCAGCATAGCGATTGGATTCCTACTCTCCCAGTGCGATCCAGACAACCTCACGCGACGATTCTACGCGCGGTTCGGATCCATCACACTCAATGAACGCGAGTCACGATTCTCGCAAGCAAAACTAGAGCTTTACGGCTTGTTCCGCGCTCTCCGCGCATGCAAACTATATCTAATCGCGCTCCGAAACCTCGTGGTTGAAGTCGACGCACGATATATAAAGGGAATGCTTGCAAATCCGGACCTAGAACCCACCGCCAGTATCAACCGCTGGATACTCGCGATCCTTACCTTCCATTTTACCCTCGTACACGTTCCGGGTGATCACCACAGCCTGGATGGACTCTCGCGCCGACGACCACAACCCGGTGATGAACCAGAACCAGACGATGACTTCGATGACTGGATCGATCAAGTACACGGCTTCATGCACATGGTAAACGACTCACCATACGTGCGTCGACCACAGAAATTAATCGCCACATTCGCCTCCGACATCGTGCCAGATACAGGGAATCCACCGCCATCCCTGTCATACGAAAACATACCTCGATCGGACCCGGCACGAATCGCAGACGCGCGTCTCGAATGGGTCCGATGGTGGCACAAGACACTCAAGCGCCCTCAGAACGTTACGGACGAGCAGTATGCGTCCTTCACACGCTACTGCCTCGAGTTCTTCATCGACAACGAACATCTTTGGCGCAAAGACTCTCAAGGCCAGCACAAACTCGTAATACCCACACACCGCCGACTCTTCATCCTTCGATCCGCACACGACGATGTGGGACACAAGGGCTTCTACGCGACCCGTGCCCTAATCACAGAACGATTCTGGTGGCCGTACATGTTCAGCGACATCAACTGGTATACGCGGACTTGCCACCTCTGTCAGCTTCGAAAAACACAGAAGCTTCTGATACCCCCCACGGTTTCACCACCCTCTCGAATATTCGCGCGAATGTACATGGACACCATGCACATGCCGCGAAGCAACGGCTTCGGATATATTGTACAAGGCCGCTGTTCGCTCACCCACTGGCCCGAATGGCGTATGCTCCGAAAGGAAACGGCCTCGGCAATAGCAGACTGGATATTCCAGGATGTACTCTGTCGCTGGGGAACTCTTCTGGAAATCGTCACCGACAACGGTTCACCATTCATCAAAGCACTCACCTATCTCGAAAAGAAATATCACGTCAAGCACATCAGACTCTCTGGATACAACTCACGCGCGAACGGACTCGCGGAACACTCACACTATGACGTTCGCGAAGCACTGTTCAAAGCTTCCGATGGAGACGAACGGCGCTGGGCTTTCAGCGCTCACTCAGTTTTCTGGGCGGAACGATGCAGCGTCCGGAGACGCATGGGCTGTTCCCCCTTCTTTGCTGTAACCGGCGCACATCCTCTACTGCCGCTAGATATCTACGAGGCCAACTATCTTACCCCCGCACCTATTTCCATCCTAACCACGAACGAACTTATCGAGCAACGCGCGATCGCGCTTCAGAAACGCCGCGGGGACCTCGAAAAACTTCATACCAGAGTGCTTGAAGCACGACTACACGACGCCGAACGGTTCAAACGCGAACACGCGAACACAATCCATGACTACAACTTCATCCGCGGTGCACTAGTACTCATGCGGAATACGTCGTTCGACAAATCAATCGGTCACATAATGCGAAAGCGCTACTTCGGACCATTGGTCGTCGTATCAAGGAATCGCGGAGGAGCCTACATTCTCGCAGAGCTTGATGGCTCTGTATTCGCACGACCAATCGCAGCCTTCAGAGTGATCCCATACTTCGTGCGTGAACACATCACATTACCTCCATTGGACGAATTCATGGACATCTCGACTGAACGCCTTCGCGAGATGGAGCAGTCCACGCTATCGGACCCAGAAGACGACCAGGAAGATGAGATGCCAACAGCCCGCACAGCAATAATCCCAGTTGGGAGGAGACTCACCCTGGGAAAGTTGGCCATCATGCTGTTTCTCGCCATGTCCGAGAGGTGGCGACCCAAATTTTTCGCAACAAGACGACAAACGAGATCACCGATACACCACTACAACAATCAAAAACGTGAAATTTGACCAGTGCTTCCTGCCTGGTTTCAATCCGGACACTGCTGAATGTTTTTCTTTTACCCCGAATCATGGTTTCTCCCGTTTAAAACCACATGCCTATCTCTCTGATTCACAGCCTGTTGCTACTCATACACGCGCACAAGGGGTTGCTATTACCCTAATTTATCCGATAGAAACACTATTTAAACTTGCCTGTACGATTCAATTGACCAGAATACCACTCTCCCCTCTCAGACTCGCAGTTCCCGTGTCGCTCTTGCCACAACCCTCAGCCTCCACCCTGTGTCGCACTGTCCACAGCCTCAGCTCCCCAGTCTCCTGCATCGCACTTGCTGCAGAACCAGCTCAGTAAACCAGCCTACTCCCCGCCGTGTCGTTCTTACCTCGGTGTCATTTCAACGAAAATCACAACCATGCCTGCAGTTCTCTCCACAATGACCACTCCTGCTGGTGATGCGATGCGATACCGCGTGTCGCCAGCTCACTTCAACGCACTCTGTGCCGCTGCGGCCGCTGCGGCCCCTCCGGCCCGTGCTTATCATTCGCGCTACTTGCATCACAATCCGCGCAAACCTCGGCTCTGTCACTATTGCACCAGCCATACCCATGTCATCCGCACCTGCCCCATGCTCCCTAGCGATCGCGCCACCGGTCACGTCTCAACAAACAGCAAAGGCCATGTCTGCCTCCCCGGCGGAGACCTGGCTCCTGCATGGATCAAAGGCCCCAATGTGCGTATTCGGCTCATGAAGTACACCGGCTACCTCATGGAGATGCACGCCTATCATAATCGCATTACGTCGGTGACCGAGCGCACCGCGCCAGCCATGACTCCTCCCCTTCCCGTTCCAACCCCACCTGTCAACAGCGACGCCGGCTCGGACTCACTCATCGAAGTCGAGATCTATGAGCACGACGATGAACTCGACGATCTCCACTTCGCTTACTCGCCGTCGCCCACCAACGCTTCTCGCGGAACGTCCCCGGGTGACGTTTCTCCGTTCCCCTCGCCATCCCCGAGCCCATTTACGGCTTACAAAACGCGCCACAGCACCCCGCAGTCCCTCTCCAACATCGACCGAGCCCGGTCTCCGTCGCCTTACGCCGAGAACCCTGAACAAGGCTGGGAAGAGCTATTCGGCGCAGAGCCCAACGAGGACGTTGACTTGGCGCCCAGCTCTGGCGACGTTACTGATGCCAACGAAGACGAGTTCGACACATTCCAGGATAACATCGAAGTCTCGGAAGCCCGTTGGCTCGCATTCCTGTTTGTCAAGGGCCGTGGCAACACCGAAAAACCTATCATCATCTTCTGAACCACTCACATACTTAATCTCCCCTTCCATTTAGATTTTCTTAGATTTTATTTATTCTTTCGCGCTCAACCATGTATGTAGGTGACCGAGGATGGTCACTCTCTCAGTTGGGAGGAGATGACGCGCCTTGCGCGACATACACGCCCGTAGCACGCCATCACGTGGCCGTGCAGCAGTACCGCGCATCTACATACGTCCTTCCTCCCTACATATTCACGCTCACATATGCTTTCCACACTTCCCTACGGCGACTTCCGCGCTTGTAGTCAGTGTGGACTTGTTCCACATGCCGTTTCCATCCCTTTCTCGCAGATCTTGTTTCATACAGCTAGTATAAAAAGTCCTGTAGTAGTTACAGGGAAAAAAGCGATTAGTAGCCCACGTTTTAGCCTTCGCCTCACCTCAGTCTCAGTCTCTCAGTCTCCCTTTCTCCGTTAGCTTCCTAGTTTAGCTGTCTGAGCTATCTGGAGCACTCGCACAAAAGTCCTATATTCTTTAGTCCACTGTTAGTGTTCTATAGCCTGTAGGCACGTCATGCGTTCAGAATTTCTTCGCGTTCCCCTTTAAGTTTACGCTTTTTCTGTTTGAGGGCTCCTTGCGATTCTTTGGCACGTTTCTGGGCTAACTCACAGAGCGCCGCCTTGTACTCAGCGTAATCACGCTGTAGCTCGGCGTGATTTTGACCATTCCTTGCCGCGTCCTTACTCTCTATCCTGGCGCCCTCTTCTACCGCAAATTTCATGAAGGGCTTATCTTCCAGTATGAACAGCGGAATCGCGTAACGACCTTTGCCGATGAAAGGGGCGCCTGGTGCGGAAATAGTCACGCTCACCATCCTATGATCCGTCTCCTCGCCCACATCTTCTATGCGCCAATCGCTACATCTCTTCATCAACTCCGGGGATACAAGTATCCTGTCGAGGCGTGCCAGTGACCCAGTCGGGTGCCGATAGGTATATTCTTTCTTGTGGGGATTCACCTCCCTCCACCCATCACGCAGGTCGAGCAGCAGCTTAAAATCGCACATCACTTGCCTTGTGCCCCTGGCATCTGCCCGCTCGGGCAGCCTATCACGCGGCTCTTCGGTCATATTCTTATCCCCAAGTTCGATGTCTGGGACCGGGATGTCCTCTGTCAACCACATACCCCAAAGGCTCCTCCAAAACTCAGCGTTCTCCTCAGGTGAGTCAGCGGGAGCGTACACAGCCAGGACTGTAACTGATTCGTGGTTATGCCAGTGGAGTGTCGTCAGTATCGCCCTCCCCGGGACCAGCCGCCTCACCGTGACATTTTGCACATTCGTCAGATCGCGATGAAGAACGATAGCCACTCCTTTCGACCTTGGACTTTCGGGGTCCGAACAGTTGAAAATTTTCAGGCGCCTACCGGTCGTAGAACTTTCAATTTCATCGACCTCGGTCTGAGTCAGGTGCGTCTCGCATACGCCCATTACCCCAATACACTCACGTTTCATCTTCCCGGGTAGGTCCAACCACTTATCCCTACCGTCATGCTTGCGCCCTTTGATGTTCATGCTGGCAAAGCGCAGAGTCGCTCTCGTATTCATGTTAATTTTCCCGATGTTTGTGTGCTGCGCCCTACGTTTCCTGGATAGAAAGGCCGCCGCTGAATCTTCGTGAGGCGGAATCCGTGGGGGTGGTTCGCTCCTAGTCCGAACCGCAGGCAGTTGGGAGCTGCCTGATGCACACGCGCTCGGCGCCAATGGGTCCGACGTTAGAATTGCCAATCCCAGCTCGCTTTCTCCGGTGGAAGGGTGTGAGCGCTGCTCCCCGTAACCATTTTCTGACGGGGCTGGAGCAGAGGGGCCACCGTCAGTGAGACCGCGTGTAGATAAATCGGGACTAGGTCCCATTTCGCCCCGACTCCTGCTGGTTATACTCGCAGCTCGCAGGCGCTGACGAGAGGGAGGCACCACTCCCCTATGACCCCCCCGTGCTCCAGGAGGGCCCCCGGTGCCACTTTGGTTTTCTTGTTGTGGTTGTGTATTCATGTAAGGTTGGTGGATGGTGCGTTTATAGACCGCCGTCTATACAGGAAAAAATGAGGAAGCTTTCGAGAACCAAGAAAAGGTACGCGACACGTGCAAGAGTTTCTTCTAAAGAGATTTTCCATTCCTCAAAAACTTGCCGCTAGTACAAACAGGAAGAAACACGCTATATCATGTATGTCGTAAATCGTAGCAAAGAGTATGTCCATTCGACTAGAAACCACCATGGTCGTTGCGACGACGACGGGAGCGACCACCGCCGTTGCGGCCAGAATTCCCGCCGTTCCCGCCGTTCCCACTGTAGCCCGCATTCCCGCCATGTCCGTTGTTCCCCCCAAAGTTACCATTTGCCCCTCCATGGTTCCCGATGTTAGTCGGGGCGCCACCACGAGTCGAGTTCCCGCCGCGTGGGGCACCTCCGTGTCCTCTCACCGAAACTCCTTGTGTGTTGACTGGAGGAGTGGGGGCGTTATTGGCTGGCGCGTGGGGGAGAGAGCCAGGGGGAGGGATGAAACCAAGACGCAAGAAATAGTCGCAAAGGGAATGGATATGCCCAAGGGATTTGCACCCATCACACACGGGAGTTGCTGGCAAGACTGTTGCGGTATCATGGTAGGTCGTGCGGAATTGTGTGGTGACGACACGAGTATGCCATTCGTCATTGACGGAGTCGATGTCGGAGATTTCAATCCCCATGACACTCCAGTCCACCCGCGTCGATTGCCCACCGGGATTCGTCATCGTCTGGCCCTTCACCACCAGCGTATCAATGAAAGCCTGCATACATGTGAGGGGAACCGGGGATAGGCGGTTGGCGTTGTCGAAAAGGAAGCGCTGATTATCTTCCGTGAGGATGCAAATGGCAGCGGCCATCTTTGCCTGGTGCTCCCCAGCAGTGTTGTTGTCGATGCCAGTCCATCCGGTGAGCGTCCCGTAAAAAGTGTCGTCAGCGTCGTTGAAAGAAAATGCGAAGAACTTGATCGTGCTGAAGTTCCAGGTCTGCTGTTGCACGAGCGCTTGGGCGACCGCAGGCGGAAGGTTGAGGACGAAATTCTGGAAAGGCGGTCCGCCAACGGGTGGTGGGGTCGAACCAGGGTACGGAGCAGATATTACCAGAGGGGCTGGGATGTGGAAATGAGACGCTATAGCGCCCTTCGTACCAGCCAGCGAGTCCGAAGGAACGGCATGGTGGTGGCTTGCACAGTAGGCGTAGGAAAAGATGACGGGTTCCCCGTTTGCTACGCAGGCAAGGAGGTCGTTGGCGAGGGCTGGGTCAACGTTATTCAGCATCTCCCGTCGATTCCATCCATTCACACGCGTATAGCCTCCGGCGGGGGGCGGGGTAAGCGTAATCGTGGCTGCTGCTGCTCCCAGGATGGGGACGAAGGGCGCATTCGCCGCCGGATTGGCCGCATTCACGACGATGGGGGCAAAGGGTTGCTGTGGGACCACCACCGGAGCTCCTGGGATGGCGATCGGTACAAAAGCCGGGGGCGGTGGAGCAGCAGCGGGGGGTGGTTGCGCGGCAACAGCAGCAAAAGTGAAGGTGGGCTGATGTACCGGAGGCTGTTGCACGGGGGGCTGTTGCTGCGCGGGAGTCTGTACAGACACTTGCACGGGCAGAGGCTGGACTGGCGCGAGAGGCGGCTGGACAGACACGAGAGGCGGCTGGAGAGGCGTAGGGCCAGCGAAAGACGGAGCGACTGCGGGAAGAGCACCCGCACCCTGTCCACCGGAAGATGTCGCCTCGTTCGGAGTGCTGGAAGAGAATCTCGACCCAGCGAGAATACCCGTCGCTTTGCTCGTCGATCCAACAGCGTTGGTAACGGTGGGGCGATACGCCGCGGGCGCTGCTGCAGCCGGGGTGCTCGTGATGGGGGAATCAATGGCGGAACTGGTGGAGGGGAGGGGATCCAGGAGGGCGAAGGGGTTTGTCGAGCTCGTGAAGCCCACGGACGTCTCCAGAACAGGTGATCGACGACCTGCAGCTCCTCGCAGGCCAGCATTGCTGAAAATAACCTGCTTGGGCGAGGAGGGTCTGGCAGCGGGCGCCTTCTTCTTTGCCGCCTTGGCCTTAGCTTCGTCGGGGGAGAGGAAAGGGTGCAGGGTGTCCTCGGGGTTCTGGTCTTTCCCTTTGGCTTTGTCCGGAGCTACCCCTTCCACTAAACAATGAGAGTTTTCGTTTAGCCCAGGTCAAAACAAGAGACATAGAAAGGCCACTTACAGTCCGTCGTCGTGTATTTGGAGAAATCGACCTCCACCGCATCTCGAGTGGCTTTGTTGGCGTTGACGACGAGAGCGGCAGTGGTGGGGAACGACGGGCTCGTGGAAGCGGGCTGAGACGAGTTGGGGGCAGCCGCGAGCTTGCGGGCAAGAGCCTTCCCGGTGTCGACAGCAGTGCCAGCTGGGGAGGTCGCGCCAGTGGTCGCCTGGGCAGCTACAGCAAGAGCGACCGCCAATCTGTCTGCCTCTAGAAGCACCCGTTCGACTTCATCAGCGTCGTATGGGAAGCTCTCGCTGACAATGCTTTTCTCGCCGATGTCCGAGAGTGAGCTATTGATGCTCGCAAATTCAGTCGTGGTCGCCTTCTTGGGGGCCTTCTTGGCAGGCTGCTTCAGTGCAGTCGGTTCCTTGCTGGCGCCAGTGCTGTTGGAGCGGGTTTTGCGGACGACAGGGGCGTTGGACGAAGTCGACATGGAGGTCAAATACAGAAAGAGGCTACAGCTCTTTGTCCCATCCCGGCCTCATGTCCCACCAACAGATCCATATTGACACGAGGCGGAGGGAAGAAGTAAGCTAGACATAGCGGGGCGTCGACGTTATCGAGGAGCATAAAGGGATCCATCGTCTGTGACCTGATCACTGTGCGACAGATCCCACGAACGCGGTCTCGTGTTGATGCCTCATTGCCATCCTAAGGAAAAATACAAACGCCTTTGAAACATGCCGAAAAGAGAGCCTGGAGGGAGGAAACACTCGGGGGGGTGGCTCAGTGGCACCTCGGGAAGGGCATCGACGGCGCGCCATCTCTTCTGTCGCGTCTCCAGGGAAAGGAGAGAAGGTGTGCGAGACGTGCGCAGGCTAAGCGAGAGAAGCTCGCCGTGGGAGACGTCAATACATCAAGTGGCAAGGCGAGAGATCCGCTCTTCCTGGACATTCTGTGTGCGTGCGAGGGGGGTATCGGCTTAAGAGCTTCGTGTTGGACTTGGGCGGTCCGGCTAGGTGCCTCGCGAAGCCTCCTTGCTCGACGTTAGGCGTGGGGAAAATGCGCAACATGGCCATAACGGATCAAGGAGCCCCCCCGGTGCGTCAATTCTTAGAGTGGCACAAGGGGTCTCTCATATGTTTCTAGCCGTTCACTGCCCGCCACAACGTACTTGAAGCACAATGTTGGCGGAAACTAGCAGTGAAAGCCCTGCCACGGCACTTGTCACCCCAACCACCCCACTCGTTCCTGACGCTGACCCGTCTCTTATCCCTCCGCCACCAAACGATTTGTTGGCCTCTTCTACGCCTCCAAAGACCTCTGGTCTGGTCAATACAACCAACCCACCCGCAGCCACCTTGACGCTGCCCCCAAATCATTCTCTTGTTGATCCCAACCCTCCTCCTGCTCCCCCGGCGCATAGCGGCAGCTCAACATTGCCCTCCAACATGCCTGTCACCTCTCCGCCCACAACTACATCTGGCCAGGCACAAACGAGCGCATCACTGTCTGCCGTCAAGCCGTCCGCCGTCAACCCTTCATCTGGCAATCCTGGCGGTCCTGCAAAACGCATAGCTATCGATACACCGCCCACCCAAACGCTGCCCAACGGGTTAGCTCCTCCCAACGACCCCCCCATTGCACCAACGATGCCTTCGAGCCCTTCCACAAAAGCTCTTGCGGACCTTCTGTCCCTTGACGACAACTTTCAGCCCAGTGGACGAGACCTCCCGTCCGACGATGAGGAACTCGACGGTGACAGTGACGACTCGGACGACGATAGCGATTCTGAGGAGGAGGATGGTGACGAAGGCGAGGCCGGTGAAGATGCGAAACAAAAGTATGTGGAGGAGGCGGAGACGGAGGATGAGGACGAATGGGAGAAGATGGAGCCCATTCCCGAGAACGAGGACTTCAGCTTCTTGGCTTTCATCCCTGGTCGCAGGCAGAAGCACGTAAAGACGGACAAGACGGGCGAACGGGAGAAGGCAAGGGAGGAAAAGGGTCGGATAGCGGTGGTGGTGGAGGATGTCGCCGTTCACGAGGAGAAGCGGCGCGAGAAGGAGGCCAAACTGGTGGCGAAGATTGCGAAGAGACACAACGTCAAGCCTGCGGTTGTCGACAAGGTGCTCGATGTTGCACCGGTCTGGAAGAAGTCTCGCAAAGTCCTCCTGCCCAATGCCAAGGCCAGCTGGTACATGCAGCGCGTCAATCCTGGTACGTGTATCCCGTCTTTATTTATGTATTAGCAATAGCTCATTTGCTTCACAGTTCGCATTGCCCAAGGGAGGCTGGCCATTGGCCTCATCCGAGCAAAACAGAGGATCAAGGCGAATCCTGAGCTGGTGGCTGCAACACCAGAGCATGAGGAGATGATGGTGAAGGCGCTGGAGCAGAAGCAGGCGCTCAAGGCGACAGGTCCGAGGGGAACCGCAGTGGGCGCTGCGAAGGATGTTGCAAGCATGTTCGAGAACGCTACCCGAAGTAAGATTTATTCATCTTTATTCAGTCATATCTGTTCTGACTATTCTCTGAAGCTCGTGAATCTGAGCCAGCGCTGCAATGTTGGTGTTCTTATCGTCGTCGTGCCGACTGAGCACCCATCGCTCATCAAGCCCTATGCCCTCGGTGTCAACGGTGGTTTGGAGTTTGTCCACGAGCACTTTGGCCTGCTGGAGACCCAATTGGCCCAACCTTCCGTGACCACCTCAACTCATCGAAGCCTCGTGGTATGTGCTACTGTTTTCTGCGCTGTTTCCAATGCTAACAGCCATCCAGGTAGGAACGGGAACCTGTCCCTTGGGCAGGTCACTGCAAAATGTGCGAAATTCATCAATGACGGTCTCGGTACGTGCCGATTTGCTCTAATTGGCTGTTCTAACATTCTTTTAGATAAGATTCTGAACACGGAGGGCACCCGCATGAACTACAAAAGCTATATCAATAGCATCGTCCAAACGCGTGGTGTCTACCTGGCCAACGTTCCCGAAGGTGTCCCATGGGGCTCTCAGACGTCGCTCACCTCCATCATCATTGCGAAGAAGTGGTTGGATGCTCTGGAAAGCGGTGCCTGCTGCTGGAAGTAAGTGACACCTGTTATTGAACTCCGGCTTCAGAAGGAGTGGGATGAGCAGGTTGCCAGGGGTGAAGTGAAATCGTCGGGACCCAGGAAGCCACGGGAGGACATTGGGAGGAAGCATAAGACCGGGGAAAAGAGGAAATGGGACAAAGATGAGGGGAGTGACAAGGACGACAATGAGGAGGATGATGAGGATGAGGATGAGGCGGAGATGGTGGAAGAGACGGTGACGCAGCGGCGCACAAAACGGACGACCAAGTCCAACGCGAATGTCGAGGAACGTCCGGTAAAGAAGGCCAAGAAGGATCTGGCAGTGAAGGTGGTGAAGCGTCGTCTGGTGGAAGAGGGGAAAGGGGAAGGTGCAGGAGAAGGAGTCAAAAAAGGGAGGGCGCAAGGTGAAGGAGACTTCAAAGGTCCCAGCGGTGATCAAGGGCAAGCGTGGTCAGCCTCCTGGCGAGAGGGACTGATTCTCTTGCTCGCTCTCTCTCTCTCTTTCTCTCTCTGTTTAAACCTGGTTTCGCTTCATCCCATTTCACTTCTTCTTGCTATATCACCATATCTTTAATGATCTTTCTACTTACATTTTGGTTTCTTCTCCGCCTTTTACTGACTTTCTCTTTTATTTATTTGTCTGGCTTGCTTGTGGATACACGTTCTTAGAATACATGCTGAGCTTGACTCATATTTATTGATTTACTTTTTCCATCTTTACACCCATTTACACGGTAGACTGAAGTTGTTTGTTTATTCGTTTGTACTTATTCGTTGGTATCATACACTCTACATGCACACGTACACACATATAAACTGAAACAAGCTCAAGTTTATTTGTTTGTATGGTGCAGTGCACATACAGGCTCGCACGAAAAACCCATCCACCTTTATTCATTTGTATAGTACGGTGCACAGACACACTTACTCACCAAAACCAATCCACCTTTATTCGTTTGTATGATACGGTGCACAGACACACTTGCACACCAAAACCAACTCACCTTTATTCGTTTGTATGGTACGGTGCACAGACACACTCGCACACCAAAACCAACTCACCTTTATTCGTTTGTACTGTACGGTCCAGCTATGCACTCGCACACCAAAACCAACTCACCTTTATTCATTTGTACGGTACGGTCCAGCTATGCACTTGGACACCAAAACCAGCTCACCTTTATTCGTTTGTATGGTACGGTGCACGGACACACTCACACACCAAAACCAGCTCACCTTTATTCGTTTGTATGGTACGGTGCACGGACACACTCACACACCAAAACCAACTCACCTTTATTTGTTTGTACAGTGCGGTGCACAGACACACTTGCACAAAACAAACTCAGCTTTATTCATTTGTATGGTATGGTCTAGCTATACACCACACACCAGCTTTATTCATTTGTATGGTATGACCACCTCAATGACTTAGACTCCACAACCTACCATATTTGTTCACCTTTATCCGTTTATATGTTAGGCTCACCCTACTACCAGGCTACTCCAAATTACCCAGATTTTACTGACTTTATTCATTATTTATCCGTCACTTTATCCGTTCGTATGGAAACCCAACGGGCGCCCTCTAACTAGAGGGTGCTTCCCGCCGAGGAGACACCTCGAACTAGAGGTTATATTTTGGATTTACAGGTGCCTTCTCCATGATCTGAAGCTTGCACCAGCTGTCAAGTACAACCCGTTCGGCTACCTCCGCTTCGCAAAGTGCATGAATTACTACAACGCCCCGGCCTCGCACTTCACCTGGGCATGGTATTCCGCGTTGGATGAGGCGATCAAGTACCCCGAGACGGGTGACCCGGCAAATGCAGCTGTCTTCTTCGTGCGTCGCAGTGGATTTATGATTCTGATGGCTAATTGTCGTTGGAGACAGGTGCGCGACGACGATATCGACACCCGCCCAGTGGTCAAGAAAGGCTATACCCTGATCTTGCAGACAGAGCTCGACGAGTTGCGTGACCAGGAGGCCAAGCGCAAGACGATGGTTCGCTCGAAGATCGAGGCACGCCGTGCCCAGAAGCACGGCCTCGGACACCTTGCGGATCTCAACAAGGTCAACCACCAGTCGGCGATGTTCAACATGTGCAAGGCTGCGCAGGAGGCGAAAGCTGCTAGAGCCGCCATGGACGCTGTGCTCAAGAGTCCGCCTCTGCCGGACTCGGGACCTTCGAATGCTGACACATCTGGTGCCAGTGGACCTGTTGGTGGACCTGTCGCGTCGGGATCAGGATCGGGACCTGGAGCTATGGATCCAGATTCCTAGAAGCTCATCGCGTATCGACGAGCCGGAGGGTGTATGTAACAGTACGCTGACTACACTATCTTATCTCCACTATCTTTCCTTTATCTTATCCACATCTTATCTGTATCCACTCATTGTTCGCCAACATCTCAGGCACGATTATACACACTCCTTATTTCTGACAGATGGACAACTTATATTAAACCCCTCTCGTAGTATATAAACTGTCTCCTCACTTACTACGATCTTTGGCCAATCTACTATCTACCCCAGTCTCTTGTCGGTTTGACCACCCGACAACCTGTGTGACGGAACAAGCTTAGCTCTCTGCCACATCTTCAATCGCCTTCACGCTTCCGGCGCCGACTGCATTCTGATCTGTTCACAGTAGGAACCGCTCTAATCAAAGACTTGGCGCTGATTAAATCCCACTGTGGACTTCTTCAATCAGTGTGCACGCAGCCTGACTTGCTGCCACTTCGTTCGGTATGCTCCTCGGCGTGGACTTGAATTTTAGCTAATTGGCACACACCCGCTACAACTTCGGACGACTTGCCTTCGCCGTACATGACACACCACAAGCCGTTCATACGCATCGCTGCACCAGCCGACGACAACTTCGACAAGTTGGACTTGGTGGGTGAAGATGGAATGGAACTTGGGAGAGATGGTGAAGGTGGATGGACTTAGCGCACCACGACATGTCTTCGGTAGTACTGGAATACATGCTTATTGAACCCTACAATGAACTGGTTGAACACCTTAGAGAGCTGTTCAGCCAACGCCTCAATGAACTGTTTGAACACCTCAATACACTGTTTGAACACCTCAGTGATCAGTGAACTGTTGTGAAATGTCCCAAAACACTTCAGCACACTGAGCGTAGTGTTCTATCACAGCTCAATGGGTGTTTTATAACACCTCATTACGGGATATTATCTTGAAATAAACACCTCAGGGAGGTGTTCGGGCTTCCCATAGTGAGGAGACACTATTAAGAGAAGAGTCCATCATAGGTGCCCACCCAGTAGTCTATCAAATAAGCTAAAAATAACCAGGGGATGCAGTATACCACCTTGCAGCCAAATTGATGTTTTGTTAACAATTAAATGTTTGTGTCATGAATCATGACACATGAGATTCGACGGCTGAAAAGGTCTGATTATCTGTTGCACTGACTTCTAAAGACTTACTTGTGGCCTCTAGCAGTCGTCATGACTGCCAATGGAGTTTGGACCTGCTTTACAGCCAAGGAACTTGGATTCTGACATTCTGCAACCACCACCGCGATGCTATTGAACTGTGCTTACAACTTAACCAGGAAAGTAAGTTACTATGCTCATCTGACCGGATCTCATGCTGTGCTAGCTGGTCCAACAATTATGATGTTCCCATATGCCATCGACAACGCTGAAATTTGAAATATTCTTACAATCACAAAAGATAACTATACAGGGACAGACAGCTTGCCACTGTCATTGAGTTGTTGAACCACCATGACCCCTTGGCAGGTGCCCCAGAGGTCAATTTTTTGTCAAACAAGAGGGAATAAATATAGTGAGGGTTTTGAGGATCAGTCGAGGAACCCACTGCATGCCAACCTGGGAGACCATGGCACAGCACTCAGGCTCGGGATGGAATGATTCAGTAATTAATCATTGACATTGGCACCTCTTTCAAGAAGAAGATGGACAATCTTGGTATGGTCTCCAATGGAAGCTGCCAGTAAGGCATTGCCATAGTGTCCACCCTGCGCATTGACGTCGGCACCTTTCTCAAGCAGAAGCCGCACGAGCTCAGTATGGCCACTGTTGGATGCTGCCTGCAAGGCATTGCCATATTCTCCACCCTGAGCATTGACGTTGGCACGTTTCTCAAGCAGAAGCCGCACAAGCTCAAAGTGGCCGCTGTCGGACGCTGCCTGTAAGGCATTGCCGTAGTATCCACCCTGAGCATTGATGCTGGCACCCTTCTCAAGCAGAATCTGCACAAGCTCGCTGTAGCCCCTGTTGGAGGCTGCCTGCAAGGCATTGCCATACACTCCACCCTGAGCATTGATGTTGGCACCCTTCTCAAGCAGAAGTTGCACAAGCTCAGTGTGGCCGCTGTGGGACACTGCCTGCAAGGCATTGCCATACAGTCCACCATGAGCATTGACGTTGGCACCCTTCTCAAGCAGAAGCCCCACAAGCTTGCTGTGGCCGATGTGGGACGCCGCCTGCAAGGCATTGCCATACAGTCCACCATGAGCATTGACGTTGGCACCCTTCTCAAGCAGAAGCCCCACAAGCTTGCTGTGGCCGATGTGGGACGCCGCCTGCAAGGCATTGCCATACAGTCCACCGTGAGCATTGACGTTGGCACCCTTCTCAAGCAGAAGCCCTACAAGCAGAAGCCCCACAAGCTCGTTGTGGCCGCTGTGGGACACCGCCTGCAAGGCATTGCCATACAGTCCACCGTGAGCATTGACGTTGGCACCCTTCTCAAGCAGAAGCTGCACAAGCTCAGGGTGGCCACTGTTGGAGGCTGAGGCTGCCTGCAAGGCATTGCCGTATTCTCCACCCTGAGCATTGATGTTGGCACCCTTCTCAAGCAGAAGCCGCACAAGCTCAGGGTGTCCACTGTAGGATGCCGCCTGCAAGGCATTGCCATAGTGTCCACCCTGAGCATTGACATTGGCACCTTTCTCAAGCAGAAGCTGCACAAGCTCAGGGTGGCTGCTGGCAGACACCGCCTGCAAGGCATTGCCGTATTCTCCACCCTGAGCATTGATGTCGGCACCCCACTCAAGCAGAAGCTGCACAAGCTCAGTGTTGCCGCGGTTGGATGCCGCCTGCAAGGCATTGCCGTATTCTCCACCCTGAGCATTGACATCGGCACCCTTATCAAGCAGAAGTTGCACAAGCTTAGTGTGGCCGCTGTCAGATGCCGCCTGCAAAGCATTGCCGTATTCTCCACCCTGAGCATTGATGTCGGCACCTTTCTCAAGCAGAAGCTGAACAAGCTCAGTGTGGCCGCTGTTGGAGGCCACCTGCAAGGCATTGCCATAGTGTCCACCCTGCGCATTGACGTCGGCACCCTTCTCAAGCAGAATTTGCACAAGCTCGCTGTGGCCACTGTGGGACACCGCCTGCAAAGCATTGCCATACACTCCACCCTGAGCATTGACGTCAGCACCTTTCTCAAGCAGAAGCTGCACAAGCTCAAAGTGGCTGCTGTTGGATGCTGCCTGCAAGGCATTGCCATACACTCCACCCTGAGCATTGATGTTGGCACCCTTCTCAAGCAGAAGTCGCACAAGCTCAGTGTGGCCACAGTCGGAGGCTGCCTGCAGGGCATTGCCATAGTTTCCACTCTGAGCATTGACATCAACACCTTCATCAAGCAGAATTCGCACTCCCTCAGTATATCCCATGTAAGAACAGACATACAGGGGGTGCAATTCTTGTCGTGACCAATGTATCCCAGATAAATGATCGTCAACTTCGTGCAGATGATTCAAAGCAATATATTGGCTGCTTCCAGGCTCCAACAGTTTCATCGCTGAGGCAGACAGAATGGCTTGATCATGACAGCGCAACAAATGATAGCACCAATACTGAGCTGCATAGACGGCCAGTGGATAGTCTGGCAGTGTTTCACTATTGAGAGGGTGTTCACTGAAGTGGAGAAGGTAGCCTATGCATGTCTGTGCAAGCATGGTATGTGAGAGATTCTCTCTGACATCCCAGTTGAATGTACTTGACAGTCGTCCTGACATAATATAATCTTTGACTGATGCATCAGCCAACCTTACAAACGATGGCTGACTCTCATCATG
The DNA here is from genome assembly GCA_029282125.1 of Mycena amicta. Lineage (NCBI taxonomy): Eukaryota > Fungi > Basidiomycota > Agaricomycetes > Agaricales > Mycenaceae > Mycena > Mycena amicta. The sequence goes on from JARIHP010000063.1 coordinate 306,545, forward strand.
AGCATATATGACCAGTCCCTCCAACCATTCAAAAACCCCAGTTGCACTACCACGTAGATTGGGGTCATATGTGTATGTGTCCAGATCAGAGAACTCTGATGCAAGAGCATCATTGAGCTCCTCCAGAGTAACTGGTTGGGCAGCAAAGGCAAGCCATAGGAGAAGTCTCTCAACAAAGACCAGGTTATCAGCACTGATTTCTTGCAGGAAACGGTCGTAGATTTTGTACAGGTCACCTGGGAGATTGGCGAGTGTCTGGTCTAATCTGCTTGGCAATTTGCAGCGAGAAAGTTCAACAAGAAGACAAGCTGCCAGGCGAAACCTAGAAGGAAAGTTAGTATAAACACCATATTGAGGGACAAGGAAGACACTTGCAGTCCATTACTCCTATCCACAACTTTCTCTGCAATATACTCTGTACAATGTGCCCACTGTTTCAAAGTGTGCTTGGTCCGGAGTTCACTGTCAACAAAGAGGCTGATGTCCTTCTGTGTTGTATCAACCCCGAGGGCAATACATCCTATGCCCTTGAAGTGCCTTGTAAATATGTCTCGGGATTGGCTGGTGAAGAGTAGATGCAATGGACTTTTGGCCCAGCCCCAGAGCCAAGAGATAAGCTCAACAAGCAGTTGATTTTCAGCATCCTCAGACTTGTCCAGCGCATCAAGAACAATATAGGTACGGCCAAGCTCCAAGAGTAGCTTTTCAAGAATGTTCCAGAGATCCTGATAGGTTGGTAGCACCTGGCCCATTGATTTGCTGTACAGGTCATCCAGAGCCTTATAAGGATGTGCATGAAGGGATTGAGCCGAGAGCTGCAAAATGATGCACCGAAATGCAACTTCCACAGACTGCTTTCTTTTGTCTCCGACATCAAAGTAAAAGTATGCAACAGCAGGAGTGTTTGGTTTGGGGATTAGATTGTTATCCCTGAAGAGTTTGTCGATTATTGTAGAGCTGTCATTCAAAAATTCTCAAGCCAAAATCCATGAAACATAGAGAGAGTACACTCTTCCCACTACCAGCTGCTATCAAATTAGAGGGTTTGGTTGCCAGTGCTGGGAGAATCTTACATTGTCCCTGAATCCATAAAGATCCCGGATTGTCTTGCCAGTCGATAAACTGGTCACCATCCAACAGCCAACGTCCAGTGCCTTCATAATGAGACTTCAAGGTTGCATTTTGCTTCTCCCTCATATCAGGAGGGAATTGCAGCCATTCCTGAAGCTTGTCCTTGAGGCTGAATGTATGTCAGCTTTGCGTAAATACCCTAACTAGAAATAACTGACCCTGCATCATAACCCTTGCCTATTGTTGCTGTGGTCTCGTTGTGCATAATGACAAGGTCCAACAAGCGGTTGGTCTATATATAATATAAGGTGGGTGCCACGTAGTGCTTGTGTATATAGTACTTGCCTTGAACCTGTCCACAAATGAAGTGAGCTCTTGACTGAGTGCACTCAATTCACTTTCTAGATCATTGCGGGCCCAGATTTGGAAAACTCGCTTGTGGCCATCAAAGACAGTGATACTCGCATAAACCTTCTGGACCAGTCTGTAGGTTATTCAATGAGGCAGCAAAACACCACAAGGAATAAGAAGGTTACCCAGTGTATGTCTCAACATCTGCCTTGAGATGCCCAATAAGGTCAACATGATTCATCTCCTCAAGACGCAAGATGGTGCCACAGAGATCCATCGTGACATCAGTTATACGAGTAAGCAGTATGCCCCTTTTCGGATGTATGTCCTTTGTTTCCTACAATGATAACATCTAATCAATGAGTGGAAAACCAAAAACTATTCAATGCACCTTGGATGCTTGTAGAATCTCGGACAGAAGTGAAGCAACGGGCACAGTAAGGTGGACCTTCTGAGCAACATTTGCAACCTTCTCAACAAGGTGGAGCGCAGAGGTGAGGTTACTGATCACCAGTTGTCTCATCTCTTGTAGGGCTGTGAAGTTGGTGTGATGTGGGACATGTGGCAGACAGATAACATACCGAGCCTGTCTCCAACATCAAGCTCCCCATTGAGCACGTGGTCCACATTGTGCTTTAACACAGCCTGCTGAAAGGCCAGGACAAGCTCAATATTTCCTCGATGTGCCTCAAGATGATCAAACAGTTTTCCGGCCTTGTCGAAATCATTGTTCTCGTAAAGGAGATGCCCAAGGATAGAATGACTCAGAAGACCATACATGTCTTGGATTATGTCGCTGATGCTTTCAGCTAGGGCTAGTTGGATCTCGGATCGTGAGTATGACTGGTCAAAAGTGTCCCCAAACCAGCTGTGAGGCATCAATAGCCATATGTGAAAGTTCGATAGAAAGTGCACCTTTCCGTCGAGTCCATGTGTTGCAAATACAGCTGCGAGGTGCGGGACATGGTGGTGCGAAGGAGACGAGCCAGGGAAGATTGCACAGCTGTCTGCCTCGTGTGCTCAATGAGGCATCCAAATTTGGCACTGCCTTTGGGCCTTCCGTCGAGATGATTGCCTTCAAGTTCCGATATCATCGGGGTTTCTTGCTCTAGCGGAGGACGGGCGGTGGGGCAGCATGGAGTCGACACCTGAGTGAAGCATAGCACTCCCTTGTATCATCTAAGCAGTGCACTGGCAACCTCAAGTCCTTTCACTCTAAACCAACTCGAGAGCATAGGAGCGGAACATGATCCCAGGCAGCGGGGGATCCTCGCGAGCTGGCTCGTTCTCGTTCTCAGTCGAGCGTTGTTGTAGGTCAAGAGTTCAAGGTTCTGTAACCGTTCTCTTCAGACTGAATGTATTCAAGGATAATACGACACACCTGTAACCGTTCTCTTCAGTCTGAAGAGAACGGTCACAGGTTTCGTTACACTACATGCGCAAACAACACGAGCACTGGATAGCCGGGGTCATACTACAACACTCCCCCTGACCTCGCTATCCAGTGACGAAATCTAGACCGATCATGCGGCGACAGCGCAGAGTTGCGTCGCGTGGAAGAACCTTGGTAAGGAGGTCGGCCGGATTTGCGCCAGAGGCGCAATATTGGATTGTAAGGGTCTTGTCTTCGATGAGGTCCCGAATGTAGTGATACTTTAATGTGATGTGCTTGGCCTTGTCGTGCATCGCTGGATTCTCGGCAACGGAGATGGCGGACTGATTGTCGCAGTGCATCGGCGACGGGTGATCAAGCGAGTGGTCCATGAGCTCACCGAGCAACGTTCGAACGAATGTGAGTTCTCGGGCTGAATGGCTGCTCGCAATATACTCGGCTTCCATGGTGGATTGTGCAGTGACGGTCTGTAATTTGCTGATCCAAGAAACAGCGCCGCCGGCAAGAAGGATAAGGGAACCTGACGTAGATCGCATATTGTCCTTGTCGCCAGCCCAATCTGCATCCGTGTAGCACAGAAGGGTCTTGGATAGAGGAGTCACCACACGACCTGGCCCGCTGTACGTGATGCCAACGCCCAGTGTACCTTTGATATACCGCAGGAGATGCATTAATGCATTCCAATGCTCGATCCCTGGATCCGAGCTGAACCGGCTGGCAACACCGACGGCAAACGAGATATCTGGACGCGTACCAAGCATTCCGTACATCAAGCAGCCCAGAAGACCCAGGTAGTCCTTCCCGATCATCAGCTGGCGCTCCTCCACTGACTTCGGTGACATCGCTTTTGTCAGTTTGGTGCCAACTGGGAACGGAGTGGACACGGCACGGCAATCCGTCATGCCGAATCGCTCAAGGACGCTCTCGAAATATTTGCGCTGGGAGATCCGCACAGTTTGGGCTTCAAGGTCCTGAGATATCTCCAGGCCCAAGCAGTAGGTTGCGACACCAAGGTCTTTCATTTTTAAGCGCGCAGACAGTTTCCCCTTGATCACGTCCCAGGTAGGCGCATCGTTCGTCGCGCCCTGTAGATCATCGACGTACAACGCGATGACAACAATTATGTCGTCCCGCCGGCAGAGATAAATGCTGTGGTCGGATTGCAGTCGTGTGAAGCCAAGTGATTTGAATATAGAGTCGATAAGGCGGTACCATTGACGAGATGCTTGTTTCAGGCCATAAATTGACTTATGAAGCCGCAAGACCATCTCGTCCCCGTGCGCATTGAGTTTCGGTGAGAGACCGGGCGGCTGGGACATATAGATCTCTTCGTCAAGTTCGGCATTGAGGAAAGCAGTGACAACATCCATCTGGTAGATGGTTAGACCATAGTGGGCTGCGACAGCGAACATGACGCGGAGGGAAGTGAATTTGACGACGGGAGCAAAGGTTTCTTTGTAGTCAATGCCGTAGATCTGTGTGAAACCACGGGCGACAAGGCGAGCTTTGAAGCGCTCGAATTCGCTCCACTGATTATACTTCACGCTGAACACCCATTTGCAGGTCACGACTTTCCGCCCCTCCGGAAGGTCAGTGTATTCGAATGTCCCAGAATCCACAAGAGATGAAAATTCGGCTGCCATTGCCTCAGCCCACTCCACGGATTCCGCGCTGGCCATAGCTTGCTTGAATGTCAACGGAACAATAATGGGCGACTCCGGGACTCTAGCAGGACGTGCCTGAGCTCGGAACTCCTCCTCCTCCTCGGGCTCAGGCACTGTCCTGCGCTGATGACGCCCCTTTGGGAGGCTTGCGCGCTCATCCATCATGTCCGCAAAACGAGCAGGAAGCTTCCGTGTCCGCAATGGCCTTGGTTCCACCACAGGCACCTCGGGGGCACGCAGTTCCGCCGGCTCGTCGATTTCAAGATCCTCCTTGTCGGTACCCGACTCGGAACTTGCATCATGAATGATGGCATTTGGATCTGGAAAGAGATGTTCCGAGTCGTTGGCATCATCTACAAGAGGAGCGGGAACGGCGGGAACGGCAGGAGGGAGATTCCGAAGGTCCGTGATAACTTCAGTCCATCCAGAACTCCGCCCGCGCTCGAAGAAGGTCACGTCGCGAGTCTTGTAGACTTTCCGATTTACCCGGTCATAGCATTTGTATGCCTTTGCCTCCGTACCGGGAAGTGTGTAGTAGCCCAATAAAATGCACTTTACTCCGGTATCAGCCAGCACCGGACGCCCCTTCACTGGAAGCACCGACACCCAAACCTCGCAGCCAAAAGGCCGCAAATGGCTGACATCTTGCCGTTCACGTTTCCAGACCTCCTCTGGAATACGCCCGTCCAGAGAGGACCGCGTTGGACAGTAGTTCCGCGTAGTGGCACCGTACGCAACAGCATCAGCCCAAAACCCAATGGAGAGCCCCGCCTCCTTCAAATTTGCCCGAGCACTCTCCTCAAGAGTGCGGTTAATCCGCTCTGCAACACCATTCTGCTGCGAACTATGCGGTGCCGTTGTCTGGTGAACAATACCGTCTGCTGCAAGTGATTTCTCAAACTCGGCGGACGTGAGCTCACCCGCATTGTCGGTGCGGATCTTCCCGACCTTCTGCCCGGTTTCCTTCTCGACACGGGTCTTCCATGCCCGGAAACTCGCGAGAGCATCACTTTTCTTCTTCAGAAAATCCACGTCGACATGCGCGCTGTGGTCGTCGACGAACGTGATGAAATAAGAACTCCCGCCGAGTGAATTTGGCAAAGGACCGCAAATGTCCGAGTGTACAAGCTCTAGAACATGAGAGGCACGTCTCCGTCCGCCTTGCGGGAATGCTTTGCGTGCCGTCTTCCCAGCAAGGCAAGCTTCACAAGAGACATCGTTATCCCAAGCCCCGAGATCCAGTCCATCAACCATCCTCGACTCCCAGAGTTTCCTGAGATCAGAAAAGTTCAGATGGCCAAAGCGCCGGTGCAGCGTCAGGATGTCGAGACGCTTACCGGCGGGAGCAAGGGTCTTGGCTTTAAGAACGGATGGGTAGGAGGTCGTCGGAACGGCAATGGTGTTTGCAAGCTCAAGCGTATAGAGGCCGTCCTTGAAAAGGGCTTCGCAGAGTGTTTCACCACGCAGCTTGATGAAACAGAGACTGCCCTCGAACTCGAGCTTGACACCGGGGAGGGCTGTGAGCTGACCAACGGACAATAGCGAGCCGGCGAGCTTGGGTGCGTGCAGGGCGCGCGTGAAATGCATGGTCCGCACACCAGAGCGCGACTTCACCTTCTTCCGGATGGTACCGTACCCGATGGCAGAGATTTCGCTGTTATCCCCAAGCTGAATCGGGATGGGTTTCTTGAGGAGGGTGTACGAGATGAAAGACGCTCGGTCCTTGTCGAGGTGACGTGACGCGCCCGAGTCCACAAATAGCGCATCGGGCCGGAGCGCATTGGTGGTCTTCTTCGTGAGAAGGACCTTGGGCTGGTCTTCATCAACGTCCATGGCATCGTATGCAGCCTGTGCGAGGCGCAGCTTCTCCCTGGCCTGCTCCTTCGGACCAATCGTGCACTCTCGCGCAAGATGCCCCTTGCCGCCGCACCCATAGCAGACGACCGACTTCTTCCAGTCGTTGCTGCTGCCACCGCCACCGCCACGTCCGCCGCCGCCGCCGCCGCCGCCGCGCCCGCCACGTCCACGCGATGTACCGCGGTTAGATGCAACGTACGCCTTGATTGCATTTGCAGCGATCTCCTCTTCGCGTGCCTTGGCAAGGGCGAGGTGTTCCGTCTGTGCTTTGAGTGCGTGTTCCTCATGCTGCTTCTTCTCAAGCTCATTACGCTGGCGTGTTTCCTCTTGCAGTAGGACGGGGGTGATGGACGAGAATGGCAACAAAGCACCCACAACCCCGATGGTTTGGACAATGGGGGTGAATGTGTCGGGCAGACTTTGCAGGGTGAGCTGGATGAGCTTGTGGTCCGTGACAGGGTCATTCCCCCGCTTCAGGTCGTTGGCATAGTTGAGGATGATGTCGAGGTGGTCCTGGAGCCGTCCGCTCTCAACGCCGGCGTACTTGATAGTGGCCAGCTTGTCGGCGATTGCAATCATTGACAGCATCCCGGTCGGCTCGTAAATCGTCCGCAGGTTCTCCCACATCTGCTTGGCCGTCGTGGCGTCACGAATGTACGGCACCTGGTCGTCGCTGACCATCTCGGTAATGCGGCGCCGGGTCTTTGCGTCGCCTTTCTCCCAGTCGGCGTAGTCGGGATTGACGATGGCCGTTGACACCGTGCCCGTTGCCGGTGACACCGCGGGTTGTTGGACGACGATGGTCGATGGGACTGGAGGGTCCACGATATACTTCCAGTTGTCTTCATCTTCAAGTTTGGCCTGGGCCTTGAAGGAAAATGTCTTCCAGTTCTTGTTATCGAGCAATGAGAACGCGTAGCGCGTGCTGGAAACGTTCGGGGTGCCCATAACCTGTTGTAGGTCAAGAGTTCAAGGTTCTGTAACCGTTCTCTTCAGACTGAATGTATTCAAGGATAATACGACACACCTGTAACCGTTCTCTTCAGACTGAAGAGAACGGTCACAGGTTTCGTTACACTACATGCGCAAACAACACGAGCACTGGATAGCCGGGGTCATACTACAACAAGCGTCGGATCGGATACTGGTACGAGCACCACGGTGAACAGTCGCCGATTCATCCATTATTGACAGGCTTCCGCTCATCCGATGTTCCGCCGGATCTGTTGCCTTCAACGCGTTCTTCATACTTACATCGTCATTTCACGGACCCGGACTCTAGCCAACCAAAACAAACTACAATTCCTGCAGGCGACGCGACGCGACTGGCCGATGATGTCCTCCCGCCGGTATCCGCCTAGCAAATCGAGATCGGTTTCCAAGTTACACGCAGTGCCAGTGTCGAGCGGAAGAACTTAACTAGTACAAGTCAGAGTCATCGCATTCTTCTTCAGACCGCCACTCGAACCCGCCGCAACTCGAACGAATATCGACGTTTCGAACCCACTCCGAGTCGCCGGTGATTTTGCCTGCCAGTGAACCTGCATCAAGTACAGCGAGGCACAGGCACCGAGTCGGACGTTCCGCTGCTATCCAACTCCACCACGCCGAAATATTATTTAGTACATGCAATCGCAAAATATAAGCTTACACTGGCTGCAGTACCCTCTGACGCTGATGTTGCGGTTGCGGCTGTGAGACTCGGACAACGGAGGGTCATGCGGAATGACTTGAAGGCAGTGCGCGAAAGAACGAACGCGGCGAGGTTCTCCGCCGAGAACCGGACGAGTCACAGTGTCGTGCACCGGAGATGTGCCAGCGCAGTCAAGCGGTGCCAGCGCCAAATCCTCCAACACGTCCAACGCTTCGAGGGTACCTGGCAGGTCCCCCCTGCGAAATCTTGACGCTGCGCAGATCCAGCGCTGCGAAGCGGACGAAGGCGTCCGTGGGCCAGGAAAGAAGCGGGTGTCCGCTGGTGCCGCCACGACGCGCAGTTCGTGCAGATGCGGAAGGACGAGGCAGTCGAAGAGGGTGAGTTGGGCTGTGATTGCTGCGGCTGCGAGTAGACGGAAAGGGAGAGTGAACGAAGAAGCGGGAGTTTTTGCTGACGGGGTCCATGAGTACTTGCACAGTATACCTAGGTCATCTAACGTGTCGTCTCGATTCACGTCTGGTATCCGCTGGCTGGTTTAAAGATTGTTTATAATAAAAATGAGCGTTGACCGACCTTTGACTTTTCTGTATTATGGTTGAACCATCTTTAACGAGCTCTGTCGCCGTTGGTGTCGGAACGAAGATTAAGATTAAGATTTAAAGGCACTACTCGAGTAGGTCCCAATCGAAGGCTGGGAAGAGTGTTGCCTGCCATCACCGTGACATCCGACGGTAACGCTCTCTTCCACGTCGTCGATGGGCGAGCAAAGTACCCAAGGCGGAGACGGACCGCATCTTTACCGTCCTACGGGGCCAGAAGGAGAACAAGGTGCGTGTGCCTCTGCTCGCTATTTCCATCGATCTCATGCGGTCGCAGACATGCTTTGACTGCGGTGCTCGAAATCCGACGTGGTCCTCAGTGACCTACGCCGTCTACCTGTGCCTCGACTGCTCCTCCGTCCACCGGAACATGGGGGTCCACATCTCCTTCGTCCGCTCGACCAACCTCGACTCGTGGAGCGTCGCGCAGCTGCGCGCAATGAAGGTCGGCGGAAACAAGCTCTGCGGCGAGTTCCTGCACAAGAACGGCGTGGGCGCGAGTGTCACTGGCAAGGCGCGGTACGAGGGGCGAGTGGCGGAGCTGTACCGGGAAGAGCTGGGCAAACGCGTCAAGGCCGATGCGGCAAAGTATCCGACTGGAGTGGTTTTAGAGGGGGTTACGACGGCTGCGGTCGTCGAGGGGGCTGGAGCTGGAGCTGGCGAGGAGGATTTCTTCGACAGCTGGAGCAAGTCCAGTACACCCAAGGAGACGAGTCGTGTGGGGACCCCAGTCACTGTTTCTGTCCCCATCCTCGGACGAGCACCCAGCGCAAGCGCGACTCCACCGCCCCAATCAACCTCGCCAGCTCCGCCTGCAGTCGTCGCACCCACACCGATAGCCCCAAAACAGCCGAGACTAGGACTCGCTGCGGCTCAGAGGGGTCTCAGCAGTTCGGGAGCTGGCGCACCACTCAAGCTCGGTGCAGGCAGCAAAAAGGGCAAACTCGGTGCGTTCTACGGTGTCTCGTGTTCTTATCGCTGCTCATCGGTGACAAATCCAGGTGCCCAAAAGGCCACGCCCGTCTCATTCGCCGAAGCGGAGCGTCGTGCCCGCGAAGAGGAAGAGCGCACAAAGGCGCTGGGCTACGAGCGTGAAGCCGCTGCTGCTGCTGCCCCCGCCTCTCCCACCGTCATCCAACCCGCGACACCCCTCAAGCCGTTCGCCGCGACGCCAAGCACCTCCAATTCCACTTCTACCACCACGACTCAAGCCAAGCCCGCCTTTGTCCGCCTCGGATTCGGAGCCCTGCCCACTGCATCCACAGCATCCGCCAACGCCGCTGCGTCTGCCGCGCATCTCAACCCCGGCATCAAAAGGACGCCCGTCGTCGACGACGCACCGACCACCGCGCGGGACAAGTTTGGCAATCAGAAGGGCATCTCGTCGGACATGTACTTTGAGCGCGGCTCGTACGATGCCAATTCGCAGGCGGAGGCGCAGGAGCGGCTCAAGAGCTTTGCGGGGAGGAGTGGGATTGGCAGCGACGAGTATTTCGGGAGGGAGGAAGAGTGCGTTTTTTTCTTCTTTTTCTTTTTCTTTTGGCGTCTACTCATGATGTTATAGTCCGCTCGAATCCAACAGCCAACAATCGTACCTCCAGGATACCTCGCTCGCAGGCCTCGAGACCTCTGCGCGCGACGCCATCTCGCGCGTCCTTGCGAACCCGGACGTGCAGAATGTAGGCGAGAGTATACGTGCGGGGGCGTTGAAGGTGCGTTTTCTCTGTCTCTTTTTATCTTGCGCGCGATATCGTGCTGATGTGTTCATGTAGCTCTCGGACTACCTCGCGCAGATGTCGACCAATGCATAGGCGGTGGAAGGATTCTTCTCTTTTCTTTTCTCGTTCTTTCTATATTCTGAGATACATACATATATATAAAACGTTTTTTTTGCTGTTTCTTGATCCACGTCTTGTTGTTATTTCGACCGGCGTTTTGGATGGCAAGGCAAGGCATATTTCTTTGGGTGACTAACTTACATATATTCTGAAATCGGGTTGGTGGTACCGTTATTCCGTTTGCTTGTCGCGCGTCGCGCTGGCTGCAATTCTTGCAATACTTACGGATCATCAAGTGGCTCGAATTATTGATCTACGGTCTCGTTTGAATTTTTGGCCTACGATTCCGCCACGATTTCCGTCAGCTGCAGGTGAGGGCGGGCCCATTCGGAGCGGGGGGAGGCAGTCCACGGTTAATATATGACAGCGTTTTCTCTCCCATTCATTCATTGACTCTGAGCCATTGCTTGGTGAGACGATGGACACGCCTCAGCCAGGTGTGATTACTAATGTCGAATGTATCTTACCGTTTGGAGATGCTGTGGACACACAAATTTGAGGGACGCTCATGATCAAGGATGGATTCATAATTCATGAATTACTCCAGGAGTCTCGATGGCCCGGGGTTTGAAAGTGAATTATTCATTGGTCCAACAGGACGTGTCAGAGCAGAGCAACATCCCTGTTGTAATCTGATACTGTTAAGGTCGGCCAGTAAAAAAAATCACCACATTGTACCTCAGAAACCCGTGGTTCCGGAGAACTGCAGGATCCTTCCATTCCTTCAATCTTGGTCACCACTTCTCAGATCTCTCCGTCAGCCTGCCAAATCTTTAATGGAGACTGCAAAGAAATACAACATTCAAATGGATGCTCTAGCAACCGACCCTGACCTGGCTGGAGCCATGCCAGTCTGGTTGCACACAAATTCTCCACGAGCAATATGAATAACTCGCTTGCTTCCAAATGCTTGCGCAATAATCATGACATCCTATGGGTAGCTTACCTAACACCCTATGCAAATGACCCGAATCCCAGACACTCCCGATGCAGAAACTGTGCATGTGCACCATGCAAATACGACCGCAGTATGGGATGCAACAAACCATATGCATGCCAGGAGCAGGCCAGACAACTCCTTGGAGCGCTTGACCCAAAATGGAACCCAAGTCTGGAAATTGTCTTGAGCAACCCTGCCCTAACACCCGATGAAATCCTCGAAAACGAGAATGCATTTGCAGACAAGCAAGCTACCACTTTCAACCCCAACATTTTCATTGCTCACCACCTTGCTTCTGCCCTCTGTGTCTTTGTCGATGAGCCAACCAACCGAATTCCCTTTGAACAGATGAATTGTGAAGAAGATGCCTCAGATCTGACGCTATATATTGCCGGTACATCGGAGGTAGACTGTGACGGTGAATACTGTGCAGCCAGTGGTATCTGGATAAACAATGACCACCCTAAGAATGTAGGTGTGTGTGTGCGTGCCAGATGGACACGTAACATGAACCTCTGGAACCCTAGCCGCAATGCTCTATGCCATTCAGAGTACAGCAAACTCTACTCCTATGAACTTTGTTCTGGACTCAAAGGACATGGTTAAAAAACTCACCCTCAGTCTTCCAACTCTGGAGGCGAACAGATATACTGGGGACCAAAACAAAAAACTCCTGCAGGTAATTGTAGCTGCTCTCCGTACACGTGGTACGTGCACCTCCTTCAGACAAGCCAATAACACGGATAGCATTGACCAGGCAATGATCAAGCATGCCATTAAGGTCCGACCTCAATGGCATCCCATTCTTTGAACACTGGGCAAACTGTCCAACATGCCATTTACCTGACTCTATGGCACATGCGTTGCTTGAATGTAGCGCTCCTGGATCGCATGAGGTCTGGGCTCTCTGCAAACAACTATGGGAGCTTAAAACTCTCGAAATGCCGACAGTGTCCCTTGGGCTCATTGTCGGAATCAGCTTATGCCACATTAAGGACAAAAATGGCAAGTGTCTGAAGGGCGCAGAGTGTCTCCTCAGAATACTTGTCTCTGGATCAGCTTTCATTATATGGAAACTCCAATGTGAGCGGCTAATGTCTCGTGGTGGCTTACCCCCATTCAAAAATGGAGGTTCATAACTATTGGGTCGCTCAAATGAACAAACGACTCAAATTAGATCAGTTAGCTTCTGACGTATCTCGCTTTGGTGCTCAAGCAACAGACAAACGAGTAGTCCTCCAAACGTGGGAGGGTGTCCTGATGGACAATAAACATCTGCCGAACGATTGGGTTGGGCAGTCTGAGGTTTTAGTGGGTATAGGTATGTTGCGGCCTCCGGGTCGCAACTGCTAGCTGCTAGCGAAATCTACCGAGTCCCACACTGCCCGTCTATGGGCGTGCGTAAGTGCATCTCCTTAGGGGGTGACAAGGATTCAACAAAGGGTTGTTTTTCCCGCTCTAGCATGGGTCGAGGCCTGATCAGATCAGTCTACCTCGGCCCTTATGCTTTTTTTTTTTTTTTTTTTTTTAAATCACCACATTGTCAATTCCTCACCTGGACTCTGCAAACTCAACGAAACCCAGAAGGATATGCAACTCAAGGTCATAGTACATGACATTAGATGAAAATCCATTTCCACTGGCTATTTTGGGAGGAAATGTTAAGGCGTGCAACTAAGGGGACACTGATAGTACCCGAGGTGTCACTTTTTAACTTGGCAACTTAACTTGCACTGTGGCAAATTAACTTGCGTAACTTGTGCTTGTGTTTTGGGCGTGCAAGTTAATTTGTTCGCTTGCAAGCGAACATTTTCCCATGCCAAGTCGATTATGTCACTTGCGCAAGTTAACTTGTGCCCTCTAACTTGACGACAATCCCGATGTCTGAGGCCCTCCAAACGACTTATTAGCCGTGAACATAGTACCTCTAAGCCCGTCAATGTGTTAATCGGGCACGGAACTCACACTCAACTCATGTTCGACGTCACTCTCAGGCTTGTACGGTTCGACGTTGAACTGACAGATGCACATTCAGTATCTGGACGACTACTGGTATCCTGGAGGTTCCTACTGCGTCAGGCTGGTAATCCAGAGCCCATAACCGACGGGGGATTGTCGTTGGCCGCCGAACAAATCAATCAAAGGCTCACACAGACTCATTACCATCTGCCACCACCTCGAGCGCGAAGCATTCAAGCGCTTCTTTCTTCGGTCACCACAAGGAAACACTGCCGTCTTGTCGACCACTACTGATGCGCACATGAGTGTGCCGAGCACCATCGACCTGCGAGACCTCCACTGGCATTCGAACGGCGACTTCCTTCGATCCAGAAACGGGAGTGGATGCCTCTAACCACTCTCTCTCTCCATCTCTCGAGGCAAGATACAATCACTATCGAGGTCTGCCAGCCCACCTGTGATCGCCCCCGGTCGGAATCCCGTGTAAAACGGCGGCGACAGTGATAAAATGTGGACTTGAGTTCGGAGTCTAGTGAGCCGGTGGTCCGCAGAGCAAGAGGTAAAGCAAATGCGATGCGATGCTGAAGGTAGGAAGAGCAAGATCAGAAGACCCCAAGGCAGAGTGGGAGAATTGTGAAGGCCGTCGCAGCGTAAATCAAGTTAATTTTTTTTCGGTACAAGTTAGCTGTTTAACTTGCATGGAAGAGCTCAACTTGGACTTGGACAACCTAACTTGAACAAGTTAACTTGCGAAGAGACTTGAACATGTTGAAAGTGACAAGTAAATATGAGGTGTTATGTTCAAGTCGGAATATTGTTGGAAGTAGGATTGTGGGGAGAAATGCATTGAGGCCATTCGGTCCATAATAATGAAGCATACATTCGTGCAAAATTTCAGCCCTTAGAGTCAAAGTCCCGTTGAGCAACGTCCTCACCTTGTCCTCAACGTGATCACCCCAATGGGGAAAATCCACCGAAATGGTGTCGGAAGGGGACGTATTGGAAGTATCGTTGTATATGGCTCTATCCTGCAGCGAGAGGCTCCAGAAGCTTTTTTTTTTTCTTCGCGACGTCGGCGTCGGCGTCGATGTCGGCGACGGCGATCAACATAAGTGATTTCATCAAAGTCGACGGCGGAGAGGTTAGATGGGGCAAGGTATAGTGAAAGTATGATCAGAGAGTGTGTTTGAAGTATTTAGAGACCTATGAGATTCCCAAGCACAAGTTAGTGCAAGCACAAGTTACACAAGTTAGCCCCAGCCAAATTAAAACTCCGCTGGGCGTGCAAGTTAATTACGCAAGTTTGATCGTAACTCCTCGATAGTACCCTGCACTTTTGACCCAAAGAGTAGTACTATTACTTAGTTCACCCTGGGCCTTCTCAATACTCATCTTCTGGTATCGCATGCCTACAATGTCGGATCTTCCTCCCAGTGCAAGTGCAAGCGGTTGAGATTGAGCCTTCGGGATCCTGTAAGCACACAAACAACACCAAAAAAAAAAAAAAAACGCACAGATTCCAGCTTTTGTGGCTTTCTTCGACCCTCGACCCAGGTCCATACCGGTCATGGTTTTCGACGAATTTGGTCCACTGGAGGTTGAACGTCGGGCCGTTGAAGCGCAATTTCGTCGTGGCCGGACAGCGAGTGAGGAGTTGCATGCGCAGGCGGGCTGGGTCGTATAGTGGGTAGAATCCCGGCTCGGGCACGTCGCCGGCGGTGACGCGGATGTATCTGGTGATGACTGCGAGCGAGGTGAGTAGCGACGGAAGGATTTCGTGGAGGGTGTCGAAGTGGGTAAGGAGCTGAGGTCGTTTCTTAGTTTGCAAGTAGAATGAAACAATACAATATACCTGTGGGACACACGACACGATGTATTTCAAGTGGAGCCCTTTGACGTTGGGGAACAGCGCGAAGATGGGTCCGATTGGGTCGTAATCCGAGGATGCCAGTGCCGTAGTATGGCGCTCGAAATGGGGAAAAAATAGAATCCCCCCCGAACTTGTCAATTTTGACGTTTCCGCTACTTTTTCGGCCATTTTCACCAATGCCGCCACGATATTACGACAGTTTGTGAAAAGTAGCGGCTTTCGCGTTGCCGCAACTTTTTCTTACGCCGCAACTTTTTCATGCCGCAACTTTTTATTTGCCGCAACTTTTTTCTTCATGCCGCTACTCTTTTTTCTTTGCCGCTACTCTTCCATCACCGCGACCTTGTCTGGATGGTTCATGGATGACCTGAGCCTGACGCGGTCACATGACTCACACGTGCCAGCGACAAGCACGCTGCGAGGTCTCCTGCACATCCACATGGGAGCATAAGCACAGTGGCTCAGCTGATTCACGTGCTGAGGTGCATGGTGATGAAGGCTACCTTGATGCAAAGGCTGCTAAGAACAAATGAGTTAAGTAATGAGCAGTTGTACGTGGACCTTACAGTAGACTACCACAGTAAGAACTTGAAGCAACGTTGAACTATGAATGACTGTAGTTCCATAAGTCGCGGCATGACAAAAAGTTGCGGCATGACAAAAAAGTTGCGGCATGAACAAAAAGTTGCGGCGAAGGAAAAAGTTGCGGCAGCGCACGAAAAGTTGCGGCAATGTGTTGCCACTACTTTTGACAAAGTGTTGTAATATAATAGCGGCATTGGCGAAAATCATCGATAAAGTAGCGGAACTGTCGAAATTGACAAGTGTGGGGGGGGATTTAATTGTTCCCCGTTTCGAGCGCCATAGCCGTAGTAGGAATTCTGAAGACCAGAGAAAGATCTTCGATGGTGGGCGACAACGATAGATTGGCGAAGGCCGCGATAATCTCCGCCGGGGTACTGGGAGGGACGAGCTCCAACCGCGTGAGCACGGTTCCGGGTACGAACACCGCCGCAAATGGAAGCGGTCCGGTGAATTCTAGGAGTGCCGGGAAGGGCGGCAGGTGCAATGGGACGAAGACCTCGTCATCGTGAGGGACCAATTTCAGGTTAAGGACCTGTACGGCTGGGAATTTGGCGATCGCGGACCAGAGGCGTGTGTGACGGTCCGGGACCTTTGTGAGGTTTATCGCGAGATGCGTTACGGTGGGGAAGACGGGGAGGGCGGCCAGGTTGAGCTCGCGCAGCCATGCATTCCCGAGATCGACTGCCTGGAGTAAGTGGGGCGACAGTAGAGGCATCCAATGCATGCCGAGCGTCTTGTCGTCGTCGGTTGCCAATGTGAAGCTGGTTAGGTGGAGACACTCTGCTGGGAGAGAGGGTAACAGAGCTGTATTCCCGAGGAAGGAACAGTTCATGATGGACATCGCTATGCCTAGATGACCTGGGAGCTGGGAGATACGCGCGAGACTGGTGATTGCGTCTGTTGTCATAGAAACCTGCTTTGCAGTGAAGGTGCGCAGCCCGGTGAAGCGCTCCAGTCGAGAGAGCAGCAGATACAGCAGGGAATGCACCGCGGCAGACGATTCCGCCTCGTCATGATAGTCATGATAGACCCAGGGCTCGCTATCGTCAATGTACTCGCGTCTAGGCTCCGCCCGGCCAACGATGTCGATGTGTATCGCGCGCACCACAGGCGCGATCCGGTCCGATGCGACAAAGTCGAGCCTTTGCGTGAATGCGGCGACACGCTCTGGGGACGGGAGTCGAATCCTTGTGTGAGTCGCCCAGTTTTCGATGTCGTACGGGATGAATTGGAGGTCCGCGAAGAGAAGCGGTGTTGCGAGTTGGGAGAAGGTTCGGTTGGCGAGGGAGATGGGGAGCAGGTGGTGCGGTGAGAGGTGCTTCAGGACTTCGAAATGTAGCTCGTTGGGAAATCGCGGGCCCATGAAGTGCATGAGAGATGGAAGTCAAGCAGTGTTCGCTTGATTGATTGCCTGATGCGTCTACGGTCTACTGTGACTAGGGTTCAGTGCCTCATGTAGTTCGATTTCTGGAGCAGAAAAAGATAAGTAAGGATTCAGAATTCGCAGCGAACCGCACATTAGCAAGGGATTATTTTTGAAGAAGTCGTTTGCCGGCAGCTCAAGATGGTACCCGTACTGAAACTGTGAAACACGGAGTAGTAAACTCTGTTGTCATTCATAATATTTCACGACAATCGAGTTGGACGTGTGCGCATAATACGCTACCGCACCGGAATAGCTGCTCATTCTCCACCAGGATCGGTCTACGTTCTCGTTCAATACATATCTTCGGGACGACGGCATGGAGAGGTAGGCTTTTAGGTGGGGAGGTCTTCCCTGGGATAGGGCGTGCCCAGAGTAGGCCGAGTTACCGTTCAGGTTCACCCGCTCCTCGTGCTCGTACGACTGCAGCTTTTCGAAATGCAGCTGCGAGTCGGAGTCGACCAGTCGGTAAAGACTGGTCGAGTCAGGCACAACGGGGTTGACCACTGTATTAGTAACGGTGTTTATCCAGACGCGATAGTGGTGATCTCGCAGGGGGCTCGCAAGCACGGAAATAGCGCCGACCGCCCGAGGTCCCAGGTTCAGCGCGGCAATCCCCGGTAGATGATCGAGCAAGATGGATCGTGGGGTTTCCGAGCCGAGAGCTGGACACGCGGGACCGCAGAAATCGGCCAGGGAATCGACCGCAAAGACGCGGAGCGTGGAGTCATATCGAGGTTTTTTGTCGCTTTCGATGTTGGACTCGGACTCTTGGTCGCAGCAGACATAAATGTGCCGCTCGGTTAGCCCCACGGCGTCTGACTGGATTGTCGCATTAGGGAATAGAATGGTGGAAGAGCTGGATACTAACGTAGCATTGAATTTGAAGCACCTTGGGCTCGTCAACGCTGGTGAAGTCGAAGAAAATTGCGCGGGAGGTGGAGTAGTAAGTGGTGAATGAGATCGCTGCTACAGGTCGCGTGCCGCTAATAACCCCGCTCTCGAACGCATCCACAGGGCTTTTACCCCATATTCGAGTGACTAGGAGAAGCCGGTCGATGCCAGTCTGTAGATCGAGTTCGATGATCTCCACGTAGCTGGTTAATGTCGGTGTGAGCGGGAGTTTAGCCGGATGCAGGATTGGCATGGCTCACTTGCTGTTGTCACCGCCGCCGGCAGCGACCTGGTTTGCGGCAAGGATACGCAGAACATCCCTGCTGACCTTTGCCGCCGCAACATGAACAACGTAGCTTCGTGCTGCATCGGCCGACGGTACGTGTTTCCAGATGCGGTTCTGCGAGACAACATCCCAGCATGTGAGAGTGCCGGACTGGGTGAAGAGGATGTGTCGTCCGTCAGGTAGCAACAGGACCTCGTCGCGGCTGTAGTACCTGGCGGATGTCCTGGACCCTTGCGCTTGGGCTTGTAGTGGGAGCGTAATCTCGCGTTGGATGGTCGGCGCTCGCCCTGTCTTCCACGAGTTTGGACCGGCTACGATGCGTTTTATCTGACTAAGGAGTTCTGTCGTTGTGAGACCCGACAATTCCGGTGTTAGGACACAGTCTAGCATCTGACGGTGCTGGAGATCGCGACAGAGCGAAATCCAGACTGATTTTTCGAAGGCGAGGGTTTGGAGACGCTTGCATGTCTATGTGGAAGAGCCGTCAATGCTCAGCGCTTCAGATACTTCGTCACGACGCACCTGAGAGACCGCCAGCACACTTGCCACGTCGCAGAAGGCCAAGACGAGCAGAACCACGTCGGAAGGATTTTCTGAGAGGATGACCATCGTCGGCTTTGTGTCGTAGAAGGAGATATATGGTGGAGAATCAGAGAGATGAAGCGGAAGCAGCCTTGGTCGGAAGCAGGCGGTCTGATGGCGGTCGGATCAAAACAAAGTTCACACGCACAGCGGCTCTTTCCGAGACTTTCTGTCAGCCCGTGTCAAGTCCGTGTACACCGCCAACGGGCCCGTAGCTGAAGACCAGCTGGCAGCACCATCTGCACCCAGATAATTCCGCAGCTGGAACCAGCTCGAGCCCAGCTGGTGTCCAGCTGTACCTCCCACCTGAATTCTCAGCTGGCAGAAGGCTGGATAGAAACATCTAGGCCATAAATCTGTCCAGCTGGACTCGTGTTTTCCGGATCCGAGTTTGTCTCCCGCAGTCAGACTGTGAAATCAGTCTATGAGAGGTTGGTTGGACGACTGATATAACAGATCCGAGTCCGCATACTTGATACGTAGTCTTCCACGCTTGAGAAACTGCTCTACGCAATAAATAATCCTCATCAAGTTGTTCGGAATCATGGTCACTTCACTGGCAGCCCTTGGCTCGGTCCAAGGTCCAAGGCATCGGCATCGTCAACGCTGAAGTGACCGGTGGCCGCGACGCGAAAGTCCCTGAAATTCCAACAAGTCCCGCATCAAAACACACGGGATAGGATAGGATAGGATAATTGATTCCACAAAACCACGGTATGGCGTGCTTGATGACATGAGTCAACCGGCTGGATCGTTGTCACGCCGCGTTGCTCTTTTCTTTTCCCCCACCACATACTTCCCCCACATCTCTCCCTCCCCTCCCTCCGAATCCCTCCCGTCCCTCCTCCTCTGCTCGCTGCCAACCAGTATCGCAAGCCCTCGCCAACGCGATTCCTTCCCTCCCGGCCTTCCTTCGCCGCCGTAGCTAGCTGGCGGTCGCAACACAAAGAAGCTCGAGCCACAGGGAGAAGGGTGGCACGCTCCGCGCAATATCCTCAACAAATCTCAAGAACCAAGTCGACGTCCAAGCCCAGCCTTCCGCAATAGCGCCAGACCCGCAAGATAGCATTAGCGCAAGACCTCCTCACCCGCAAGACCATCCTCGCGAGGCTCGCTGCCGCCTCAAAGTCCTCAAGATCTGCATTTGCCCCGACCGGTCGACGCTGGTCGAATTAGACCACAGGTGCGCATGCGACTCAGCCGTTTTTATTACCCGCTAACCGTTATTCAGCCACTCGACGTCAGTCTCTTCCGAAGAATGTCGTTCCTCAACCCCCACGAGACTCGCGCCCGACTACGGTATGGACTCGGACGACGACGCTGGGCACGATGGACTCGGACGATGACGCTAGGCGCGATCCCGACGACGTGTGGTGCTGGTTGTTTGCGAGGGTGGTCGATGTCCAGTAGTAGCTGTATATAATGCTTGCAATCGATTCATTCCACCATTGACCACTACCATCCATTACCATCCATTGTAAGAAATGAAAGAACTGTCGACATCTGAAAACCTTGCTGGCTTTCACCTCCGCTGTCAGCTGGTGGCCAGCTCGACCTGGCGACAGGCTGGGTCCATTTGCGACAACAGGTTGCTGCCAGCGCGCTACCAGCTGGCCACCAGTCGGCCACGATATGTGTCACACATGTCAATCTCAGCTCTCGGCCAGCTGGGTTCCCGTTGGCGGTGTAAGCAGCGAGGTTCCTTGACTCGGATGCTCCGATTTTCTGAACCATCGATTGTCTCTTAACATCAAGTCAGCCGCGGCGCCTTTCCATTCAATTGTTCTCCTCAGCTAAGGCTCAAACGTGGACGACGAAAGTATCAGCTCGAGTTCGGAACAGGGACGTTGTGGTGGAACTTTGTTGCCTTCTTGGCTGGAACTCCCACCACCAAAGTTGCACCTGTTTATCATCTGTCGGATATCCATCCATCTTCGACTTTCAGCTGGATGATGGACACTACTGACCTGAGCTTCGACGTTGACACACGCGCCGTGCCAGCCTTAGCATACATGCCGAGCACTTGGCTCTCGCTCTCTCTATATCTTCCTCCCATCTCTCGGCGCACCCCTCACTCATTATTTCTTCTGCATGCCAGTGCACGATGCGCATCGAGCTCAACACACCCGTTAACAATCCGTGCATTACCGCGCCATGGCACCAATACCTCTTCCAAGTCGCCGTCGGCCTTCCCATCCTGCTGGCGATTATGGCCATACTGTCCACCCTGGGCGTCATTTCCCTACTTCTCCGCCGCTCGCGAGGACACAGCCCAATAAATCAGCGACAGATGCACAATCGTGGGTGTCTGCGTACGCTCTTATCGTGCATTCGACCAAAACACGCATCCTTCCTGCCGTTTCCGCAGAAGGAGTGGGAGGAGATTAGGCGTCTACGCGGTGTTCCGGTTGGAGAGCCTCTTGGGAAGGGTTCAGATGAATGGAGACAACTTGAACTGCAGAGCGATGGGATTGGAATTGTTCACGATGGTGTCACGGCAGCAAGCAGCAAGTCTCTGGAGGCGGGCTACTACGTGTGATACGAACTTGGAAGGATGGAAATTTATTTATCTGATTCCTTAGTGAAATTGAATAGCATCTGGATCGTCAAGCATGCAACTCCATTTCCCTCCCAATTCCCTCCAACGCCAATTGAATCGGACTTGCCCAGGGCAGAAGAAAAAGAGTGGACAAAAAGCAAGACAAAGTTTCAATCAAAATACAGGATTTTCAGTACCAAAGGCGATGTACCGTCACTCGGTGTCATACACACAACTGCCGGACTGTACGTGCCAATCGCACATACAAACCCCAAGTCCCAATCCCGGTCTTCTACAATCCGGCGCGACCCCTTAAGCCACTTGATTCCATTACCCCGTGCGATTCGCGTGTCCACGACTCTACCCTGGACGATAGAGTAGCCTGAGAAGGATATGTTCTGCGTGAACTCTTGCATCCATCTCGCAGTCGGCTCGCTGAGCCGCATCCTCCGCATGTTAGGCCCATTGTCACTCGGCACCGAGAATGGGGAGAAGGTGTATCGGAAGGACCAAGGTAGTGCCATCTTCTCCGGGATTGCTCGCTGGCCAACGAAGGAGTGGTAGGCGGAGAGCATCTTCGATGTAGGATAGACGTCCGAGGCAATTGTTTCAATAAGGATATGGAAGGTGTCGTGGTGGAGAGGGTTCATTTGGACGGAAATGCGGAGGGCGGAAAGAAGTCGAGTCGATATTGTATGCGTAAAGGCAGGTATAACCATGGGTGATCTTGAGGAGTGGACGGCACCATCAATCGAATACCACTGCAGAGATGAGAGAGGGTAGATGTCGAGCGTGAGGGATGCCTCCAGCAACAGAAACTTTGAACATGACGATGCAATGGCGATGTAGTCCCCAAAGACATGGTACTCATGCTGCGGTGACGGTCAGCGGTATGTAGAAATACAGGGTGACTTCGGCTCACAACTCGGGTGCTTGGTCTTTGAAGGAACGCGACAGTACGGCACGCATGATTAACAATGGCAATTCCAAGCTCTTTTGCCTGGATCCTAAACACAGCGTAATTTTCGAAGAGAAGGAGCGAAAAATCCGCGTGCATGATGACCGGTAATAGGACCACAGACACCTCTGTGACTACCCGAGTTCGGTCGCTGTATCTGCAAACCTTGAGCTCTCTGAAAGACTTTGGTCAAGATTTTCCGCTGATTATTCGGTGACCTACGTCTGGTCAAAGGCAGTGGAGGCCATTGCTATAGTTGCAGTTCCCCCACTCGTCCAGATGCTCGTCAAGAATAGCCCTGTGTCCGGCGACTTCCAGAAACAATGGCCAGTAGAGACATCGACCAATCCGAGAGGACCCCGTAAATGAGGTCGAAACGCAAGGAAACGGCCACCAGAAGGGAGGGACACTGGCATGATTCCATGCTCAGTTCCGGTGATAGAGGGTATTTGGAGGGGGATAGAGATAGATGGTTTCTTTAGCTTGGGGTGCTTCCCTTGAGCCCAGCTCTTGGGACCGTCGATGATGTATTTGACTTTTGCTATTAGCTCGGATGTCGTAAAGCCAGCTAGGTCCTCGTCGGGAGACACGTGCAGCATTCCGTGATATTCGAGGTCGCGAACAAGAACGATCCAGAGCTGCTTGCTGCGCGCCAAACGACGAAACTCCTTCGAGACCTGACGAGGATGAGCGAGCAGTCTAAAGTAACAGAACCCTACCGCAGCCAGCCACAACACGGTGTAGATGTCGCACCATGCGAATATTTCGCGAACGATGTCGATGGGGACGTCGTTGAGGTGCATGAGTGGGAGCGGAATGCAAGCCGGTGTGCCACGGCATGCCATCAGTTTACTTAGATGGCATCAAAGAAGACCTCGGCTCTCTCTCTCTTCTTCCACCATCATGTCGGAGCCGCTTCTTCCTCCCGAACTCGAACGCAGCATATTCGAAATCGCAGGACGCGAGAGGCGTCGCGTTCCCACTCTCCTGTGTGTTGCAAAACGCGTCAATGCCTGGTACGCAGTCCTGGGCCTGTGATCTGCCTTTGAATGCCACTCATCGATAAACGCGCCAGGCTCAAACCATTCCTCTTTCAAGTTGTTCGTGTCGGAGACCGGAGTCTTCTGGACCTCTTCCTAGGCTTCCTCCTCGAGCATCCAAACTATGCCGGCGAAACCTTGCGCAGTCTCTGCTTCGACACCAACATCCCGGAGGATGAAGTAGAGAAACTTCTGCCTCTCATTGGCGGCGTCCGCAATCTCGTCCTTTTTTCTTCCGACCTCGACGACAGAGAAAGCCAGTCAGAGCTTTTCCCCGACCTGCCGCACCTGCAGCGTCTCGTCGGTTTCCCAGAGACGCTCCGCGACATCATCGGTGCCCCAGGCGCGACGTTCCCGAACCTCACGCATCTCGAGCTCACGGACGGCTTCTTCGAGGCTCTCCACCGCGTCGACGAGAGTGCCGAAGCGTACAACGACTGGAAACCGCTCGCGCTCGTCCCAACGCTCACGCACCTTTCTGTCGTTGACATCGATGAGGTGTCCTACACGCGCGTCCACCGCGTCCTTCGGGACAATCCGCGCCTCGTGTGTTTGATCGTGGTGTACGGACGCAGCAAGGCGAGTCGGTACTTTTTGTGGGTCAATCTCGGCGTGCAGATGGCGGGGATACGCGATGCCCGACTTGTAGCGGGCACGTATGACGATGCATGGAAGGAGTGGGAAGACGCGGCGGTAGGTACCGGGCTGGACTATTGGGCCCGTGCGGATTTGTTCTTGGAGCGGAAGAAAGAAGGGAGAGGTTGAAGGTATGTTCTATTGCTTCGCCGTCTGGGGATAATGCTCAGATTTTAGCGACCCGTCTATGGATCGAGGATGACTTCTATGAAGGGTAGCAAGACGGTGATGTTGCCGACGAGTGGTAACACTGTACTCTTGAGATTAGCGTTTGAACTGGTTTCTTGACGGCGTCTCGATATAAAACGCTGCACTGTTGCTATACGTGAGGTCATCGCTAAAGCTGCTGAAGACGAAGATACGAAAAAATCTCGAGTTACTCAGACGAAAGTTCACAGAAAGCGCCCTCACTCGAGATAGATACATAGTCTGAAGGCTGCATCTATTAGGAAAGTATGAAATGTATCGTTGAATATAGGTAACGGGAGCTGGCAGATACTTTGCAAAAGCCCTTTGCAGAGCCCACGTATAGCCAAGGGCGTCCTTGATCTAGCTATACCACACTACCTCCGCACATATACTCCATCCTAATCGTCATCCCCTGGTCCTTGAGCCTCGCCAGCTCGGGAAGATACTCCTCCTCCTCCTTCCCCTCCGCCTTGGAAACGCTAGTCACGCTCATCGTGAACGATGCGAGCCTGCCTGCCCGCACCTGGAGAGCATCCAGCAATAGGGCGTATGGGATGCCGTGGGCCGAGTGGAAGGCGTCGATGTGCAGTGATTCAAGGTCTGGGAGCAAGTCGAAGCCGCCGGCGAGCGCAAGGCCCTCTAGCAACGCACACAACGCACCATGCGCGACATCTCTCAGCTCCAGCACCCTCAGCCCTCCACCGAACGCCTCCAGCACGCGACACAGCGTCGCAGGCGGTCCCGTCAGCGTCAGCCTCTCGAGCTTCTTCGAGTCGCCACGTTTCGCAAAGCCACGACGCCAGGGACGTCCATAGCGGTAAACGTCGGTAGGACCATGGTCTTCAAAGAGGGTAACGCGAGGCCCGAAAGCAGCATGCGGATTGGGACGGTCTCGAGTGCATCTGGGTGGACGTGGATCGACAGCGACTCGAGGGCGGGGTGTACGACAACGTGATCGG
The DNA here is from genome assembly GCA_029282125.1 of Mycena amicta. Lineage (NCBI taxonomy): Eukaryota > Fungi > Basidiomycota > Agaricomycetes > Agaricales > Mycenaceae > Mycena > Mycena amicta. Next base: position 331,832 of record JARIHP010000063.1, read on the forward strand.
TGTCTTCTTGGTAGATCTCCGCAACGCCTGAAGGACGCTCGATCTGCATCCTCAACCGCCTCAGCGCCGGCGCCAGACGAAGCACCCTTCTGATCAGCGCATCGACCGAGCCACACTGCACCGACAACACCGTCAGCTGCGCCCAGGGCAGATCGACACGTTCGGGGACGGGGGGAATCTTGATGAGGGTGACCTCGGTGAGCAGCGGCGCGTTGCTGAATAGTGTGATTGGCCTTGGGTTTGCATCCGCGGCTGGGATGAGGCCAAGTGATAGGCGACGAAGATGCGGGAGTTGCCGGGGGAGGCGTCGCTCTTGTCCACTTCCATATTCGGATGCGAGCGTGTTCCAGCGTCGACGGGTGCAAAAACAGATCGACGTCCCTCCATCGCCCCGCACTCGCTGTCAACAACGACAGCATCCCCATCCCCATCCCCGCCATGGGCTGCCGATAGTGCAAATAGAGGCTCAGCGGGTGTTCCGCCCCATGCCCCAGCCAGAACTCAAGCATCTCGACATGCGGTGAGGGTTGGATGAAGAGCTCACTCCAAAGCTCCGGCGTGCCCAACGCGACTGCCCGCCAGAGGCCACAAACACGCGTCAGCAGCAGTGGCGCTCGGTGCCGCGATACATGTCGTAGACCGGTGGCGTTTTGGGTCCGCGGAAGACAGAGCACGAAAATATGTGAGAGGAGTTCGGCGGGGAGGGTGTGGATTGGATGGGAGACGGACATTCGTGGTAGGGGAAGGGACAGGGAAGAGGTTATATGAATACTCGGTACTCGGTGCATGCTATATTCGCCGTTCGCCGTCTTGTCTCGTCCGCAAGGAGATATGCGCTTATGAGGACCAGCGATAAAGGCACCCTCTAGACAGAAACGGCCGAAGAAGGGGCGAAGGGGTAAGAAGCGGAGATTATGCATTGATTTTTTTTTTTTCAAGCTGCTGCTACGATACAACAGGAAATCCAAGAATCTGTGGCTGGTCAGTATCCGCCCCGCCCCGAAACACATACTAACACACCTCTACACACCCAGCCCAACAGACGGGTCCAACTCCCCAAGGAGCATGGTCCCGTCTTTGCTCCCTGTCAATACTACCAGCAATCAGCCACCGTGTCGAAACGAAGTAAAGAAAAACTCACTGATCGGCTCCTTCGGATGAAAATCGACGGCGGTGACGGTGCCCTGTGTCCGGGCAGCTTGTAGATGATGCGCGAAGACTCGACCTCCCAAACGCACACCATGCGGTCAGCCCCGCCGACCAGCGACACGCGCGCCGTCGTCGTTGCGGCTCCAGGCACCGACGGAGGAGGGCGTGCTCGAAGCCCGCGGGAGCCCCGTCAGGATGCGGTGGGATGCGGTTCGGAGAGGGCGAGAACGGGCGGACATCGTGTATGATGGTTTGCGAGGAAAATGAGGGCGAGAGAAGGAAGGACCCGTTGGGGGACAGTGCGAGTGAAGTGGGGGTGTCCGTGTGTCCAGTCAGTGTCGAGATCTGCGTAGACTTGCGAAGGTCGTATATCTCTGCGGGGGTTAGCGGCAGAAATGCACAATAGTGGAACGACGGACATGGATCTCGTTGTCGAGCGCTGCAGCATACACGCTGGCACCATCCGCACTCCAGCAAACAGCCGTCAACCGGACACCCGACCTCAAACTCGGCAATGGGGCTCCTTCACCGCCGTTTTCCCCGCCATCCCAGACCCTCACAACCCCGTCGTCCGCCCCAGTCGCCACGAGTTTCCGTCCCACTGCCGCCAGCCATCGTGCGGTCTACCGAGTTGATAATCTCGCGGTGGGCACGAATCTTGCGAACGCGCTTGCCCGTTGTGACGTCCGTTGTGATGAGTGTGTGGTCTGCCGCGACGGTGTAGATATGTGGCGAGCACAAAGACCACTGCAGGTCCAGGATGGGCGCTTTGGTGAGGCTCGACAGCAAGCCGTAGTTGTTGTTGGGTGGGTATGTCCTCCAGAGCGCTGTACCGACGTTTTTCAGCGCGTAGCAAGGTGTGGAAGCGACAACTCACAAACACTACGGTCCGCCGAGCACGCAGCGATATTCTGCCCAGTGGGGTCAAACCGGCAGCTCAGGATCTCTCCCTGCGTCAAATAGTCAGTACGACAACCCACTGAGAGACTCGTAGAGCACGCACTCTGTGAGCACCAGCCAAGCTGATGATGGGTGTCTCGAGGTTGCTCGTGCGCTGGACGGTACGGATTAGGCCCTTGCTCTTGTCGCCGTCGGACGATATGGCTATTTGGTTGGATGGCGGAGGCGTAGCTCTAGCCCGCTTGACGAGGGTCCCGGACGACGGCGAGCCAGGTCTTTTTGACATTTTGGGAAGAAGCGAGTGAGGCTGTCACATCAAGTCACGGTCGACTCTAAAGCAATTCTAAAGCTCAATTGCTATTGGGCGTCGTACACACTCTCGAATACTCGTTCTGCTTCAGCAAAGTCAACCCTATTGGCGCCAACGTCTCCAGCCCTGCGCTCTCCGCACACACCTTCAACACCCGACAATGTCCTGGCTGCGTCACTGCTGTCCGAAGAACCATCGCCCCCGTTGCCACGTCCTTCAAGATATAGCTCGGTGCGTCGTCATTCTTCTTGTAATCCCAGCTCTTGTCGACGGCGCTTAGGTTTGTTTCGGAGGATCCGTCGTTGACTGAAAACGAGAGGCGGCCCGTGTCTTGGAAGGTTCCGCTACCGCATTGACTCCCATTCGTGCAGGTCGCTTGGAAGGTGGACAAATCGAAGTTGTACTCGATTGTCTCGATGTCGTACCCGAAGGCCATGGTGAGCTGGGCCGAGGATGCGTTGTTGCTCGTGAGGTTGTACTGAGACGCCTCCAGCAGACTCCCGTAGGGTCGCGAGTACAGCGTCGCTGTAGGGAACAAGCTCTGTGGAGCGTTGAACGGCACGCCCTCCAGCAGCACCTCCATGCTGAACGAGTCGCACCGATGGAGCCACGCTTGCTATTGCCCCAGTCAGCAAACATTTTCATGGGAGTATCAAAACTCACCTCCTGCGCCACCCTCACTCCAGCCACCGGTGCAAAGAACGGTCCAAACGCCATTATCACCGCCAGTGGCACGCAAATCGCCCACCTTACCAGAACGGACAACGGACGAGGCGGCGTAAACTTGAACTTCCAGGCGGGCGGCAGGTTATTCTCCGGCGACTGCAGGATTAACATCCACGCAGCGATGTTGAAACAGCCAAGGAAGAACCCGATGACATACACTGGAGGGCGGTGAGTTGAAAGAGAAGATGGTCTCTGTGTCTTTTACTCACTGCACAGGTAGTAAGCCTGCCACCCTGCGTGCCCGCGATTCACACCATTGCGTGGATTGGGGTTCGTTGCCGCCCGGATATCTGTGAAGCGCCATTGGAATCCGTGAGATTAGAGGCAATTCCTACGCACAGTACGTGACCATGACCGCGTAGAGTCCGTTGAACGCGAACCAGGAAAAAATGAAAGCTGGTTTCTGCCTCAGCGATAACACGGGCAAATTAGCTATATACTCACCAATGGGTCTCCACGGTTTGCTGCCGTTTTCTTGTGAATTCTGAGACGGGCTCGGTGCGTTCTCCCGCGCGAAACTAACACTCGATGCGTGGCCGATACCCCGTTGGGATCCGCGCTCGCCTTTGCCTCTACCTCCAATGTATCCAGC